>CM042012.1:4982500-5302500 GCA_023525715.1 Cichorium intybus | reverse complement strand
AAAATAGAAAAGCAGTTAAGTGAAAACCAATTTCACATGTTAGAAAATGTAAAGTAATAATCAAAATGAAAATAATTATGATAGCTTACAACTCTGCTTGAGGAACCCCTTTGGTGAGCCATTGAGTAATATGAGTAACTGAATGAATCAAATCGGTTTGAAGTTTCTTTATATAAAGGATAGTAGGAGAAACTCATGTTGACAAGACAATACACTGCTCCCTATTACAGGACACCATAGAGTACCCTATGGACATGACATTTCACTGCATGGACATTATACGGGCTCCCATGGGCTGTGTTTTCCTCTAGATGGGCTGCGTTTTCCTGTAAATGGGCTGCGTTTTCCGTATGCAGCAAATGTCATTGACAAGACAAGACAGGACACTATAGAGTACGTTGTATGTCATGATGAGTTGTCGTTTCAAGTATTACTGATATGACTGTCATTATCACTGATAACTCAATACTGTACATAGCTTAGCGTGTTGCATCAAAGCTTCAGTTGTCGTTTAAACTTTTTAATATCGCCAGTAATTTATGCAGTCATGTGACAGATGACTATTAAAAATTATATACTTATAATAATAACGTCAAAGGAAGTAAAAGTGAGCATTCAATAGAATAGAAATCAAAGCTGATCCCATGAAACTGGTATTACAACCTAAAAATAACGTAATTGTAAAAACAATTAAACCCCCATTTAGCTCAAATCCACGGTAGGATAAACAGCTTCACTCTGTGACATGCTACTAGAGTCACCTCTTATGCTCGTTTTCCCTTTATTGTCTGAACCACGACGTTTGCCTGATCCTTCTGGTTTACGGGTTGGAACTAACGCAGGACATGTAGTTCTTGTGTGACCCCTTTGATGGCAACGAGAACATTCTTTTATTATTGGACCCTCACCTTGTGACGGAATACGATCCATATTTCTCGGTCTTCCAGGTAGACGTCTGTCCATGACTGGGGGTAATACAAAAATCAAATCGTCCGGTATCTCCCAATCACAAGGGGTGGGTAGAGGGTTGATAATGGACTCGTAAGTCTTTCTATAAAACACAACCAGATATGCATTGTGCACCCATCCAGTGCAATCTCCATGGTTTAAGCTATTTAAAACTCTTATTAGATGGCCACAAGGTATGCCAGATAGTTGCCACTTTTGACATGAACACGTTGCCTCTGCAAAATCGACAATCGCATCCCTAAGGAAGTCTACAACCTGGAATCTTGTACTTGAAATTGGATGGACTAGCCAGTTGCTGCTTTTAGTCATTCTTTTACGAATCTTTGCTTCCGCCCATGGAGTAAGTGTTGTTTTTATATCATCTAAATAAATATTTCAAGTTACCGGGTCAAAATTTTCAATACAAAGTAAATACGACAACGTTATTAGTGTATCATGAACGATGTAAGTCTTACTTGCACGATTGCGGCGTTCAAAATACCATTGCTGCATTGTTGTTCGAAAAAAGTCAATGAGCATCAAGACTGGCATCTTTCTGGCGTAGCGGGATAGTGCGTTTATGGACTCCGCGCTGTTAGATGTCATCATATTATACCGCATGCCTTCAAATCTAGACCGAGCCCATTTTTCTGGACATGCCCTGTCCAAGTACGCATACAATTCAGGATTATAATTGTTAATCCTTTGCATCCAGTCATTAAATTCTTCGATTGTATATGCTTTACACGCCCCCCAAAAGAATGACTTGATGCTTTTCTTGGATCCAAACTTGGTCACTACATTAGAATATAAATGATGACCACAAATTCCATGATGTGAGGTCGGAAAAATGTTTTCAATGGCTGCGGCTATTGCCGCATGCCTATCAGATATGAAACTAAGAGATCCCATGTCGCCAACGCAATCGTGCAGTTTCTCCATGAACCAAGACCATGTTTCCGTGCACTCGCTCTTGCATATTGCATATGCTACCGGTAATATTTGATTATTACCATCCATTGCAACTGCCAATAACATAGTGCCCTTGAAGTCCCCCTTGAGGTGGGCAGCGTCTATCACCAATGTAGGTCTACACCAATTGCGGAAAGCAGTTAACTACAAAAAAGTTTGTTGTGTTATTGATACGGTTACATTCGTATAGTGGTTGTGAAATTTATTAGTTACAACAATACTTACAGCGCAGCCTAATGAAATATATATAAATTGAAATCGATCGTCACCATCTTTTCTGATTGAAGTTACAGTTCCGGGATTATGCTTTTGCAAGTTGTAGCAATACACAGGGAGTCTTGTGAACGATTCCGCTGGATCACCCCTTAACAGATACAATGCATGTTGTTTCGCCCTCCATGCTTGTTTGTAGCTAATATCAATTCTGTACTTTGAATTGATATCACGAATTATGTCGTTGCCACGATATACCCTACTTTGGTTGGCAGCCATTACCTCAGACAAAAGATGACCCAATACTTTCTTGTTTGCTTGGCGATGGTTTGGGTTGAGTTGTGAAGACGAGCACGTGTGTTCATCAACAATCTTAGTGCATTGAAATGAGCCGTCGCCGCCTTTTTCTGATGTAGCTGTAAAACACCAACTACAGTTATCTTGACAACAAATAGCCTCATACCTTGTTTTTGTTGATCTTCTAACTTTGTATTGAAAGCCTTCGGTCATACTTTTAACACCAAGTGCAAGTTTCATAGCGTCTTTGTCTTTATAGGCTTGGAAAACTCTAATCTTTTGTGATGGGTGGTGGCTGTAAGATGCGGTTTTTATTTTTGATGGTACAGGACATGGCGGCGGCTGTGGCATACCGTACAACAATGTGCTTTTTAACCGATTGTGTCGAGCATCCTCCGACCCTCCTTCGTGGTCGTTTTGATCAGCCGTCACTCCTTCGTCACGATCACTTCCTTCCAAGTCGGATAAACGTAAATCACCATCCACGGGATCCCCATTTGGTGCTAGATTACCATCATTTAGAAGCACACAAACTTTTTCGTAGTCTTTTTGATCATTCGTGTCTGCATTACTCATCATATTTTTGGCGCCAAAATCATCCGCACACGTACCAATGTCGTCCTCTCCTGCGTACTTGAAATTTTCAGGTTCCACATAGTGGATTGGTTCTTGGAAGACGGTTTCTGGAACAGTGTCGGTGGTCATAATATTACATGGAGCGTTGTTGCTCCCAATTCCGCTGGACTTCTTTTCCTGTGATGTTTTGCACAGGTCGTTACTTCGAATCTCGTCATCTGCAACGACGTAAATACGAACGATGGTGTTCACAGCTTCGATAACTTCTATCAAATGCATGATATCATTGTCATCAACTATCTCCATAACATAGTTATATTCTGGATGTTGAATTGATAATCTAGCACTCGATTGAGCATCGAAACCCGCCTTTGATTTTACCAATAAAGAAAAATCATGATAATTTATATGTGAACTAAATTTCACACCGTAATTCTTATGGTTTGGGCTAACGTATTTAGGTTGCCCATCAAATGTGGACCAATGCCCACCGGTGCACACCAGAACAAAATATTTTTTCTGGGATGAACTCATTGTGTAATGTAGTTTAGATTGAATTTCACTCCGTAATTCTTATATTTTTTCTGGGATGAACTCATTTATATAGTTTGTATGACAGCGAACCTCGCAGTCAAAGTTGTACGAATACGCAGTGAAGGTTGAATGAAAACGCAGTCAAGGTTGTACGAAAACGCAGTCAAGGTTGTACGAAAACGCAGTCAAAGTTGTATGAATACGCAGTCAAGGTTGTACGAAAACACAGTCAAAAGTTGTACGAAAACGCAGTCAAAAGTTGTACGACTACGTAGTCAAAGTTGTACGAATACGCAGTCAAAATTTGTACGACTACGCAATTAATGTTGTACGAATACGCAGTCAAAGTTGTACGACTACGCAGTCAATGTTGTACTAATACGCAGTCAAAGTTGTACGATTACGCCGTCAAAAGTTGTACGACTACGCAGTCAAAAGTTGTACGAATACGCATTCATAGTTGTACGAATACGCAGACAAAGTTGTACGAATACGCAGTCATAGTTGAACGACAACGCAATGTTGTATGAATACGCAGTCAATGTTGTACGACTACGCAGTCAAAGTTGTACAGATACGCTGACAATGTTGTACGACTACGCAGTCAAAGTTAAACGAATGCACAGTCAATGTTGTATACTGTTATAAATACTGTTACAAGGTAGTAAGCATTTCTGGAGTTACATTATGAGTTCTTCTAAAGATGCTTCTTGGCATTGTGATGATGAGGATTGTTACATTTGTTCAGATATTAACCCTTTTCCCGATGTCTGCCCAGGTCAGCCAGGATATTCTATGAATGATCCACTACCAGATAAAATGCCTGACTATATATTTGATGCGATGACACGCGCAGAGGAAGAAAACAAAATAGACCTGGAAAAAACAAGGATTCTAGATGACCGTATAGAAGTCCTTTGTGAGAAATTGAAGGAAAAGAAAATTTGGGTTAAAGATACGTCTATGAAGCTAAAAAATGCTAAACGTTGGATTGAGGAAACTGAACAACAAGTTTCTAAGCTTGTGGAAGAAAAAAATCGTATTGCAGATGTTAGTAGGATAAGGGGAGATTTTATCGACCGCGAAAAAACAATGTATCCGTTGCAATTCCCAAATTTGTGGCCTAGTATTTAATATTATTTATTATATTATTCCAATTAAAGCTAATCGCAGTCTATATACTAGACAGTTGATGTGACAATTAAGTAGATGTAGGTAGAGTGGTTTGTTTGTATCTGTATCTTTCCTACTTTTCATCTCTATATAAAGGTGTGCTCTTATGGTCTAATGCGTATCTTTTTGTTGTATCTGAGTTTGTTCCATCGTCAAAATATCAAATGGCAAGAACTTGCAGTTGTTGCGGTTATCCTACACTAATACGTGTGTCGAATACAAGCAGAAACCCAGGAAGACAGTTCTATGCTTGTAGTAACAAGGTAATATTATAATATCGAACCCACCTATGTTTTATAATATGATCGTACTATATGATAACCTTTGCTGTAATATCATTAATACAGATGCTAAACTGTGGCTTTAATGGGTGGGTCGATGAAGACAATGTTGTTGCCAGAATTCAAAGAGATAGAGAACTAAGAAGGCTTCAACTCGAGAATCGAAATTTGAAGATCGTCCTAGTGCTCAGTTGGATGCTTTTTGTAGCCGTACTAGTTTATAAACTCTAATTACCATATAACGGTGATGAATTATGTAATGGTAGTAAAGTAAATCCTTATATGACTTTACTGAACCATCTAGTAGTTTTCCTAATGTGTGTAACGTCGTTGGAATCTAATTATAATTTCTATGTTGTCCTTAAAGATCCAATAGGTAAACATACTAAGGTAAATGCAACATATCATTCGGAGTTTGCAGAAAGAAATAGAAGCAATTTAGGTAAATGCAGCTAAAGACAAAGCTAATACAAAGCTAATGGGGGGAAAACAACGAAATACGCTTAACACAAAGGTCATATATCTAATACAAAGCTAATGGGGGAAAACATTTAAGACAAAGCTAAAGGGGGTAAAACATCCACCATGTTGACAGGTACATGCCATTCACTTTGAGGGGGTACAGCCTGCACCACTTCCGTTTGATATGCAGCTCTATATGCAGCTGTAGTGAAATAAATGTTCACCGTATTAAAATCTTCCTGTAACATCATATAGGTTCGATACGCAGCCAGGCCGTGACGACATGGAATACCAGAACTCCTAAATTTTCCACAATCACAAGTGTGTTCACGCAGGTTAACAAGATATGTTTTCGTGAAGTCACGGACAAAAAACTCGGTGTTGTATAATTCCGTTACTTCACATGGTTCAGACTTGCGCATTCGTCTATAAAGTATGTTCTCTGCATACGGGGTCAGTTCATGATGAAGCATGCCTGAAACAAATCATTAGGAAATTAGCATAAGTCAAAGTATCTTACACACAAATATAATTAAATAATAACGATTAACCTCCTAAAGCACCGCGATCAGCATAAATACGTTGCAGCATGTCAACGAAAGACCGAAGAAGTGATATTATTGGTAAATCTTGCTGAGCTGCAGAGACCCAACGAATCTCATCGGGCATTATTATGGAGAGGATGTTGTAACGGAAAATAGGGAACATCACCCGTGCCCATTTTTCTTGAGAAATACCTTCAAACCAGGTCATTATATCTTGGCCCCCGTGTTGGACCAAAACATCTCTAAGTATAGCAAAGTTTGGTTCAAAATGACGTAATTCGTAAGCCTTGCAAGTCTGCCAGAAAATATGTGGACATTCTTGGAATATTGGCATTCTATCAACAAAATATTTAAACACACTTTTGCAACAATATCCATGGTAACAGTGTGGGAACACATGAGATATGGCGACGTCTAAGTGATTGGACAATTTGGTAATGAAACAAACTTCTCTAGCATTTCTAAAGCATTCATGTAGTCTCATAAGGAACCATGTCCACGAATCTAACGATTCTGAGATTCCAAGACCGATTGCTATTGGTAGAGGTTGATGGTTTCCATCTACCGAGACCGCTACGTACATTGTATGGACGTATGGTCCATTCAATGGTAGGCACTCCAGTAAAATGACTGGTAGGGTGGTAGAAAGGAATGTATGCATCTACAAAAAGGTTTACAACAAATGTTAGTAGTATAAAGTTGTGATCATTAGATTAAAAATATGATCAGAATAACAACTTACGACACATCCTACAGCCATAAAACAAAATTCAAATCGTTTCTGGGCATCTTGCTTTATGCTAGTGATTGTATGTGGGTTCGCAAGTTGAAGGTTATGGAAGAAGAGGGGAAGGCGGGTAAAGCTTTGTTTGTGTTGCTTGGTTGATGTACTCATTTTGGATAATAATTGAAATACAAACTGATTGATTACAAAGTATGGAGATATCCACGTATTTATATCCTACTCATTTCCATTACTATTGGCTGCGTTTTCCGTATGCAGAAAATGTCCTTGACAAGACAGGACACTGCTCCCTATTAAAAGACACCAAAGGGTACCCTGTGGACATGACATTTCACTACATGGACACTATACGGGCTCCCATGGGCTGCGTTTTCCTCTAGATGGGCTGCGTTTTCCTCTAGATTGGCTGCGTTTTCCGTATGCAGAAAATGTCGTTGACAAGACAGGACACTGCTCCCTATTAAAAGACACCAAAGGGTACCCTGTGGACATGACATTTCACTGCATGGACACTATACGGGCTCCCATGGGCTGCGTTTTCCTCTAGATGGGCTGCGTTTTCCTCTAGATGGGCTGCGTTTTCCGTATGCAGAAAATGTCGTTGACAAGACAGGACACTGCTCCCTATTAAAAGACACCAAAGGGTACCCTGTGGACATGACATTTCACTGCATGCATACTATACGGGCTCCCATAGGCTGCGTTTTCCTCTAGATGGGCTGCGTTTTCCTCTAGATGGGCTGCGTTTTCCGTATGCAGAAAATGTCGTTGACAAGACAGGACACTGCTCCCTATTAAAAGACACCAAAGGGTACCCTGTGGACATGACATTTCACTGCATGGACACTATACGGGCTCCCATGGGCTGCGTTTTCCTCTAGATGGGCTGCGTTTTCCTCTAGATGGGCTGCGTTTTCCGTATGCAGAAAATTGTCTTTGACAAGACAGGACACTGCTCCCTATTAAAAGACACCAAAGGGTACCCTGTGGACATGACATTTCACTGCATGGACACTATACGGGCTCCCATGGGCTGCGTTTTCCTCTAGATGGGCTGCGTTTTCCTCTAGATGGGCTGCGTTTTCCGTATGCAGATGACATTTCGCAGTCAAACCCACTTATTTCGTAGTCAAACTAACACATGCGATTTCCCTAATTTCTATATAAATAAACTTTTTCATGTCAACTATCACATCTACACAATCAATCAAATTTACATATTTTTTATTTGTAAACATGTCTGATCAATCGCACAAGTTAAAACGGGTATTGGAAAAACGCAAGGCTCCTTCTACATCAACAACTCCACCTACTATTGATGATAGGATGCCAGAGGAAATGAAAAGAATTCTCCTTCACAGCGCCTCTGAAGTCGACAAACAAATTCAATCAATTGCTGAAGATACAAAATTCTTAGAGGGTCAACGGAGATTACTTGACGGTAAAAAAAATTGGATAGCTTCAAAAAAACAAGAAGTAATAGAAGCTGAGAAATGGATTAAGTCAACCAAAGCAAACATTGATCGAGAGATGGATAATGTTTTGTCACTTGGGCAAGAAATTACTGAGAAAAAGTTTTGGGTAGCTAATATGAAAAAAAACTATCCATATGAGTTTCCTGAGTGGCAAATTAAAGATTAGTTTTTCTATTTCGTAGGTATTAATTATTTCTATTTCAATGTTGGTATTTAGGGTCCCAGTAGTCATTTGTCGCTTGTTGTTTGTATCTCAGTAGTTATTGTTTGTATCACTTTATGTATTTCCGTACTCTATATATCTTTATATTTAATGGTCACATCAACCCCCTCCCCTGTATTATTATTTCCCACCTACCATTCTAAATATTCTATATATACACCTTATTTCACCTTAACATTCTTCACACCAAACCATTATCACTCATCGAAAATATCGTAGCCCAAATATGTCTGCTTCATCCTCAGACCGACAAGGAAAACCTTGGCTCATGCCTGAAGCCCTTAGAAAACTAGTTACACAGAAGGAAGAGGAGATTGAATCTCAAAACAAATCTATTAGGCAGCAAAAAAAACAGTTGGATGAAATGCAAGAAGAGGTTGTCAAAAAAATAAAATGGGTCAAAAAGACACAACAAGATATCAAACAGGCAACTATCTGGGTGCAAAAACAAAAGGAGGCTGTTGAACAGGGCGACCTGGAGCTCCAAATTAAGGTCAAGGAAATGAAAAGGAAAAACAATTGGGTGATTGCAGAGAAAAAAAAATATCCTCTTGATTTCCCATATTTATGTGATAGTAATTAGACGTATTGCGTATGTTTCTCATGTTTCTATTATCATGTAACCTCTTGATTAGGATGTGCTTTTATAATATTTGTCTTTGTTTTTATTTAATATCAGTACTAAATATTACTATATAAACGTTACCGACAACCTTCTTTAGACCTTCAAAAAGTAAATCTATCCGACATCAAATATTTTGGTTAATCATGTTTGTGAACACATCTACTGATACACTTCACGTTAAAAAAAAATTCAAGTAAATCGGAGTTCGTATGGAGAAACTACGGCCGTTCAAAGTTGGACAAAATATAAATAAACGTTAGCGACAACCATCTTTAGACCTTCAAAAAGTAAATCTATCCGACATCAAATATTTTGGTTAATCATGTTTGTGAACACATCTACTGATACACTTCACGTTAAAAAAAAATTCAAGTAAATCGGAGTTCGTATGGACAAACAACGAGGGTTCAAAGTTGGACAAATAATTAATAAACTTTACCGACAACCTTTTTTAGAGGTTCCAAACGAACACTTTCGGACATCAAAAATTATTTTTAATAATGTTTGTGAACACATCTACTCATACACTTCACGTTAAAAAAAAATTCAATTCAATCCGAGTTCGTATGAACAAATGACGAGTGTTCAAAGTTGGAGAAAAATTATAACTAAACTCATGAACCTCAAGAACATGTGGGAGGAGAGGGGAGGAAAACGCAGGGGAAGGGGAGGAAAACGCAGCCAAAGAGAGCAAAACGCAGCCAAGCTTGAAGATCGCTTGAAGATGGCTTGAAGGAGAGGAAAACGCAGTTATCGAGAGCAAAACGCAGCCAATAGGCACGAAAACGCAGCCTATGGCTGCGTCTAAGAGCAAAACGCAGCTAAAGGGACGAAAACGCAGGCGCCCCCTGCGGCCTGCGTTTTCGTTGGCTATTTTGAGGCAGGGCCCGATTTTTTGGCTATTTTAAGGCAAACCCCTAAGGGATTAGGCTATTTTAGTCATTTTCTCTTATAATATTTGTACAAAATTCAAAAAGAACAAGTCACCAACCAACGCCAATTGTACGTACCTTCTACTTATGTTCATTTTAATTGCTCTTTTGTCTAATAACATTTATTGTATGTGCATATGAATGTTTGTCCTTAAATTGTACCGTTAATAGTTATTTGTTAGAAAAGTTCACAGATGGTAACTTACATCATGTTTGCTACACGAGACACAATTGGATGAGACATGATGCGATTGAGGTGAACTCGACGACATTGAACAACCTTTTTATATTTATATTTCATGATAATAATGAGAGGATATTTAAGTCTTTTATATAAATGAAATACCAAAACAAGTTCGTATTTTTTTTATGAGACAAAAATTTAAAATTTAAGTTATTGACATTAGTCTCATTGCTATTCCAATATACAGTATATAAAACCGGCATGTGAGTGTTCATTAAATTCTAACAATTGGGGTTCAAAGAAAAAAAACGCCAGAGTCGTCTCAAGAAATAGGATGCATTTGATGACTTCACTAAATTGTTCTCTTTTTATTTAAAATGAGTAATATGTATAGAACAAAACACGTCTTAACTCTTATGCATAAACAATTGCGTTGTGTAACAACTTTTATTCTTGAAAAATTAATATAGAATGTTTCAAGTGACAAATTGCCAAATAACATGAATAATTATGGTTTTATTATTATTATTCAAATCCTCTTTTAATCTTGGGACAACTAAGATAGAATGGAACATGTCTTAAACATCACATGCTAGCTTTTTTTTGTAATGCTAGTGGAACCTTCACTAGGGAAGTAGAGGAGTAGTGGGCTACATGGGAGGATTTGTTGGAGGATTCCCATTAATTTTAGAACGATGTATCTTTAATTAATTTTTAGTTTTAAAAAATAAATTTTAAAATTAAGTTAGGAAAATATACTAGAAGTCTATAATCAAATACTTTTGCTTATTTGATTATACATAAATAGAAATATACGTCCTTTTGTCGTGGAAGGTAAAGTATTTTTTTTCACACATTTCTCTATTTAAAAAAGTTGAGAAATCACATCAGAGAATCAATAATCTTTTTTATAAAATTAAGATGGTGTAGTTTAGACAAGTAATTATTATTATTTAATTTAGAAGATATACTTAAATATGTTGTTAAGGGGACATAGCGCAATCTCCCACATGCATCATGTGTTGAAACATTCCATTCACATAATCCAAAATTTAACTTTGGTCTAACCTAGCTAGCTTAGGTAAAACAAAAAGACACAAATAGCATAAACAAAGGTCGATGACACACAAAAATATATTGTCTCTGATTTATAAGGTGGTATAAAGCTTGTGATTAACCTAGAAAATGACTTGGTGACCAAAAATATATCGTCTCTGATTTAAAATTTCCTCAAATTTTGAGGTTCTCATTTGTCATTTTATTTGATTCTAAGTAGAAATTTTCACTATTTTATGATTAATACTAAAATTATGCATGGATATGTCAAAAATAGCATCGTCCTATAATAAAGAACTTTTTGTAATGTTAAAGGATATTATGACATTGGTTATGATGTTGGGTTGGGACCAAACATTGGTTTTGGTTCTTCAAAGACAAAACTCTTGAACAAATTGTAAGTGGTAAGCAAGATGCATGAATTCTTGCATTCTTTAATTAGAGTGATAGCTTTCAAGAAAATCCTTTTATTATATCATATATTTCTAAACCCGCAAAACCATACAAATTTTCATGCATGAACGTATAAAGAAACCTTAAGCCTATGTAAAATTGAACCCTTTAAGAAAGGCATGCAATGCTCACAACCCAATATGTTAACACACTTAACTTCCCAATAAGCATTCCAAGTCCAAATGTATCCATCTCAAAAGCATAATCTTGAAAGTGTAAATCCATTTAATCTTTTCTCAAAGAAGATTGTTTTGTAATTTGAAAAGAATGTGGTATTTGAAGTCCGGATTATGTTTTTTTTTTATGTAATTAAATAGTTTTATCAGTAGTTAAAATGGTAACTTAGTTTTTTTAACTACTAATTACTCCTAGGGGCTCTTTGGTAACCCCTTATTAGAACCATTCAAAAATCACTTCTGAATCGGTCAACATTCAGGACATTTAACACAACCTCTAAACGAATCAAAAACTTTATAACTACCTCTCAATGGTTAAGCACCATTACCTTCTTTTAACTATTACAATGTTGAAACCATTCGGTTCAATATTAAGAGGGATTTACCAAACAGCCCCTTAGACTATATATATGAATATGAAATTCTGTTGCCAGTTATAGTTTGTAATGAAAAGGTAAATCAAGTAAATTTGTGTACCATAGAAAAATAAAACTTTTATTTATTGTATTATATGCCTTGAAAGTCTTTCTGTTGTAGTTATACATATCTTTGTTGGAAATTCAAGATCTGTCACACTATTTGAAGGTATACCTAGAACAACATTTCCACATTCAAAAATCTGATTGTGTAACTCGTGAATTTCAGTTTTTATAGAAAGACACGACACTCTAAGGTTAAAATAAGTAAGGTTCCAATATGAAACAACACCATTTAAAGTGCTTAAATCTCAAATGATCATCAGTGAGTCAATATGTCCTGTTGACGGTAGTTAAAGATGTCAATGCTATTTACTTGCACACCATAATCTCTCTCTCTCTCTCACACACACACACAAACACACACACACACACACACAAACACACACACACATATGTATATGACATTCACTTCAACTGTTCCCTTTAGTTTGTTTTCCAATCTCCATCGTTTTCCCTCTGTTCCCTGCAAATACAACTAATAGGCGTAAGAAAGAAAGATGTATAAATATAGGCTGCGACAATCAAGAAACCCCAACTGGGTTTTCTCTTTGATTTGACTCTTTGTTTGCATTTTACGAAACCAAAATGCATAAAAACTGCAACTTTCTGCACCTATTTATAACTTAGATTCAACATAACACTCCACTTCCCTCTTCTACTTGTGGGCATTCGTGAATATCCAATCTTTTCTTCTCTTTCATCCTTCTTTGATCCATTTCGGGTTATTAGGGCCCAATTACACAAAGGAAAAAGATCCAATTTTTTGGGGATCTTTTCCTTCGATTCTACCATACCCATTGTTTCTTACGTAACTACATTAGTGGGTGATTATATTTATGAGGTTTGGGAACAATGAGAGACGAAATCTGCAAGAAGAATAAGGTTTTTTTTTTTTTTTTTCCTTCATTATTGTATTTAGATAATTGAATGTTCGAATTTGAAGAGTTTGACTTTATCTTGATTATTTTGAAGGTTTCATGGCCAAAAACACTCAAGAAATGGTTCAATGTCAAGAACAAAGCTCAAGACTTTCATGCAGATGAATTCAGTCGTGGCGGTAATTTTCTCAAACTTTGTAATTTGGACTTCAGTAAATTGGGAATATCAATTGAATGCCATTTCCTTTATTTCTGCATCAATTTACTGTATGTTGTTAATAAAAGTAGCATTTGGGAATTGGAATCTCAATGGCATTGGTAACTTTTCCTGTTTGCTGCTGAAACTCTGTTCTTTGTTTTATTGTTTAATTCTCAAGATCTGCCATTGGACCTCTTAATTTGAATCCATTTTCACAGTGGTAATTGCCGTGACTTTTAAAAGACTTTTTTTTAATGGGTTTCCTTTTCAGGTAAATATGAAGGATGGAAGAACGATTTTTCTGAAAAAGAAATAGGCACCATCAGGAAAAGCAGAAGAACAGGTGCAGTTTCGGACTATTTTAATATTTATTGCTTTTGGACCACTGAACAAGTTAAAAACCCTTTAATTTTACATGATTATTACTCACAACAGATGTTGATCAAGTAACTTGACGAAAGACGAAAACACATGAAAGTGAAAAACCACGTTATAGAGGAAAACTTTTATCTTTCAGAATGTTTTTCCAGGCATAAAAATAACTCCATTGTCGTTGTCAGAAGTTTAAATTTCAAAATTCTGCGTAAAATTTTAAAATTCGGTACTTAAGATGACGGAACTTACAAAGAAAAACTAAAAAAATCAGAAATTTTGTTTCGTTTAATGTTCTAATGCATTGGACAGAAAGATCAAGCAAAAGGACCGCTGATTGTCTTCGAACAAATAAGATCGATCTTGATGGTGCCCAAGAGAGAGATGTTAATAACTACAGGTTTCTTCAAATCTTTTTGTTTATTTCAAAACCTTTTTATGGTTCTATAAATGCATCATAGATTCATAATCGAAACAGGGTCTTTGTCGCTACCTGGAATGTGGCCGGAAAATCTCCAACGAGTTCTTTGAATCTTGAAGATTGGTTACACACTTCACCTCCTGCTGATATTTACGTCCTTGGGTGAGTTTTATTTCTAAAAATTCACAAACTTGATTTTGATTGTGATAAATTCTGACCCCTTTTCACCCTTTTGAGAATTAGGTTTCAAGAAATTGTTCCTTTAAACGCTGGAAACGTACTCGGAACAGAAGACAACGGTCCGGCTAAAAAATGGCTAGCACTAATTCGAAAGACGTTAAATAGTCTACCGGCAACGAACGATTGCTACCATTTCCCATCACCCGTTCCTGATCCAGTCGTAGAGTCAGATTCAGATTTCGAAGGTTCCATAACACAAAATCCCTCATCTTTCCTCCACCGCCGATCCTGTCAATCACCGAGTCGTAGCATGAGGATGATCGAGAGTGAACGAGAAATATCGCGACTCGACCATAGATATAGTGTGTCTGATCGAGCCATTTTCGGTAACCGATGCAGCTATTTTGACCAGGGTGTCGGGTCTTCCGATGAAGATAATGGGCCTGACGATTCACCTGACGGCCCAAATTACTCGCAAATACCATACAGCAGTTTTTTCTCGACGGAGGAAAGAGATAAACCGCCGGAGCAGTCTAAATACTCATTGGTTGCTAGTAAGCAAATGGTCGGGATTTATCTTACTGTGTGGGTAAAGAGCGATCTTAGAGAAAGTGTTCGTAATATGAAAGTGTCGTGTGTGGGTAGAGGATTAATGGGTTATCTCGGAAACAAGGTAAAATACAGTTTTTTTTTTGTACTTTTTGGCATTCAAAAGTTTTAAGAATTTAATTAATATATAATCGGATCGTTTTAGGGTTCAATATCGATTAGCATGTCGTTGCACCAAACGAGCTTTTGCTTCATATGCAGTCACTTGACATCTGGACAAAAGGAAGGCGACGAGGTCAGAAGAAATTCCGATGTTATGGAAATTTTGCGAAAAACTCGGTTTCCAGGCGAGAATTCTCCTCAAACGATTCTTGACCATGAGTAAGCCCACAAGTTCTAATCATGTGTTTGCTACATGGGACAAAAAAACAAGCATTCTCAAACTTAGATTCTTAATCATAACTTTTGCATGACTCTAGTCGAATCATATGGCTTGGAGACTTAAATTACCGAATTGCCCTGTCTTACCGGTCCGCCAAGGCCTTGGTCGAAAAGCGAAACTGGAGGGCATTGTTGGAAAACGACCAGGCAAGTCTTGAAATCTAAAATTATATATAAAAAAGTTTCTAACTTTTTACGCAAGTAATTCTTGAACTTTGAATTATTTTTTTGTTACAGCTACGAATAGAGCATAGAAGGGGACACGTATTTGAGGGATGGAACGAAGGGAATATATATTTCCCACCGACTTATAAATATTCAAATAATTCAGATCGATATGCAGGATACGATATGCATCCCAGAGAAAAACGAAGAACTCCTGCATGGTAATTAAACAAATACTTCTTGACCATTATATCTTACAATCGATCTTTGTGTTTTTAATTCTTGATTTGATTTTGAAGGTGTGATCGTATTTTGTGGTATGGTAATGGACTCCATCAAATGTCTTACGTAAGAGGTGAATCTAGATTTTCAGATCATAGACCCGTGTACAGTATATTTTTAGCAGAAGTTGAGTCGATTACCCAAAACCGATTCAAGAAAAACATTAGTTATTCAGCTAGGATCCAAGTGGAAGAACTGTTACCGTATTCACGTAGATACGGAGATCTTAATCTCTACTGACGATTGACACGCCCCTGACAATTCACTAATCACCGGCACCGCTGAAGAATTTGTGCCACGTTCTTGCAACATCCTGGAAAAAGGTCAATTCTTGTACTCTTACCATTTTAGTGTTTCTAGTTTCTTTTTCTGTTAAAATCTTGATTTTGACGCTTTAAGTTTCTTCATTACACAGGAATCGTGGATTTTGCTTGCCATCGTGCAAACTAATAGGCAACAACACGAATTGGGTACTTCTTTTTTCTGCGGGCCGCGTCACAAAACGTTGAATCAAGTCCATAACACCATAAAATAAATCCGTTGATGATCGTTTTCTTGATGGTTCTGCAGAAAGAGGTCAATTTTACGTAGAGGCATTAGATTTGATTATTTCTTTTTTTTTTTTTTTTTGTTAATTTGCATACACCAAAGGATTAAAAACTGTTTTAAAAAAGATGAAACGGTATAAATGTATGTTGATAACTTGTTAGATCGTATATAAAATGCTAAAAAAGGCTATCATGCCTGTCACTTGAACGTGAATTTATCCCAACATCTTCCAGATGTATACTATATGTGATCATGCCTGCTATCTTCTAAGATACCACGTGTTAAATAATTTCTGTAGTGTTTTCTGTCAAAATTTTTTCGCTAAATCCATGATAAAACAACGAGCTTCCAAAACTTGAGGTATTTGAGTGCATTCCTTCGATCCAATCAACGAGCTTCCTAAATAACTAACACATTAATAAAAGTATCTGGTTTTACATGATTTACACAAAAGAAGAAGAAAAGAAAAACATGAATATCTTAATCCAGGTTGTTATATCGTACGTCCTGTCGGTTCTTTTAACAGGGAAACGAGTTGATATTTTTTTTCAAGAATAAAAGGCGAAAAAAATGGAGATTGTCTTTGATTGATACTTCAGGATGTTCGTATGTATACTATTGTCATTTCATATTTCTCGGGATCATTTCTTTCCTTGATTTTAAATATTGTACCCTCAAAAAATTTCTTTATTTAAAATATATATATACCATCAAATTTGTTTTATTAAAAGCTTCACTTAATATGGATTATATTTTTACGTTAGGGGATATAATAATGAATAACTAATAGAAAACGACTCAAACGAGAAGGAAATAGTTTGGAACTCAGCCTGGTAAAGCAAAAATGTGTTGCCAACTTGATACAACACACTAAAGACGAAGCCGTTTTATTTATATGTACATAGTTAGCATATTCATTAACACCGATTAAAACGTCAAAACTCAACAACCACCACCGCTACCGCCGGCGATCATTTAGGCAAAAGCACGACCGCGTCTCACAGGACCCTTGAAGAACAACTTCTTGTTCTGCTTCTGTATCACCTTCTGCACCTCATTTGCAGGAACTCCGAACGTCAGCTCCATGGCCTCATCTTCCCATTGGCTCATCACATTGTCCCTTCCGGCGAGTGGGAACCACTCGTTTTGATCTGAATTGAGCCCGAATCCTATCACTTCCAAATTCTGCTCGCCGGAAGCTTCCATTACAATAGGGTGACCAGCCGGAATAACCACCACGGTTCCCCGTCTGAGCTGCGAGCTCACTTTCTCGTAGCTAGGCACAGTGTCGATGACGCCACCAGTCTGCTCCGATAAGTGAGGGCATGCCATCTCAAATTGACCAACACCATCCGCCACCACAAAGACGGTCGTCGTCTTTGTGTTGTAAAATGGCCCCGCCATTGATCCCTATGAATTTGAAACAATTTCTTCAAATTTTCACCCTATTTTATACAAGTTTGTAAAACTGGACAAGAATCAGCAGAAACACAAACCTGCGTAATGTTGAACAACGAAAAGGCGACATTGATATCTCGAAGATCCGGATAATCATTGGAATCGACCTCATGGAGGTTTCCATAATCGTTTTGCACCGATGGCTTGTTCTTGTAGATATTGTAAGGACCCTTACTTTCTCCGAATGGCCATGTTCGACTTTCCTCTTTACCACTCATCGCTCTGATCTGTTCCTCTGTAGCTTTCTTGAACATTCCTTGTTCTTGTTTCTGCTGCCCGAACAATGTCTCCAGCGACTCCCGATCAATCTATAAGAATTTACAGCATGATCAACTCTCAAAAATCAAAATCCACCATTTCGTCGTAGTATTCAACAAAAGGAGAACTTACATCAAACGCAGCTTGAAGAATTTCGTTACTGAATGCATTGAAAAACGACGATTCGGGGTTGCCAGCACCGACGCCGACGAATGTCTGAACCATAAAAGTAATCAACATCACCATTTTTCTCCAACCAGAATTGCGTGAATTGAATTTATAAAATGGGCTTGAATCTTACCTGCAATTCACCGGGGACAGAGATGGAATGTAGGATCTTGGCCAACACAAGTTTTTCGTTGGCATGTCGATTGATCAGATACGCGCTGATTCCGGCAGGTACTCGGAAAACATCGCCGCGCTTTATGTTATGATTTTGTCGTGAATCTGTGTTGATCAAACTGATAGTTCCCTCTCCTGCGAAATTGATCGAAACCCGTTAAAATACTTAAAATGCGATTAAAGTTTCGTTCAAGGATATCCAAGAAGTCCATACCTTTAGCAACGAATAACAGGGAGTCTGCATCCCAATGGTTCGGGATTACAAAGGTCTGAGGTTCCGCTTCGAGTATCGCTACACGGTATTTCCCGATTCCTTGGAAAAGTTCCGATCGATCGGTGAACTTCTGAAGAACCCTAACACTCCCTTGTTCGCTTTCTAGCCTTGCGGTGAAGTGATGATCTTCGAAAACGTAAGGGTTGTTTAATTGTTGTCCTTTCCCAAACTCCCTACCGCTTTGCCGACCCATTTGCCTCGACCTGGTGTCGCCACCGCCTCCGCCGCGACGTTTCCCTTGCTCCGGGCTGTATTGCTCCATGCATGTCCGGAAGCATTCCGGATTTTCCTGTTCTCCTTTGCTCCCCTAGTGATACCGGAAAGATATTTGAGAAGATGCAAATCGTTGTTCACAAATCCGTAGGAAAGTATTTATAGGTCACATCACATTACCTGGCAACTCTGGTGGCATTTCCCCACCATCTCCCGAAGTTCACGTTCTATGTCCGCGAAAACGATGTTGTATTGACCACTTCCGGCGCCGGAACCGCCACCGGTGTGGCCTCTTTCTTTTCCTTGGCCACCTTCTCTTTCCCTCCTCTGCTTGTCCTGATGGTACCTTTCGCAAGTCTGCTTGCACTCTTGCTTCTCGTCTTGCTTCGCTCCCCGGATCTCCTCGCACTTGAGCTTGCAAACACCGACAGGATCTCTTTCGCTCCGAGCTAGACTAACAGTGGCCGAAACAAGGCACACAGCTACAAACAACGACAGAACTAAACAAATTTTCCCTTTGACCTCCATGTTTTCCGATTTGACTTGCTGATTGTCTTCCAATCATCCACATCTATATATAGTGAAACTCGAGTCATAGATCATCACTGAGGTGTCCGGGGGGAGGATGAAGTGGAAACATGCATGGCGGCAAGTGGCGAAATGGCTTCGTACGTGTCAACAGAAGGTGCCAGCAAGGACAAGAAGGCAAATTGGTGTTGCTTTTAGGGAGTAAGGTTTGTACTTTAGTGCACCAATGGTGCCACGTGAGGAGAAGAGGGTGATCACATGGACGTACGTCTGTAGTCTGTACGGCAAGAAGTTGAACAAGACGACGAAATATGTATGCAGCGGAATGTAAATGAGAGTGTTGTGAGCTGGATTTTGTCGGTTTCTTCCTTTGGATTACGATAAGGTTGATCGCCTTTCGAATTTATGAAATTAGCTAAAAAGATAAGAGGATGACAAATTCGCTACAAGACAGATAAAACTAGTTTTAGTTATATTTAAATGAAATAAAATTTAGAGTAAATTACAATTTTGGCCCCGTGGTACATGAAATTATACTGACAATCATTTTTTTTGAAATCTCACGTCTAGGGTCTCTATGGTTGGTTTTTTTTGCAGTTTTGGTCCCTCATGTTGTTACCACTTACCTTTTCTGTTAAGTGATGCGTAAAAAGACCATTCTACCATTAAGGACTAAAACTGTAATTGTGTTGGTTGTTTGGATATTGCTAACGGAAATGAGAATCAAAGGTTGCGATTGCGGAGTTAGGGATGATACCGATCCAAAATCCATTCCTCCAACACTTAGTTTTTTCGTTTATGTGATACAGATTCGATTAGTTTTTTTCGTTTTTGAATTCGATTGTGTGCGTGAATCGTGGAATCAAGCTGTGTGCAATCATGAGATCTTTTCCTCCATCAATTCTCCCATGATTAATTCAAAGGATGCCTGTGAATTTGGAATCGAATTCAAAATCAAGCTTGATTGATTTCAAAATCAAACTGGAATGATTTCAAAACCAAACCCCATGTTTCAACGAATGCCTACTTCTGCATCGACATCGAAGATAGTCCTCCCATAACTGGAGCAAAAGAGTTGTGTTTGGAATCGAATCAAAGAAGCAACAACCAAGGAGTGTTGATGCTAGCCAGACGGAACGAGATCAAGAAAGAGAGAGAGACGAAGTTCGACATCGAGATTGAGAAACGAGAAGCAGAAAGCATTATCGAGATTGACAACCGTGGGAGAATCATTGGACCACGTTTCTGACTCGGTATCTGCTGGCTCTCCGATGAGGGATGGGAAGGATCGATCTGGTGCATCTCGTTCTGATATTGAAGGCGTGGCCGTCGTCAAACCATATCTAGGTGGTTCCCGTCTTGCCTTGGTTTCGCCGGAGTTGCCCTCCGACCCCCTTTGCGAGGGTGGTATGAGGTTAGACGAGGGTGGACACTACTTGAACGGATCTGAAACCGCCCTTCCCCTTGACGGTTCCCCCATTCCGGCAGGCGGAGATGGCGTGGAGTCGTTTCTCCCTTCATACAATCGTATGCAAGAGGTATTTAGTTATGACATCTGTTTCCAATGCTTTGATTTCCAAGTATACAAAGAGTAACCAGATGCAAGATGCAGATGGGTGTTCGATGAAATTGCCTCCAGTTTCGGCATGAACGTTGATTTAGGTTACTGGTTTGTGTAAATTGCAGTTTTAGTCCCTGAATTTTAGAAAATAACAAATATACCATAGGAACAAAAAAGGATGGGCATTTTATAGTCTTTTTATTGGCATTTAACGGAGCAAAACAGACGGTAACCCTAGGAGGGACCGTCTCTACAAGTTTTTGGTCACCACAGGAACCCTAGATGTGAGATTTCAAAAGGATGACTGGGAGTGTAATTTCATGACAACCATAGAGACCAAAATTATAATTTACTCTAAAATTTATATATATGTGTCTATTTCGTATGGATTTAAACAAAGTATCATTGTTGTGGCCGAAAGTTTAATATTTTTTTAATTTAATGATTATAATTATATTTAGTAGATTAGGTGAAAATTTATATATTAGTTGAGAAGCTTGGCTAGTTTGTACATATTTAGTTATTTATATTTTTTATCTACATTTAATCATTTATGTTTTTTTCACGCATATTACTATGAAACTTGTCTTTCTTAGACATGTATGACCAATAATTTTTTTTTTGTACAAATATGATCATTAAGTTATTTGTCATATGTATACAAACAAATATAAATTTAGTGGTCATATGTGTATAAAAACATAAGTGACTAAATATGAACAATTTTAAAAAGTTAATTGTAAATCAGGTACAAAGTAAGTTTGGTGACAAAATAAACACTTTAAAAAGTTTGTTATCATATCAAGTAATTATCCTATAAAATAATATAAAATAATGTAAAATAATAAATTTAATATTATACAATTATTTTTAAATAAATTTCATAGAATTAAAATAAGTAATAAATAACAATTTTTGGATTGTGTATATTTAAATGAAATTTGTTCCATCTCATATTATATCTTTTGTAAAGTGTGGAAATTAATATTATTTCTAGTATAATAGAGTAGAATTTTAATATTTTAGATCCCATATGTATTGTTGTATATCGAGTGCATAATATTTTATACAGAATACTGATTATCAAAATAACTCCATATAGATAAAACCATGTGAATGAAAGTTAATCAAGGTCTCGTGTATCTATATATCAATTATAATATAAACATATTTTTAAGCATCACACTGATTTAAAATTTTAATGTTTTTTATATATTCTAATAATTTTTAAATCTCTTATAATAATGATTACTAATTGCTTTAGCATCAAATATGTATTTTTTTATTTATTAATTCAAATATGTTGATTAATGTAAAATGTTATCATATTAAATGTTTCAAATGTAAAACCTAAATAGACATGTCAAATTAACTATAAAATATCCAAAAACTATTTTTATAATAATTGAAAATTTTAAAATAAATGGTCTTTTAAATTAATTAACAATATTAATAGTTAAAAGCATATATATTTTGTAAATTATATCACAAATAATGTTTGGTGTTTTAAATAGTTATCACGATCGAAATTAAAGAAGATTAAAATAACTAACTTCTATATTAATGAATCATTTCTTTAAAAGTAGCAAATTGAGAACTATATTTAATTCTATTTACTCACAAGCAAATGTTATTTAATGATATGATTCTAATACATGTTTATATTATAATATGATTTAAAATAATTACGATTATATATATATATATATATATATATATATATATATATATATATATATATATATATATATATATATATATATATATATATATATCAATTTAGTGTAACATTTATTATTTTTAATATTAATAACGTAGTTATCTTCAACATGTATATGCCTAAACAGTAACTATATAACTTATTTCACGCAACATACAGATATTCGCCTAGTATTTAATAAATAAACCCTTAATTCAAGGGGGGTCTCATGCACAAGAGTTGTGTAACATTTGTTATTTTAAATATTAATAACGTAGTTATCTTCAACATTTATACGCCTAAACAGTAACTATATAACTTATTCCACGCAACATTCAGATATTCGCCTAGTATTTAATAAATAAACCCTTAATTCAAGGGGGTCTCATGCACAAGAGTTGAATAATCATGAGATGGTCTCATGGCTTTTCATTTTAATAATTAAATCTTATAATAATTATTTTTTATATTATTTTTATATTTAATAATATAATTGATTAAATTAATTAAATCAAGTACATCATTTTTGTTTTATACTTTATTTATTAATTTAATTAAAACAATGTAAAACATAAATTTTTATATATTTTAAATGTTAAAAAGACAACTTTTTGTTATTACAATACAACTCAACGAGATTGCATATAAATTTCAATTATTGTTCCTAACTAAACGCTTACAAATATGCTCCATTAAATCATGTTAAAGAGCATGATGTATTGTAGGATCATGTAGCTCAAAGTTCCTTTGAGTTTGATATTGAATTTCTTGGACAGGCCATCAATGTACACGTGTCAAAAGATCAACATCGTTTGGCCTTTTACTAATTTAATTTCCTTCATCTTCCACGATCATACTATTTAGTCAATGTAATTTGCATTTTTCAATTAATGGATTGTTCTAAATTTATGTTGATATTTACTTATTTATATAATGATAAATACATAAAAAGGACACGATAAATGATTAAAAATTGGATGATAATGTGGCAACCAATTAAGCTTTATGGATTTTAATGGAGTGTGGGTAAAGTTATATAGAAAGTGGAATGATGATATGACAATCTATTAAAACATTGAAAGTTTAAACCACTAGAAATAACCTCTGTAGGTTGATTTTTGCAAAATACAATATCAAAGTACAAATAGATAGATCATATACATTGACCAAATTATAATTTGATCAGCATTTACAATTTATCAAAAAAAATTATCAACTTATCACAATATATCTCCTTCAAACTCATCCCCTACACTAAGGAGGTGTGTACACTAATTAAATTGTATATAGCAACAATATTATGTTTAAATTGAAAAAACATAACTGAATCAAATTTAATATCATTATCCCACTAACAATTCTAAGTTATAATCAACATACAAAGAATCCAATAAAACATAGCATAGGAGCACACAATATGTTGACATTATACATACTTCTGAAGTAATTAATCTCTAATGATCGACCTTCAACTCATATGTGATTTACTGTTGTGTTTAGATAACTAAGAAAAAAGCTTCATAACCTCATAAAAATGCTAATATGAATACATTTTCAAAAAGTTCGTTTATAAACTTATTTTTGACTTGTCAAACATGACTTAAGTTGTGTCTTGCCAAATATTGACCTAAGTTAAACACAAAAACTGTTTTTAATTTTTTTATATATGTTTCTTTTTTTAAACCAAACAAATCGCTTGAATGATACTAAATAATTATTTCATCCTTACATTTGATTTCAATAAAAATGTAATAATATTAATGAATATACACGATATCAATCAATTTTAAGAGAAAAAAAGGACAAATATACGTAAAATATTGGTATCTTAATACATTAAGTTATGTTTATATAGGTTTAACCCATAAAAGCATTATGTCCAGATTTAGTAAAAAAAATAGAATATTAATCAACATTAACAATATTAAACGATTTTAACATAGGATCGGAGTTGATAGGAAAAAAAGAACAAATAAATAAAAGTTAGTGTCTAATGTATTAAGACATGTTTGTTTGGTTTAGCCCATTGTGCCCCAAAAAGAAATAGCTCCTTAATCTAAATATACATGATTGTTAAATCTACTTAATTTGAATATAATATTTGAATATAATAACTTAACAGTAAGACACAAAATCTTTACCTAGTTGTTTTTTTTTTTCAAACAACTCCTTGCTGGTATATAATTGACAAATGCTTTTAAAATTTATGAATATTATGAACATTTGTTTGTTGTAATGTAAGATAAAAATTTGTTGGTGATTTGTATCAGCAATATTATTTAAGTGTAATAAGATGAACTTGTTGATTGATGTAATCTTAATAAATATTAAAAACAAGTAAGGGTGGTGCCTTAATGCACACTTGTTCGTTTATTCTGATTTGAAGTTTACTGGTACTTAGGGGCGGAGCCCTTGAACAACAGGGGTTCGGGGGCAGCTAGCAGGGTCCAAGGGGTGGCAACCCCTGGCGGGGTCCATGGGGGAGAGCCCCCTGGCTAGGGTAGAGCTGAAAAACCAAAATTGTGCTTTTAAAGTCGATTTTGACCCTAATCTTAAACCCGGTTTTAGAACAGTTGTATGGTCGTTTTAAAACTGTAAATGATAGATTTTGCCATTGGGTTATTTTAGTTTTTCGATACACGAAAATCATAACTTTCACATTCTCTGTTCATAGAATCACTGAGTTTTATTCGATTGAACTCCGATTGCACCATCGAAATATTTTAATCTGAAAGTGTATCACGACTCTCAGTGAATCCAATCAATGAAAACATCCAAAATTCTAACAAAATTGACAGTTAGTGTTTACACACATCTTGGTGGTTGAGATGGCAAGAGCACATGCCTCCTTTATGGGAGGTTGTGGGTTCAAACCACACTCCACACAAGTAAGGTTAAGATATTACATCTTTACTTGTGGCCTCTGTGCTAGCCAAGACAGTGTGTATCCGGGGCTGGTTTCCCCCCAGTCGTTGCTTGCAGGGCGTCTTTCCGGGGTGGACGTGGTTTGCGCCAGGGTTTGCCGATTGCGTGTGCGGGTCTAGTCTCTGTGCAGCATCTACTTGGAGAAAGGGGAAGGTTCAACGGTATAACGACCGAGCAGTCCCATATGTACCTAGCTAGGCTGTAGTATATTACGTACCCGTGTAATAGGATTCATCCCTACTTGCAAAAAAAAAAAAAAGTGTTTATCCAATTTAGAAAAAACATACATTATATATCATTTTATTAAAGAAACTATCATTATAAAACAATACATTTTAGTTTTTGCTTATGTTGATCTAATGAATACTAAAAGTTTATAACCCGTTTTCCCGAAAATGATTTTTTTATTTAATGTTTTAATCACATTCAAGATGTTTGTATTTTATGAAATTGAAACAAAAACAAAATGATATATTAATGGATCAATCCATGATGTTCTATTCATTTATGCTATGCATCGAACCCAAACTTATTTTGATCCATCTATAAACTTGATATAGCCCAAAATCCATATATTAATTTGAGCAAGCACTGACCAGTTTTCTAGAATAGTAAACGTCGATTTTATTTAAGAAAAGCGATTCATCGTGAAGTTTATTTTTATACTACTTAAAATAAGTTAAAATATTTCTTTGCAAACACAACTACTAAAAGATCTTTAATTACATGTGAATTACTAATTGACTGTAATTGATCCCTTTTCATGATCATTGTTGATAATTATTGACAAACTGGTATTGTGTCTTCTCTAGAAAAGTATACGAGTCTCAACAGTAAAAACCAAATTATTTTGGGTAACAAACATATAATTGATCTTTTAAATAAGGGTAAGTGAAAGAATCAATGTAACTACAAGAAAACAGTGAAATAAGAAACCGTAATAAAAGACGATTTTATTAACAAAAATAATTATATTTACGGTTGGAGGAATGAAACAAACAATAATACAACCTTCCCCCACAATAACAAATAATGTACACGCGTATACTCGGATCTTGAAAAGGTCTAGGATTCAATGAATCATCTGCTAAAACGTCTAGCTGCAAACATTAAAAATTATAAAAGCAAATCAATAATAGATCGAAAACGTTATCATATTAATCATAAAAACCTAAAATAACTGTGATCAAGAAAACCAAATAAATGACATACCTATTTGTCCTTTGCGACATTCTTTCTCGCACTTTAACATGCAAAAAGAACGGGCATTGCCTTCATCTACACAAGCCTTCTCACAATCGGCATAACACTTATCCCCGTCATGGCCCTCTGGGGCGGCGTCTTCAGCCTCTGGGGCTGGGGCGACGTCTTGGGCGTCGTTGACATGCAAGATGACAAGGCACAAGAGAAGCACTCCGACAACTTTCGTAGATGCCATTTTTGATCCTACGAGATAAGAATTAAAACCAAGTCTTAAAAGATTTAATTTGAATATAAAAAATGTTTCGTGCCTCGATTCTTGCTTGTGTTTTTCGAGGTGATTGGGTGAAGAGGGATTGAGCTGATATTTATAGAATTGGTTATTTTGAAGCTCGTGATAACCCTAAGAACATGGACACTTTTGTGGTTTTGTTGGTAGAAATTAGAAACCGTCATACGTTTGGTCATATTATAACAAAAAAATTTGTTTGGCAATCCTACAACTATTGATAGATTTTTAGAATGTTTAAGATATTTCATAGGGTGATTTGTAGAAAAGTTAGATTTATTTAGTATTATACCAATCTGTAGAACATATTTTTCTAATTATCCAATATAGTAAATTAATATTTTTTTTATCATTCTATGTATAATATAAGTATATAGCCATTGTAATTTCTTTTACTACTTAAACAAAATTATCATCTTATATGACATTTCCCTTGTCATATAATAAACATTTATAGTTTTGTTAAGATTATATAAATAAAAATATTTTATATAAATTATTAAAACAATTATATATCTTGTAGGTAAGGCATTTAAGCACTAATGCATAGGGATGCGTGAGTTGACCGAAAAATTCAACCGGAACCGATTAGGGGTACTCAGTTTGGTTATCGGTTCTAATAATCTTCAACTTTCAGTTTTGGGTTTCTTGGGCTTGGAACCGAGAATTTGAAGGGCCTTTTAATTTTTTTTTTCCCTAGACGACACCAGATATCTCGACTCCACAGTTTGCAACGATTATCAAAAAACCCGATTGTATTTCCAAAAACTATGTTAACAACGACTACCTTCAATCGGCTTCAAGAGAAGAGATATGTTCAATCCCTACATTGAAGACTAATGGAGATTTGGGTTCCAAACATTGAAGAAACTCAAGTAAGTTGTCAAGATTCTTGAGAACATTCAGGTATTTTTTTTTTCAATTCTTGAGCATATTGTGGATTTGTTCGATCTGGTTCCGGACCCAATCACATTCCTATCTTGAAACAATCACTATTAATGTGGAAAAAGATACAAATATTGAACTATTATTAATTGTGTTATAACTAGGTTTTATATCCTGCATGATATAACGGGAGTGTATGTACTGTCAAGTTAGTATGACATATACATTCGAAGATGATTACGTTATTAAATGTAAGAAGACGGTATGTGGTAGAGCTATAACATCTAAACAAAAGATATTTACATTGCTGATAAAACTAATTACAAAATTTTGGAATATTCGGAATCTTAACACGTAAAAACAGGATGAATTATAAGAACACAAAGAAATTTTGAAATATCTAGAAATTATGAGGAAACAACGGTATAAATTAAACTTAAAAACGGATATTTGAAATATTTAAAACATATGGGAAGAAAGGGGTAAATTAAACTAAAAAAATGAGACTTTTGAAATATTCGGAATCTTAAGGGGTAAACGGGATAAATGAGAATTAAAAACATGAAATGTAAAAATTAAAGGGGTAATAGTATAGGTAATTTGTCAAACCTTGGGACTTCTGGAGAAATGGTGCTCACCAATCCAGTGAGCTATGAAGGCTTATGAATGAAATGAACTATGCATGGTATTGTCTTGTATAATAAATTATCTTTTTTAAAATAGTAACTAAAGTACTAAACGATTATTGTTCATCAAATCTTGCCAAATTGATCAACTCGCTTCTCATTATATATCAATTTTCCATTCACAAAGGGGTAATATTTTGTTGGAAGAACATGATTTTTTTTTAACTCGAGAATATGTTTCTTTTCCGACTTTATACACGTAGAAATCTGGATGCTTAATTAATATCCATTTTAGCAACATTTATTTTCATTTTGTCATTGAAGAGAGTTTCAAAACGATATATTACACGTCTGAATCAAAGTTAAAATAAATGTCTCACATGTAGTTGGATAGGGAGAGTCCTATTATATCTTCTATCAAGTTGTCTCACATGTAGTTTATTGTTTTGTCTCACATAGGTAGAAGGACAATTTTGTTGGTATATAAACCAAAGAGTTTCCAACCATCTAGTTGGATGGGTAGAGTCCTATTATATCATATTATTGGTCACTCTGTATTTATGGTAATACTAGGCAAAACTATTGGTAGATGTATGTTATTGATAATAATCAAGTCATTTCGATATGGATTTTTTAATAATTTACTGACTTATAGAAAATTAATATTACTTTTAGACTAAATAATTTAAGATGAAAATTTTGTTTTTTTTAATAATCGTTTTGGAATGTGATGTTATCAAGATTGAGGAATAACTTAATCAATGGAATATATATATATATATATATATATATATATATATATATATATATATATATATATATATATATATATATATATATATATATATATATATATATATATATATATATATATATATATATATATATATATATATATATATATAGGGGTGGGTTCAATACAGAACCAAATTAAATCACCTAACTGCAGAACCATGTTCATCAATGAACATAAAATCCCAAAAACCCAAAAACGAAAGACCGTAAAAGATTTTACCCTGTAATCGGCATTCTCCAATTTGACCAACATCTTCTCTATTAGGGTTTAGTTGAGGTGTGAACTGTTTTTTGTAGTTTATTCATGCTTAATATTGGTTTGGTTCGTAAAAGCATGAACATATGTTCATTGATGAACATATTGCTATTCAATTTCTCAATTAGAACTTCCTTTATCGATAATTAATTCGCAAACAGTAAATTCAGATTCAATCGAAGTTTTAGTATCATTGGAATGGAGTTTACCTGCTAAATATTGGTTTGGTTGGTAAAAGCATGAACATATGTTCATTGATGAACATATGTTCATTGATGAACATATGTTCATTGATGAACATATGTTCATTGATGAACATATTGCTATTCAATTTCTCAATCAGAACTTCCTTTATCGATAATTAATTCGTGGTTTGGTTCGTAAAAGCATGAACATATTGATATTCAATTTCTCAATCAGAACTTCCTTTATCGATAATTAATTCGCAAACAGTAAATTCAGATTCAATCGAAGTTTTAGTATCATTGGAATGGAGTTTACCTGCTGAATCGATTCCATTAACATCATTTTGAGACTTCAATTGGATCCGAAATCCGCTAAGGATAGACACGGGTGAAGATGAGCTTGGTCTTCGATTGCCATGGCTGAAATGCTTTTTGACCACAGATCTTGGGCACAATTTCACGGAAACAGTCGAGGACGACTTTTCACGCCTTGCGTGACCCAGTACAGCAGACGACACATCCTCCACAGGGTGAGGAATAGCTTCCGACGGAAGGTTCGGAGGACGGAGGGTCATAGAGACAGAGAGGGGGGAGCCCACTACCTGCAAGCGACGGTCGGCGACGAGGCAGGGAGAAGACTTCGGAGAAAATAAAAAAAACTCAATGTCTACAATCTCGATCGCCATTTTCCTTTATCGAGCTCAAACTCAGATTTGCATCAGGAGACGTAACAATTGGGGTTTTTGGGATATATGTTCATTAATGAACATGGTTCTGCAGTTAGGTGATTTAATTTGGTTCTGTATTGAACCCGTCTCTCTCTCTCTCTCTCTCTCTCTCTCTATATATATATATATATATATATATATATATATATATATATATATATATATATATATATATATATATATATATATATATATATATATATATATATATATATATATATATATATATACATATATAGATAAAAGTTCAATAAAAAACCAAAAAAAAACAAGGAACAAAGTAACCAATCGTGAACGTCGGAATTCAAATGATCGACGGCCGAATATAAGGTTGTAAATTTCTTACGTGAACGCGCATGTAGCGGATAATTCCAAAAAACTCACTTCGTTTTTTATTTATTTTTTATTTTTACAGCTTATTTTTTATCGAAATAAAAAATCGAATATATCAAAATTCATAATTTTTTATTCTCTTTCAATAGACATCCATATCAATATAGTAAAAACGAAAAAAAAATATTCAAAAATCTTGTTCAGATTCACAACAGTTAATCAATATGAATCTGAACTATAACAAGTTTTACAGAAGATTATTCACATGTGAATGATCATTGAAATTATTTTTTTCAACAATTATTGATCATTCAATAACAACTTATGTGAATTTAAATAAACTTTTAGATTCAGACGTGAATCTCACTAAATTTTCAGATTGAATTTAAGTAAATTCGTTTATACTCTTTACAATTTCAACATTTTGTAATATACAATTGAATTAACTAAGATTCACAAATTAATTTACTTAAACTTACACGAATGAACAAAAAATTGCTAAAAAATGGGGTACAATTATCATTTATATGTGAATTAATATATCTAAAACTAGATGCATACTATTTTTAACATTTTGATCATACGCAAATGAATTCATTTAGATTCACAAATTAATTTCCTTAAAATTCACATATGGATGATAACTTTTTTTTGAAAAAGTCAGGTACAATTACAATTTATATGTGAATTAATATGAATAAAACAAGAAACAGTTAAAATTCACAATGTGAATATAAACTGTATTAAATTTGTATGGAAGATATTTCATATGTAAATGATCAATGAATTCATTTTTTCAATAATTGTTAATCATTTAATAACAACTTATGTAAACTTAAAAATATTTTTAAATTCACATGTGATTTCAAGAAAAATCACTTATGTTTTTACTATTTCAATGTTTAAATATTATATACAATTGAATTAACTGAGTTTCATAAATGATTTACTTAAAATTTACATGTGATTGGTAAATAATTATTGAAAAAATTGGATAGATTTGTCATTTACATGTGAATAAATATATTTAAAACAATGTAGCTCAGTTCAGGTTCACACGGTGAATCTGGACGAACTTGAAGTAAAAAAAAAACAAAAAATTTTGTATATCAATATAGATCTCTATTTATAGAGGATGAAAAATTATGAATTTTGGTATAATTAGTTTTTTTTTTTTTAAAAGAATAAGCTTAAAATTTAAAAAAATATAAGAAACGAAGTGGGTTTTTTGCTATGATCGGCTACATGCGCGTCCAATTAAGAATTTTACATCTTTATCGCTGGCCGTCGATACTTTGCATTCTGACCGTAGGATTAGTTCCTTGGTTACTTGTTTAATTTTGGTTCTTCATTGAACCTAACCCTATATATATATATATATATATATATATATATATATATATATATATATATATATATATATATATATATATATATATATATATATATATATATATATATATATATATATATATATATATATACTAGTTTAAAACCCGTGTGTTACACGGTTAGGGATTAAATAAAGTTTTATAATAAGAAATTTTTTGATTTTATATACTTGGCAAGAAAATATTTTATTGAATCATTTAATTTGATATGTATTGAAAATATGACGTAAAAATAATGACAAATAATATCAAGATGTACATGTTCCTTAAAATGCAAATGAATTATGTAATTTAGAGAATTTGTATGTTTCACAAACTGATAAAGCTAAACAAAACCTAAAATTATTCAATGATTTTGTCTTTTAATTTATACAATATTGGTATAAATAAACAAAAAATACTTCAACATAAATTTTGAAAGACTTCTTTATCTAATATTAATAAGTTCAATCATTCTTTACTCTTAACTGTGGATAACGCGACATACAACTAGTCATGTATAAAAACTGGTTCTTTAAGAAATAACCCAAGTACCCAACCTTTGACAATGACTGTCATTAACTTTTGTTTAGCGCCATAGCAAAACAAACAGCCAGTGGAAATTGAAAAAAGTTGTTTGTTTTTAACAATAGATATATGTTGTCAAGTGCATTAACTTTCAATAAAATTAAAATTTACTCCACATGCAAATAAAGTCATTTAATTGATAAATAATGAGGAAAAAATCATGGTGGATTATGAAATGGACATCTTTTCTCAATCTGAAGAGAAGTTTGTTCAACTATTTGAATGCAAAAGGCAAAAAGTTGACCAATATCTTAAAATCTATAAAGTGTCATTTTGAAGTCTTAAACACTTCTCATTGACACAATAAGGAATACAATATCTTTCTTTTGAACATGTCCCGTAAAAGTTGCAAGAATTCCATTTGCATAGGAATCCAAGTTGAAATCATATATTTCTCATTGTTATCATTACATTTAAACTAACAATACATGTCTTTATTTGTTGTCATTGAAGAGTACTTTAGGCACCGAAGAATAAGTTAGAGTTACATGAAATGATGACTTAAATCAAGCGTTTCACCTTTCATGTAATGAAATATTAGAGGATTCCTGGTCAAAACCACATATTTCTCATTGTTACCATTATATTTAAAATAACATGTCTTTATCTTTTTCTTACTAAAAAGTATTTTAGACATTCCAGAATAAGTCAGAGTAATATGAAATGATATTTTAACCTTTCATGTATTGAAATATTAGTTTTTTCTATGTATTCAAATTAATTATTTCTTATAATTACTTTTATACAATTGCTATATATTATATATAAATAAATGTAATGAATATAGTTATTATGAACATTATAATGCCCAAATGGTAATTTTATTAATGGGAAATCATTTTTACTAATTTTAAGTTTTAAATGACTTATTTATTACAAATGTAGGTTACCTAACTTAATCTTCCAAATGTAGGTTACGTAATTTATTTTTATACATATTAGCATTATTTTTATACATATTAGCATTATTGGTCTTTTTGTTATTAGAGCTTTTAGTACTACCGTTACTTTTGCCATTATTCCTATTTTACCCTCGGTTCTGTTCTTCTGGTTTTGGTTTTGTTCGCTTCTTGGTACTGCTTTTTTCACTTCAACCTATCAAAAATCAAGAGTTGGAATGACTTGAATCATGAAGAAAGAGATGCATATGTCATAAGTAATTTATAAGATTATACAAACCTATAACTTGATACTACTGTTTACATTTTGAAACCGTTAAGAATTTGCTCGAAAAATATAACTCATTACGCATATTTAATTATAAAATGGCAAGCGATACATATATTTAATAATAGATGGATATCAGTAATTACATGATCGTTATATATTTTTTATTCTAAGAAAATGGTATGAAAATGTAAGGAGTGAAAAAAAACTTTAGCACCATAACCCCTGAAATTGCACAACTCTCACTTGAAGACTAAAAACCAAAACCTTGAAATACAGCACCTATCACATAGTCCCAACAAAATATTTTATTTGGGCTTCACCTGAAGAGCCATGACTACCAGAATACCAATAATCCATTCTTTAGAATTTTCATTGTTACCCAAGCTTGAACTCGGGGTCCCTTGGGTTCTTGCTTGCCTTTTTGAGTTGTCTCGAACTCGGGTCTCCACCTTCGCGTGTGGAGAGGCTCCCGTTGAACCAACCGCCGGCCTAAAAAAACCCAAGCTTGAAATAATGCCAACTCACCTGCAATATCACACTCTAATTTTAATTCAAAGAGTAAATTACAATTTTGGTACCCGAGTAGTGTTGATTTTTTCAATTTTGGTCCCTAAATGTTTCTTCTTGCAATTTTGATCATTATTTGAGGTTCTTGTTACATTTTTGGTCCCTTTCCAAGTAACATTACTCTTTCTGGTCTCTAAGTATAGTTGATTTTTGGAATTTTTAACCCAGAAGTATACTCCTTTTTACTTAGAATAGAGACAAAATAAGCTACAAAATTGAAAAAAAAAACTTAATTAGAAAAAAATCTATACTCAGGGACCACAAAGTTAAAGTCAATATCCTATTAACAAAATACAACTAATTAATTAAATAAAAACAATAGCTTTTGCATTATAACTGAGAGCTATAGCTAAGAAATATCAAAAGCTTTTGGTTCAGTGGCCATCAACACACGAAAAGCTACAATCCTCTCAAGTTGTTGCTGGAACTTGATGTCAACCAAAAAGAAATTAGAAAATTGGCATTTTAACGGAGTATCGAGTAACAAAACTGAAAATTAAGTCTCTTTTCCTATACTGTTAAACAAAAACAAAATTAAAACATTTATAACAATTTACTAAAAAAAGTCAAACCTTGTATGTTATGGTGGAAAAGGGCAAACCCGTCCCCACCAGGCACAATTAAAAGATTCCATAAAAGAAGAAGCAAACTAAAATAAAAAATACTCAATTTTTTTTTATAAAAAAGCTGATATCTTGTGAACTTTAACATTTTGTAGACTTCATGTTAAATCATAAAGTTTCGTGCAACCAGGCTACATATTTAATAGTGAAGTTACATGCATCCAGAACAGGGGTATTGTACCTGTAGGCATGAACACATGAACAGGGGAATTGAACTTGTAGGCATGAACAATCATAAAGTTTCATGCAACATGATTTGTTTTTAACCATTTCCAAAGTATTTAACCGTGTCTGCTTCTATATATGCACCCTCCGTACTGGTTTTGCATCAGATGCAATTGCCTCTGCCTCTTAGTATGAGGACTACTTGTATAACTGTGCGGAAGTTAAACATGCTAAATGCAAATATGCCAAAACCAAATAGCACACAGTTAAATTATACTTAGGGAACGAACATGTAATTTACTCAATAAAAACCATTGCTGCAAAAGAAAACTTATTGGAAAGGAAATTGCAAAAATCAAGTATACTAAGGGATGAGAAATCACAAACAAACATAGCACAACACACCACATATAGCCTAAACAGAATATTTTTAGAGTTTAGTCCATTTTACAAATCTAGCAACCTAATTCTAGTTGTTTTACAACCATCGCATTCTACTTCAATTTCTATAAAAAACGATAACGCAAAGTACAATGCTAAAATTTCTGAACTATCCAAAGTAGAATGCCTTCATACAAAAAATAGTCCTTGAAACACATTGTCACATACTTACACAAGTATAACATTGTACGTTCAAATAATAATGCTTAAATGAAAAGAAAAACTTAAAGCTTTACCAGGAAAACAACAATAAGAGGGTATTTTGGTAATTTTAGTATTTTAAAAAATTTACTAAATGAACAAAATACCATCTTTTTAATTATATGCTTAATTCAATCATAAATAAAGCAAACACAATGAAAAGTACAATGTTATAATCGCTAAGTTATCCAAAGTAGAATGCCTTAATGTAAAAGGAAATTGTCGTTGGAGCACACTGTCACATAAAAAAAGATAATGTGTATGTTTGATTATCCGTCAAAGTTTTTTCTTTTAAGTTTAGTGCATTTTATGGTCATACGGTCATACATTAAAAGCTACATGAGACTTGCTGGTGCTCTTTATCTTAATAGCTTTGTGAACTTGCTTACGAGTTTCATCTAGGAATTCAAAGAAGAAAACAGAAATGATAAAGCACAAAATTTATGTCAGATATTTAAGTCGTACCGTAATTATGTAAAAGGAACATTGTAACTGGAAGGAAATCAATGGAGTGTCCTGATTACAGTTGGCCGGTGTCTATTTGATTACTCACTTTCTCAGCAAGAAATTAAAACCTTTTACCATAGAAAATAAAACTCATTATCCACAATCAAAACAACACAAAAACAAAAACGACAATAATATAAAAAAGCATGAACCTGTAAAGTAAAATCTCAGTTTGTGTCATTATTTAATCTAAGCCAAGAAGAAGCTGAGGAAGCAAATGCTTTCAACGCATGTGGAGGTAACCTGTAGACGTAAGTTCTATCTGACCGAGCATGACCTCTACCAATTTCAAGTATGTTGCTGAATAATAAATTAATCTAATACCATACCAAGACTTGTCTGATTTCTCGCTCAATAACACATCCAATCACGTCCAAATAAAACAAAGAGCTTGAAACCCCTTAAAGGAATAATCATACTAAAAATTAATTATTTCAAGATCTACAACAATAAAAAAGGAATTTTGAATAATATAGAATACTTAGGGCTAAAGGGGGTGGGAAGAGGAGTCGACTTTAATTTCAAAATTTGTAGATCCGGTAAAATCCTTCACGGAATAAAAGCTTCAAACAATTTTAAAATCTAGGGTTTTACCTTTCACAATCGATTTGAGAAGAAGAGGGATGAATTGGCTGGTCACCGGCGCCGACGGTTCTACTGTGGCTTGGTCCACCGGCGGTCTCAATCGCCGGTCAAGAAATATCAAGTCGTAAAAAATTTGATCAGATGAAGGGAGAGTAGCGAACTCAGGATGCCCTAAAAGGAAAAGAAAGGGCAGAAGAGGGGGATATCCCCGTAATTAGATTTAGTATATCCAATGGAAAATCAAAATCAAAACAAAACTTGAAGAGGAAATGCTTACCAGTACAGCAGTTGTTTTCAAAACGCCAACTCGAAGCAGGGTTTGATTACCTCTATCATTTGATCGTAGATTTTGTTGTCGAACCCTTGGTTGCAGAAGCAATTAATTAGGCATTGCGATTCAGTTCCTGATTTAGGGATGAAATTGGAAGGATAAATAGGATTATACTTGCTGATTTTATGCATACGGTTTCCTAAATTATTGGTGTTACGAGAGGTTGGATTTGAAATTTGAAAAATGTAACTGAAAGTTTAGATTAAATAATGACACAAACTGAGACATGGATTTTAGGCGGGAATTAATTCAGCAATGGTTCTAATAAAGTGACATGTGGCAAGGAATGGACTTAAAAAGTGCCAAGTGGCACTAAGAGGCTTCCTTTATTAAGATGTATATATATATATATATATATATATATATATATATATATATATATATATATATATATATATATATATATATAATGGAATAATATGGATTATATATGTTGAATAACGTGATCGGAACAACCTTTACCCATGGGCAGAACACGAGCACTTCGACTGGGGGGCCGAAACAAAATTTCAGAACATAACAATATTTATTTTGGTTCAAAGCTGTGAACATGAAAACTCAAACAAAACAAATGATATGACATATATTTAAATTTAATTTGATCAAAACCAAATTATAAGTTAGAAGATGAAGATATGTAAGACCCATTTTCATTTTGAGATGCTTACTAAGGTAAGTAGAGTTATTACCTTATAAATTAGTATGGTTCTAGCTTTTAATTATTTAGAGTTGTGTGGCAATCTTTTATGATTACCTTCGAGTTATGAGTTGATTGATTAGTGAGAAGAGGTTAAAGCCTTTCTTATGTACTAATCTTGGTGTGATTATGATTAGTTAGAGTGTTGTACGAGTTTGGGTGGTTAGAAACTCGTTTGGGAGGAGTTTGAGCTTAAAAAGTGAAATTCCAGACTTACACGGGGGCGTGCAGATTCTGCACGGGGGGTGTAGAATCCTGTAGTAAGCCTTCCAGACATACACAGGGGCGTGCAGATTCTGCACGGGGGCGTGTAGAATCCTGCAGTAGCAAACAGTAGAAGCGGTGGATCCATACAGGGTCGTATGGACCTGACAGACCTATATAATGTGCAGAAAATGCTCATTTCGGGAAAAATACACCCAACTTCGATTTCAGAACATAAAGAGGCGATTTTCTGTCAAATTAAAGCTAGAGATTCGTGGGGAAACATACAGAGACTCGAATCTAACCCTGCAAACACGCTCTTGATTCCTAAATCATCGAGGTGAGTAACTTCTCGGTTTTTGGGGTTTTAAACCCTAGTTTTCAATTTCTTGTTTTAAGCTATAAATTGTTGCATATGTTGTTAGTAGATTGTTAGTGGATGTTTCCTTGAGTCATTCATGTGATTATAGTCGAGTTTCAACGGTGGAACGAGTAGAACCGTGGATTTGGGGTTTCGGTAAATATAGAGTTGGTATTTACCGTTACTACTCCTTTTTCGTCTTTCAATTACTACATCTTTGAGTTAGATGTTATTGATATGATTATGGTTGTTAGAGTATTGATTTAGACTGCGATGATACAACCAAGTCTAGCGTACAGGAGCCCAATATGCGTAATTTGGAGGTTTCAAATACCGAGTCGATATCAGGTGAGTAACTAGAATTTATTCTTATGATTTAATTGTGAATTAATAGATTTCTATTGGCTTTTAATTGGTTTAGATAACCAAATTTGGAATTGAGAAATAGTGAAATTAATCATATGTGATTTAATATACGATTGATTTTATGTTCAAACTGAGAAGTAAGAGTTATGTCTTGTTCTATGTAATATATATGTATGTATGTTATGTTGATACTACAACCAAATACCAATTAGAGTCAGAGTGGTTATGTTATCTGTGAATAACAAGAGATGAGTTGCAATATATATTAAGTATAGTTGATTGCTATTATGAGTATATGTGAGAATATGGTCGAGTTTACGAGCAGTACCGATTGTGATACTTATGATCGAGTTAATGTTACTAATAATTAGCTAGTGTTTGTAAAGCTAATATGTTTGCAAGTTTCAGAGTTAAGAGAAGATGGATTTGCTAATGAGATTATCATAATGAGAATGATGAGGATGTTTATTGAGAAAGATTTATGGAATGTGGTTGAGATTTCTCACTAAGCTTTTTATAAGCTTACACTTGAGTTTATATTGTTTTGCAGGTATCTGTAGCTGTAATAGGGGAAGGAATGTGATAAAGATTGATGGACAAGTTTAGAGCCTGTCCTTTAGTTGAAATAGATTATTTGTAATGCCTGGTATGTATGTGAGGACCCTTTTGATGTAATTAATTTATGATGACATCTTGTTCTTCCTGGGTTGAGTACAAGTATACCCATTTTTAATGTATAATTGTTTGAAAATTTTTGGGTGTACTTTGTATGAGAAACTAGGTGTTACAAGTTGGTATCAGAGCATGGTTTAAGTGAACTAGGTCTTTGAGTGTAGAGTCCTAGACTTGAACCGAGGAGAGAAAGAGAGAGCCCTTATTACATGCTTGGGAAAAGATACTGCTACAGATTTTAGTTTATGAGTTAAGTATAACTTTTATGTTATATTTGTTATTGTTATATTCTGTGTGTGAATATAGATGTGGAGACAGATGAGGACGAGTTGATAAATCGGTCACATTTGGTTGGACTTACAGAGGATGATGAGACGAGATTTTGGTTGGTATGAGATATCAACTAATGAGAAGACGAGAACTTCCGTTGATAATGAGATGTCAACTGAATACGAGATGAGATACTAATTGAGATGAGATTCTGGCTAATGACGAGATTCCAACTGATGATGAGATAAGATCCCGGTTGAGGCGAAATTCCAACTAATGATTAGAAAGAGTATGAGCATAAGCTGAGCATGAGCTAAAAGTTGAGACATGTGAGTGTAGCCGAGTCCACTCGAGAGTTGAGATTCGAAGTATGCAAGTTTTAGCTAATGAGAAAACAAGATTTTGTTGCTATGAGGTATGTAAGTAATTTACTTAAAACGGTAGTTGTAACGAGTTATATGTGTTTAATTGTTGATAATACATGTAGTAGAATATGTGTGAAATGTTTGGACACATAAAATATCAATTGAAATTACATGTGTTAGAGAAATGTGGTTATAAAGTGTACTAACCAGCATTGAGATGAGAATCTCGTGTCCACTTGAGGTAAGGTTTACATATCACATGACGAGTGCTTGATATGAGTTAGGATGGATAGAAACCTATCTAGGAGAAGTTGAATGTTAAAAAAAAAAGAGTAGTAGAAACAAATTTTGGCTTCTGCAGCTTTAACACGGGTCGTGTTCAATGAACACGGGTCGTGCTGTACCTACAGAAGCAAACAGAAGAAATATTATGGATTTACACGGGTCGTGCTACGCGTACAGATATGTTTTTAATGTGTGAAATTCTTTTATTTTGATATTGTATATATATATATTGCTAGTTGTTTCACAGATATGACGAGATTTCTGTATACGAGTACTTTGTGGTTGAGACCACATATTTTGTATGACCACATAACTAGTACTTATTATTTATCACAATGAATGGATGAAATACCCAAAAGAGTATGAGTTGAGAAAGACGATGAGTGTGTAGTTGATTGCACAACATAGCTGATTATGAGTTGACATGTTGAGTGTTGAATTCTATGATTTGGAGTTGTCACATAATGAGATATTTGTGACAGAGATGTCAGAGGACATTTGAGTAACTACATAAAGAGTACTTTATGGTATAATTGAGAGAATCTAGAGTGGTTCATATAGGCATTATTGGCCTAGAGATTGAGTTAATTACCGAGTAAATGTGGTTGAAACCACATATGTTGTGGGACCACATATCGAGTAAAGTGGTTGAGACCACATATTCTGTGGGGCCACATAACGAGTAAATGTGGTTGAGACCATATATGTTGTGGGACCACATATCGAGTAAAGTGGTTGAGACCACATATTTTGTGGGGCCACATAATAAGTAACTGTGATTGAGACCACATGTTATGTGGGGTTACATATTGAGTAATTGAGGTTGAGATCACATATTTCTGTGGAACCACATAACGAGTACCTTATGGTTAGAGTAGTGAGGACTTTTGTGACTCAAACAGAAGAAGGAGTGATGGTGAGTCTTTATGGCTCGATACCGAGAGGGAGATCTGCTAGAGTCAAAGAGGAGATGGAATGAAATCGGAAAATGGTATGAGGTACCATGATTTGATTGGAGGACGGTATGAGATACCGTAACACATCATTGAGTGGTGAAACCAAGGGATGATACGAGGTACCGTGAAACAGCGTTGAATGGCGAGTTTAAAGGACAATACTGGGTGCTGTAAAATAGTGTTGAGTGAAGAGATTAGAGGAAAGTACAGGGTACAATGAACTGAGGTGAAGTGGCATTATAATGTAGTACTTGTGTGTAAACAAGTATGCACTGTGTAATAATGTAGAGTGTTGAGACTGTACTATCCTTGAGTGTGGATAAGTATGGTACAGAGGTGAGCTTGTATGGCCCGAGACTTTATGGGTGAGAAGAGGACGAATCTGAGGCTGAGTAACAGTACAGGAGTACTATGAGATAAATGCGTGAGTGTCGAGATGACAAAACTATTTATTCGTATGAGACGATGGATAGTGAATTTTGCTATAATAATCTGAGTTATTTTCTTGAGATTAATGAATTAATCGGATAATAAGATATGATCTCACCATAGAGATTGCGGTGTCAGATTTTATTATTTTGAGTCATGTGTAGAGATTTCAGTGGGTTGTATATATCACCTGTTCTATGTCATTCTGATGAGTTGGAGATTGAAATGATAATGATGGAGAAATGGCGAGAAGAAAATCTTTACTAGTGGTGTGTCAGAAGGAATATATACATGGTTGTGTTGAGAATTTATTTGATAATAAATTATTGAGTTTAATAGAGCTAATGATTTATTGAGAATGTGATGTGTATTGTCCACATAAGAGAGGATATAATAAGTGAGTACATCGAGAGAAACAACATGAGGTATGTTGTTGAACTGAGATAAAGAGGAGCCATTTGGTGAAGGATTATTAGTCGTATATTGGGTGAAAAACGTAATATGTGTGCTGAGGTGGGAGCAGAGAAAAACAAGCTTTCGGAGAAGTTGTAATCGGTTGTGGTGATGAGACAACTGAAACGGGTCTTGCGTGACCAAAGTTTCGAGAGTTAAATAACAAATTCAAAAAAAGGCGTGAATGAAACTTGAGATAGTTTCTAATATTTTGTTATTTCTAGATTTTTCCTAGTATTCATGAGTTGTGTTGATGAGGAAGCAATAATTAACATGTTGCAATTGGAGGAGTAAATTCGGAGAGAATGAGTATTGGAATCGGTGAGACCGTTTTTCCTTATCAAGTTAGAGTAAATTATTTCGAGAAAATTTGAAACGGAAGTTGATTTCCAGATGGCTATATGAGACAAGCTGAACTAATACGCGTACATTATGTTTAATTATGCTACTTGGGTTGCTTCTGGATAAACTTGTTATTATCCAGTTCTTGTACATTGTGAGTGGTTGTCCACGTGGAAATGATGACAACCAATGTGGTTATAGAGATCATCTTATGAGAATAATGGCGGATGTTGAGATTTTGCAGAAAGAGAAGTCGAGTGAGAAAATTCTAATTGTAATGTTAACCGAGGAAGCTTGAGTTTTATAGCCATATTAGAAGTAAACGAGATGTAATTATGTGTACATGTCACATGAGCAGATTAGAGGACGGAATAAGCCATTTTATGTAGTGTGTGATTACGATGCTGACGTGGTTGTATATACCATACCTATTCTAAGAGATTCCGAGGACGAAATCTTTTGAAGGAGGAGAGAATTTGTAAGACCCATTTTCATTTTGAGATGCTTAATAAGGTAAGTAGAGTTATTACCTTATAAATTAGTATGGTTCTAGCTTTTAATTATTTAGAGTTGTGTGGCAATCTTTTATGATTACCTTTGAGTTATGAGTTGATTGATTAATGAGAAAGGGTTAAAGCCTTTCTTATGTACTAATCTTGGTGTGATTATGATTAGTTAGAGTGTTGTACGAGTTTGGGTGGTTAGAAACTCGTTTGGGAGGAGTTTGAGCTTAAAAAGTGAAATTCCAGACTTACACGGGGGCGTACAGATTCTGCGCGGGGGCGTGTAGAATCATGCAGTAGCAAACAGTAGAAGCGGTGGATCCACACGGGGTCGTATGGACCTGACAGGCCTATATAATGTGCAGAAAATGCTCATTTCGGGAAAAATACACCCAACTTCGATTTCAGAGCATAAAGAGGCGATTTTCTTTCAAATTGAAGCTAGAGATTCGTGGGAAAACATACAGAGACTCGAATCTAACCCTGCAAACACGCTCTTGATTCCTAAATCATCGAGGTGAGTACCTTCTCGGTTTTTGGGGTTTTAAACCCTAGTTTTCAATTTCTTGTTTTAAGCTATAAATTGTTGCATATGTTGTTAGTTGATTGTTAGTGGATGTTTCCTTGAGTCATTCATGTGATTATAGTCGAGTTTCAACGGTGGAACGAGTAGAACCGCGGATTTGGGGTTTCGGTAAATATAGAGTTGGTATTTACCGTTACTACTCCTTTTTCCTCTTTCAATTACTACATCTTTGAGTTAGATGTTATTGAAATGATTATGGTTGTTAGAGTATTGATTTAGATTGCGATGATATAACCAAGTCTAGCGTACAGGAGCCCGATATGCGTAATTTGGAGGTTTCAAATACTAAGTCGATATCAGGTGAGTAACTAGAATTTATTCTTATGATTTAATTGTGAATTAACAGATTTCTATTGGCTTTTAATTGGTTTAGATAACCAAATTTGGAATTGAGAAATAGTGAAATTAATCATATGTGATTTAATATACGATTGAGATTATGTTCAAACTGAGAAGTAAGAGTTATGTCTTGTTCTATGTAATATATATGTGTGTATGTTATGTTGATACTACAACCAATTAGAGTCGGAGTGGTTCTGTTATCTGTGTATAACAAGAGATGAGTTGCAATCTATATTGAGTATAGTTGATTGTTATTATGAGTATATGTGAGAATATGGTCGAGTTTACGAGAAGTACCGATTGTGATACTTATGATCGATTTAATGTTACTAATAATTAGCTAGTGTTTGTAAAGCTAATTTGTTTGCAGGTTTCAGAGTTAAGAGAAGATGGATTTGCTAATGAGATTAGCATAATGAGAATGATGAGGATGTTTATTGAGAAAGATTTATGGAATGTGATTGAGATTTCTCACTAAGCTTTTTATAAGCTTACACTTGAGTTTATGTTGTTTTGCAGGTATCTGTAGCTGTGATAGGGGAAGACATGTGATAAAAATTGATGGACAAGTTTAGAGCCTGTCCTTTAGTTGAAATAGATTATTTGTAATGCCTGGTATGTAAGTGAGGACCCTTTTGATGTAATAAATTTATGATGACATCTTGTTCTTCCTGGGTTGAGTACAAGTATACCCATTTTTAATGTATAATTGTTTGAAAATTTTTAGGTGTATTTTGTATGAGAAACTAGGTGTTACAAGATACAATGGGAGAATAGGTTTAGATTCCACACTTGGTGTGCTCGGATAAAAAGAGGAGTGTGTGGTCTTAGAAAAAGAAGTGAGCAATACACATTGTTATGAATGAATTAAAAAACAATATCCTAATTTTATAGAAGCTTGGCTAAAGTAATGTTTCCTAATTAATTGACACATATTAGCATATTGTAATTAGAACCAAAAAGGTTGTGAATGAATTAAAAAAACAATATCCTAATTTTATAGAAGCTTGGCTAAAGTAAAGTTCCCTAATTAATTGACACATATTAGCATATAGTAATTAGAACCAAAAAGGACGGAGAGGCCATGGCCCCCCAAGCCCTTATGTAGTTCCGCCCTTGCCTTTACCCATTCAAGTAGACATATATTAACGAATATAATCTTTTTATATGAAACTGATTTTTTAATAAGGTTAAAATTTGTAGATTAAAAAATTATTATGTCTTCACAATGTCTTAGTTTTCTGCATTTCACTTCTTTTCGCATTGTGAGATCAGATAAAGAGAAATTGTTCTTTGTATTTTATATATATGTTATTTTGTATATTCTTTTCTATGCCCTTCTTCAATGACATTTCAAATAAAGTACGATGTCCCTATTCAAAGGAATTGGTATCATTCTATGTTCTTAAGTTTTTCTTTTGTTTTCCCACTTCTATGGTAAACCTTAATATGTAATACCAGGTCCCTAAGCTGCTAATGATAAATAGACTTGACGAGGGCAAAGCAGGAAAATTTTGTAAACTAGGTGCCACATGGCACTTAGAAACGTTACCTTAAGAAGGTAGTGACGCTATGGTGAGACGGTACTGTTAGCACCGCTATATACAACCGTAGCGACGGGATCAATGGGTTGAACATAAATTCTTTTAAACACTGAGTCGGTTATTTTTCTTATAAGCCATAAGTTTGTTGCAAGGAGAATGAGGGTCGAGTTTTGGAGCTTTGTAGCTTGGCTTTGAAGAAAGAACACCTGAAAAAGGAAGATTAAAACACCCCCTTCATCATTATTAAAGTAAGTTTTGAATTCCATATAGAAATAATGATTTTAAGGATTAAGGTTGTTGGGTTGTAAAATCCAGCTGTGGTATGTTCTGTAGAGTTATATTTTGAGTATGAAACCTGCGAAAGTGAATAAATGTGATGATTGGTGATGGTGTTATGGAATATATAAGTTAAATTGGGATTATGAATTAATTCTTGATCCTAGGTTTGTTGTGGGTTAATTCAGAGGTTGTGGCACCACTGAGATGGAAAGTGAGTGTGAAAGGGCATTAAAACGATATTAGAAACGGGTCTGAACCACTTCAGAAGTGAAATCTGTTGTTGTGTTTGTGGTTAGCGGCGCTATTACTATATCGTCACGCTGCTATGGATGAATATCATGAATAACGACGCGACCCTTGTGTGGCCACGATGCTATGCCCCTTGATCATTAGCAAAAGCTAGTTTTTCATGGGGTTAGGGTGTTTGCCTCAATGGCTAAAATAAGTTTATTATGGTGTTAACCAGTAATTGGAACTTAGAAAACGAGGGACGCATTATTAGTCAGAAAATTCTACTATTTAATAATCGAGGTGAGTAACTTTATATAGCAATATGATTGCATTATTATGCATAACTATATTAGTATGAATGATTGATACTTAGATATAAATCTATGTGGTGAACACAAGGTTGATATATATATATATATATATATATATATATATATATATATATATATATATATATATATATATATATATATATATATATATATATGTATATATGTATATATATATATATATATATATATATATATATATATATATATATATATATATATATATACGCGGTTATGGAGATAGTTATAATATAACACATAACGAGGAGTTTGTGTTAATATCCTTGTGTAATAAATACTATAAACGAGTATATGTAGTGAATTGTGTGTATGTCTAGTATAGTGAATTCTTGATAAATATGGTGGAAATTGTAGATTGTATATGGCACAATAAAAGAACCTCATGACCAGATGTAGTGTGATAGTTGGAAACGAAGTGGATGCATAACGAGTACCTTGCATGCCATGTGTGGATGTTGCATAGTCACATAACGAGTACCTTGTGATTATGTGTAGTGGGTGTATTGTTGGTTGCGTAACGAGTGCTTTGCAACTATGTGGTGGGTGTTGGCATAGTCACATAACGAGTACTTTATGACTATGTGTTAGAACGGGTAGTGAGATTACATAACGAGTACGTTGTAATCACGTTAAACGAGGATAGTAAACGAAGACTATATGAAGGTGAAAGATAGTTGAATGTGTTGTTCTTTAATGATGTATTGCAACGGGTTGTTGTATGTTATTGTTAGGGTCTTCACTAAGTTTTATAGCTTACGTGTGTTTGTTTCTGGTGTTTTGTAGGATTAGATGTAATGTAGCGCCCGACTCAGATCGTGTAAGCGATTTATGAAGATATCTACTTGTGGTTCCAAGTCACGAGTATACCAATGTTGTAAATTTTATAATTAAAACATGAAAATTTTGATTATACTCGGTGCCATTTTTGGGGGCGTTACAAGTTGGTGTCAGAGTCGTGGTTTAAGTAAACTAGGCCATGCGTATAGGTTACTAGACTTAAATCATAGGATGTTGTTATAAAGTTAGTAGAATTAATACTAACTATGAGATGTGTACCACAAGTCTATACCATAATGGAAAGAACTTGATCGGTCTATCCTGGCCTCATTTAGCTTTAGGTCATCTAGTTGGCAAAGGGATTGGTACCGTCCAAGTAGACACATCTATAGTCCTTTTTGGGAACATCATTTCCCAGGCAAAACATTATATTTTCATTCAAATTACATTACATTGCTTGCATCAAATACCAGTCATTCATAAACATAACAGTGCTAGTCATCAAAACCTTTATTCACAAATACATTAAGGCTAAATGCTAAAACATTCTTCAATAATCATCGTAGACTTGATGCCAAAACACATTTTTATGTTATGTTAATATGATGTGTAGTGTCGACATAATTAATATAGTTACATAATGATTACCTTGTAAATATATTTGTAAATGACCGATATAATTTAATATTTTACCCTTATTTAAGAAAATGGTGAACACCCGAAATGGACGAGGAGGAAGTGGCTCGCAGGGAAGACGAGCCAGATCTCAGGGTTCCAAATTCCAGTACGTCAGTCGGAAGACGAGAGGTATCTGAATCAGTTTCCAGACATACAAGAAATGATTGCAGGCGACATAACGTGAGTAGTGCAGAAAATACTGCGCACTTTTTTCAAACCCGAGACATAGGCAGCATTGAAGGGTGTGTATGACCGACCTCTGGTCAATTTGACAGGGGAAGGCTAGGATGAAATTAATAAAAAGAAACATTGTACTTATAAATAATATCTACATTGTAAACATATGGAGTTTACAAGAACGGATGATTCGGTGGCAGCCATGAATTGGCTGACCCATATAGAGAAAATATTTCGAACGAGTAAATATGTTGAGACAGATAACGTGGAGTATGCCACTAACTTGCTTCGTCGAGCGGTCCATTCTTAGTGGGAAATAACGAGTATAACTCTTAGGCATTGCCGCATTGGTGTGTACGCTTTTGTGGGAGCAATTCAAGGTGAAGTTTAACGAGGAATATTGTTCCGATGTCGTGATACGAAAATTAGAGCACAAGTTCATGCATTTGGAACAGGGTGAAAGATCAGTGCAAGAGTACATAGTGACATTTATGGAAAAGACATGATTTGAGAGGCAATAGGTTGATACTGAAGAATGAAAGATCGACCGTTATTATGGGGTTTAAAAACCTCAATTCGAGAGTTTGTGCGACCTTTACGATTTACTACTTTTTGACAAATAGTTGAGGCTGCGAAAGAACGAGAAAAGGAACTAGAACGTCATGTTAAGCAAAGTGTGGAGCCCAATCTGAACCGAAGAAGTCTAGATGACCGAATAAATTCAACCGTCCGAAGCAACCATAAAACATAGGCGAAGAATTGTCAGTGTTGTTGAGGTCTGTGCCTCAGACGAATTCTCAGTCCTCGGTCAAGGAAGTTATATGCTTCATCCAGACTAACCAAGCGGATCAACAGTGGAAGAATGAAATGAGTGTTTCTTCTGTAGATCAACAGAATGGTTAGAACCGTAGAGTATTGTATCAGTAGGACCGAGGAAGGTCAAAAATCTTCTATATCGGAATATACGTCTCACGGTTAGTTGATGTAAAGGAGTAAATCCAACATAGACAACATTGGTTCAGTAACCTAGGAGGTTACCAAACCAGAGATTTGTGACAAATGAGAGAACTCAAATCAGGACCAGAGAGACATGTCATGTGAAGCCTATCACCAGTATCTTCTCAGGATCGCAGTTCACCATAACAGCAGTAGCTTGGGCTACTGTAACACCCGACTCATAGAAACAAATACACCCAAAAAATTTCACTTTTGAAAACATAGTTTATCATACAAAATATAACTATGTGTATAAGTTACATACAATAAGTATACAAGTGTATCAAGGAAGTACAAAACATAATAAAACCCCCTCCAAGCCGGGCTGCCACTATCTACATCTACATGCCATATCCCTCCTATCCATGGGCTATCTCATTACCGTTACCAGGGTCACGCTCACCTATAGGGGCATCACACACACACACACACACTACGGAGTAATCAGATACATAATTCAACACATATAGAGAAAAATGGAACAATTAATCTCAATACAACACAACTATATTTTTCTTCACGGTCTCTATTCTTCAATCCCTTTCCACCTCAACCCCCACGGTCTCGAGACGTAAAGTCTCACCGCACCCCCTACATTATGTGAACCACAAATGCTCCAACTACATATCTTGGGCAATTATCCCCAACCTCCTAGCCACAAAGGCCGATATGAACCATATAGGTTCCTACAATATGGATCGAGTAGTTAACCCAATCCCTCGGCCACTAAAGCCAATATGAACCATAAAGGTTCCTACAATATGTTTCAGGTGATTAAACACAATCTCCAAGCCACAAAGGCTCATGTGAAATCACTCCAAATCATAAGGACTCAATTAACATATATCACACGAGATATAGTACAGATTACTCACCTGGTTTTGTAGTCATGTATAATCCTAGCTAACACAATCGGTAGGTAAAAAGTGTTTCCTCAACACTTTTCAGCACCTACACCACCACACACATACCACATATAGGTAAATATCTTGTATCTACACAACCATAGTTTGGAACTTGTTCACCATAGTTAGGGTTTGGGATTAGAACCCTTTCATACACATAATTCAAGTGCTAGTTGCATCAATCTTTGTTAATTGCAGGTGGTTTACCATCACCACCTGGAACTAACCCATTCCAAGCAAACCAACTATTCAATTTTGAAGCTAGAACAAGAATTCTTACATATTAGATGCAAAATCTCAACCTTTACTTCAAATCCTTCAAGTCATTGAAATCCTAAGCTTTAATGTGATATATGGTGCTCCTGGGGATTTTCTAAGGTTTAGAGAGAAGTTTACACCTTTTTACTTTCTCCCCAAAATAAACAAAGCCCGTAATTTAAAAACCCATATGCGACACTTAGCGTCTCTAAGCCCTCAGTTAGTGATGCTAACCGAGGCTGCACGACCTGTGTCGCCTTACACGCCCCGTGTGAACCCTCTGCTTGCCCCAATGCATTTCTACACGACCCGTGTGGTTCCACACGACCCGTGTGAGCCTGGACAGGTTTATCTTTCCCTTACACGACCCGCGTGACTTCCACACGACCCGTGTAACCTTGTCTTGGCATTTTTCAAGAAAAAACTTCATCCAAAAGGGTTTCTAACCACCCTAACACATATAACAACATAGTTAATCTTAATTACACTAAGATTAACACATAAACACTTACCGAAAACACATAATCATACCCGATAAACTGTGTTCCGCTTGATGTGCCGCATACAACTCTTCAACATCACCACGTGTGGGTTTCATCAAATATATATCACCAAAAAGCTCGAAAATATACTTACAAAAATTATACATACTTTCACATGCAGTTCTAGTAGACATCCTTAAGTAATCATCAACTGCATCGGCTGCCACTCCAAAAACCATAAGACGAAGTGCGGCAACATATTTTTGTAATGCTGTGAAACCCTTTTTACCTCTATCATCGTATCTCGTTTCAAAAAGCTCGTACTTATCTTCCAAGTCGTTTGAAATCCGTAGAAACATATCTTTACTCAAACGATATCGACGTCTGAAATCATTAGCGTTATATACGCAATTTTCAACAAAACAATTTTGAAACAAACGGTTGTGACATTCTTCGTGGTCTCTATTTTTTGCTCTTACTCTACATTTTTTGATAGAGCTTTCTCCTTATACTTATTGTTCAGACTAAACAATAGTCGCAGCTTGCATCATTGACGTGAAAAATAGCTCATCGTTTGACGAGTCAGACAAAGGTAGATCCCAAGCATTCTCCATATTTCAAATATAATGTGTGTATTATTTATACAAATATGTAAATATGTGTATGTGGTTCAAATAAGTATGGTATTATATATATGTAATTTTAGTAGTAATTTTTTTAAATGCTCAACGTTCACTCCAACGGTCAAAAGGACCGTTCCCTCACATTTCCCAGAAGACGAGTTGGGACGCAAAATGCAGGACGTCCGGGGTGGGGGGTGTTCACGCGTCCTAGGCACTGATGTGACCGGAACGCATCCGGTGTTCCTCTTCCATACCGTCTAGCCTAAAAGATTAGAAAGTAAGAAAAAATGTGTACCTATGTCATCCTAAAGAACCATGTCACTACTTAGATGCCCTTCTTTTTCCTTTTTTATTTTTTCTTTTAGATTTTATTTTATTAAAAAGTATAATATATAGTATATTTTTTGAAAAAATAAATAATACACACTAAAATACGTAAAATGAATTTTTCTACAAAATGATATCAGGATTGATTGTTTTTAGTATTATTCTTTAAATAAAATATAAAATTGGAATCACTTGCTAATACGTGTAAAATGTTGAATTTAATTAAATTGTATATGTGGAAAAGAGATATTAACTTTTAATATAAAATCTTAGATTCAATTGGATTGTTAATAAAACCCATAAATAAACCAAAATGGTTTTTTGCAAAAATAAATAATCATTTGGAAACCCAATTTACTAGTTACCGCAACGGCACTTTTGCGGTTTACTCGTTTGTTTATCATGAAAATAATAGTCATTACCTACTTGCACTTAGCTCATTGGATTATACTTTTCCAAGACCAGCTACAATTTTTTTAATTTAAATTTTATGTTTGAAACAAATAAATAATCGTAAACCACAAATATTTATTTGTAAACTAGAAAAGTAGGCCACCAAAGTCCCTCATACAGATAATTTTTTTTACATTTTTAAGTTTCCCAAACATCATATAAATTCACTTCCCAAACTCTTTAAATCAAATTCCCCAAAACCAATGGCTCCAAACCGATTTGTGGTATTTGGTCTAGTCTTGGTCATGCTATCTGGTGTAGCCATGGCTCAATCAGGGTGCACCACTGCACTAGTGAGCATGAGCCCATGTCTTAGCTATGTCTCTGGAAATTCGTCAACTCCATCATTGTCTTGTTGCTCACAGCTAGCTAATGTGGTTCAGTCACAGCCACAATGCCTTTGCCCCTTCACTGGCAATGGTGCTGGCTCACCAACGGGTTTGAACATCAACCAAACTTTGGCTCTTGCACTTCCTGGTGCTTGCAATATCCAGACTCCTCCGGTTAGCCGATGTAATGGTATGTCATACTTTCTGATCTTCAATATATTTTTAGGGTACAAACCACAATTAATTCTATTTTGAAACAAAAATGAAGTATACAAGTTTATAACACACGCTCTAGTCTAAGACAACAGTTTCTAAACTTACAAAAGAGTACATAAAGTGGCTGTAGTTGAGTTTATACAAAGAATCTAGGGGTGAGCAAAAACCGAACCGCATGGTAAAAAACCCGCAAAAACCGAAATCGATTAACTGCAACCGAAACAATAACGGACGGTGAGGTTTTCAATTTTTAATTAACCGCAAAATTGTGGTGCGGTGCTGTTATATGAAATATACCGTACCAAAATAACCGCAACCGCACCGCATTCAATAACCGCATCGCTAACCGCATAATTAAATAATTATATAGTTTTTATATTAATTAACGGAGTATTTAAATGGATTAGGGGTGTAACTTGTAAGTTTAAGACATATTTTTAATATGTGGTTGCTTTATTTTAATATTTAATTGGTTAAATCGCAAACAAGTATCAAATTCCATATAGTTATAGAAACCGCACATAAAAACCGTACCAAATATATGCGGTTACCGCAACCACATAAAATAACCGCATAACCGCACCGCACTATTAATCGCACCATTTGGTTATTGAAAATTTAATAACCGCATTTGCAGTTAGCGATACGGTTTTGGCTAATAACCGCGTCTAACCGCACCACGCTCACCCCTAATAGAATCTGATTCACAAAATCCTTTATTTCATGTTTTCACCGAAAAACGAATTAATATAAAAACAAAAATCAGGAAAACATTGAATTTAAAGCCATAGCCCATAGGTCAATTGTCAGATTAACTATTGTAACTTCGGCTCTAAGGTTACACGGAGTGGTGGCCAATGGCCAACGGATGGTCAAGGGGTTTTTGTGGGCGAGACTATGGTTGGCAGGCGTTGGCCATTTTGTAGGCAGTGGTGGCCAATGGCCAAGGAAAAGAAAATGGGTTGTTTTTTTTTTGCTGTTGGAGACAAAACTCAAGGTTGGCATCTCGCCAACCGATCGGCGAGTGTGGATGGCGAGCAACATGGCGAGAGGAGACGGAATGGCGTTGGCGAGAAGGAGTGGCTCGCCAAGGGACTTGGCGACCCCTTTGGCGAGCTTTACTCCGTGAAGCCTAACCATTTGAAGTTGACACATTTTTCTATATTTTTTCATTGTTTCATATACGAGTGTGTCAATTGAGTGATTTATTCTTCATACAATTGTACTCTTGCTTTTTAACATATTAAAGACTCCATCATGTAACTTAACTATTTTGTATCAGACGGTGGAGCTGATGGACCAACAAGTTCTACGCCATCAAATACTCCTTCAGGTGAACTATTCAAGAACTCATATATGTTATCTTTCTAATGTCATATGTTTTCCTCTTTCGCTCTTTAAAACACTTTTTTGAAACTTTTTCCTATATTCTTATGGTCTGACGTGAATACTTCAGGAAGTGGGTCGAAGACGACTCCCGGAACAAGTGCAGGCACATCCAATGAAGCTATGAAAAATCTACGGGTTTATGTCACTTATATTTTGTTCTTCATAGTTGCATTTTCTTCGTACCTTGTGGCTTGATTGCTTTTGAATTTCATATCATCATCTATTAATTATCTACTTTATCTTGTGTGATATGTACGTCTAATGTGGATTATGAAAACAAATTTGTAAGCCACTTGTACTCTGTTTCAGTTTGCTATAAAAAACATATGTTGTTGTATACCATCATGATATACAAAAAGTGTGAGTGGGTCAATCCGATTCCGAACTTACAATCTCAAACTTAGCAATATAGACCCTTTTCGACACGTGGATCCTTAGGTAAGATACCTTGAGGATGCCAATACCATATCGTCTAAATAAAACGGAGTAAAATTAGATTTTTATTTATTTATTAGAAACATGTTATTATTACGATGATAAGATCAATTTTTGGGATATATCCGTATTTTCTTCATGTTTATGTGATTATTGTGAATCCAAGTCACAAATAACCATGTTAGTGTTTAATAAACAATTCAATATTATAATGGGATATTGACAAAAATGATGATTAGGAATATGAACGAATTAATCAAAATGTTCAAGTTTTTTGTGTTTAAGCAAAAACGATATATTTGTTTGGAAACTTTATGTCAAAATAAAGAGCATCTCTTTTGACGAAAAAAAATACACCCCGGATTGAAAAAGTATATGCTAGATTAAAGATAACATTATTCTAGTATTTTAAGAATAAATCTGAAATCCGATGAACAATCTTGAAATTATTGAAAATACTCGGTTTTTATTAAAATCTAATAAAAATTTGAAGAAACATTGTGATTGGGAAGTAGATAGTAGATAACTAGATACGATACAAATAGGTCAAATTCATTAATTCTATAAAGGTGATCATTTTTGTTAATATATCTATTATATACTCCTATATGGAAGCTAATTTTTGATGATTTTATTATAACCAGCTTTTGATTTTGGATTCAGTTTTCGAAAAGGAAAAAAAACAGATCAAACCCCCCCCCCCCCCCCCCCCCCCCCCCCTCCTAATATGTTAATATTGATGTTGGCAAGAATCCATTTTGGGGAAAATGATGTCACAAGAACATCTTAAGGAATATACTTCTAGACTTTCTCCATTTTTCGATTTATTAAGTCGTCGAATAAAACCCAATATGCAATCGCTCTCTTTCTCTCCCAAAAACATGTTGGAATCCACTCAAAATCTCGTCCTCTGTAACTCATAAACGAAACACTACGCGTTTCCGTGCCCTTTCTCTTTTTCTCCTCGTCTTTAATATTAAAGAATTAAAAAGAAAACCGACACAAATATTTTCCCCTCTTCTCCACAGGCACTTCGCCTCCATTTCTTGATAAATTACGAACAACTCTGCGCCAAATCTTGGTTTCTCAAGGTAATTTGCTGTGCTTTTCTTTATTCATCGATTGTTCTTACTGGTTGTTTGACCAAAATTTGTTGGATTTTGAATCCCAATTATTTAATTCACCGTCTTGCAATTGGGAACGTGGGTTCCTCATTTTTATTTAAGGAATGTTGAAATCTGGTTTGTTTGGATTCAATTTAGCGTTTGTTTTTTCGATTTTCGTTTACTTTTGTGGGTTTTGAAGCATGATTTGAAATTTTGATGCTTTGTGATTGCCATTGTGTAATCTGGACTCATAAACACAGAGGGAAAGAAAGATTTGAGTATAAAAATTGTGAATCTACTAAAGTTTTTTCAACGATTTTAGTTCGATTTGATGATAGCTGTGTGATTAATTAGGGAATTATGCTGTCCATTGAGGTACTGATTTATGTCCCTTAGTTTTGCAAGATTATCACTTGTGTTCACTGTTTACTTTATCCAATTTTCGAATCAAATTTTCAATCTATATGCTCATACATTACGATACATTAGCAAATACCTTTCTTTATTGTAAATTTTTGGCCCAATGCCCAATTCAGTTCACTCAAGTGTTCAGAGTTTGTTCAAAATAACAAAGAGGGCCTATAATTTGTTTTTGTTTTTTTTAAGGAATTTGTGATTTTTTACACATCAAAAGAAAAGTTATCCATGTGCCTCCTGGCCGACGTGGGGTCAATGTGATTGTTGCAAATATCGTTTTAGTTATTAGCAACGAAATTTCTGAGTTGATACTTGCTCCTTCTTTGTTTTTCCATTTGTCTAATTGTTCCTTGTTTGTTCTTGGAGTTACACATTTTCCATGATAATTGCAAATAAATTTCCTTCTCTGTAGTTCTATCATAAACTTTATGCTCTTTTCCATTGAACAACAATTATTCTTATTTTTGTTTTAAGAACTTCCATCTTCATGCACTAAAAGGCTGTTTTTTTACTTAATGAGCTAAATCGGTTAAGCACTTAATTTGAACAGCTATGCATTCCTGTTTCTTAGTGACTTAATCTGGACAGATGAATCAACCGGTTAAGCCAAAAAACTTGACACTAACTCTTTACCTATTTGGCCTTCTTATTTCCTCCCGGCTCATTGATAAAGATTGTTAAAACGATAGAATTTTGAAATTTGTTTTTGGAAATATAAAGGTAAAATGGCCTTTTAGTAGTCTAGTTTAGACAGCTAGTTATGCATTCTAAAAGAGAAACAGACCATATTTACTAAATCTCTATTACACGTTATCCAAATACTTTATTACACCTTATCCAAATAACACTATTACACTTTACCTAAAGGGGACAAATAGGAAAAAACAAACAAATAAACAGTCCCTATAAATCTACATTTATCTCAATAATCAGTTTTCTTATACCTACCAAACGGTGTTATTTCTTTTTCATTGTTTGTAGGTTTCGAGATTATCGACTCCAAATGTCGGTTCTCATTGAAGGTCTCCCGGATGCTGTTGCTATCAGATGTCTTGCGCGGGTCCCATACTTCCTCTTTCCAAAATTAGAAACCGTTTGTCATTCCTGGCGGGATGCAGTTCGCAGCACCGAACTATTCAAAGCCCGTGAAGAAGTCAACTCAACAGAAGACTTCTTATGCGTATGCGCGTTTGACCCTGAAAACATATGGCAACTCTACGACCCAAATCATGCCGTTTGGATCACTCTCCCTGTTCTCCCTTCAAAAGTCAGAAACTTGGCGCATTTTGGCGTGGTCTCAACCGCCGGAAACTTGTTTGTTATTGGTGGCGGCAGTGACGCCGTTGACCCGTTGACCGGTGACCAAGACGGTAGCTTTGCAACCAACGAGGTGTGGGCGTACGATCCGGTACTCCGCCGGTGGGCCCCGCGCGCCGCCATGATTGTCGCGCGTGCCATGTTTGCGTGTTGTGTGGTCAACGGGAAGATAGTGGTGGCGGGAGGTTTCACCACCTGCCAGAAATCGATTTCAAAAGCGGAAGTTTATGACCCAGAGAACGATGTTTGGGTTTCGATCCCGGATCTTTGTCATGCCCATAACTCGGCGTGTACCGGGTTAGTCATCGGGGGTGAGGTTCATGTGGTGCACAAGGGTTTGACCACGGTTCAGGTTTTGAAAAAGGAGGGGTGGCGGGTGAATGAGGTTTCGTGGGTGCATGGTCCGATGACGGTGGTGAAGGGTGAGTTGTATGTGATGAGTCATGGGGTTGTTTATAAACAAGAGAGAGATTCGAGGAAAGTGGTGGCTTCGGGTTCGGAATTCAAGAGGAGAATTGGGTGTGCTTTCATGGGATTTCGAGATGATATTTATGTGATTGGAGGTGTGATTGGACCCGAAGGGTGGAATTGGGATATTAAGAAAATGTCGGATGTTGATGTTTTGACGTTGGGGAGTGAGAGGCCCGTGTGGCAGAAAGCGGTTCCGATGACTCGGTGTCGGGGAACGATTCTTGGGTGTGCGGAGCTGAGAATTTAGTTGTCGATTGGGTCTTGATTGTCTTTTTTAATTTTTTTGTCTTAAATAGCGTTTTCGAAGTAATTGTAACTGATATAGCATCATTTTTATGCTTTCATAGTCGTATACAGTGTATTTTTGTTGATTAAAATCTATCTAGATTCATAAAACAATAAACCCTATCATAATGTTGTGGATTCATGATTGGAAAATGATGCCCTAGCTTACAGCTATGTACAAAAGGTGTTAGGCTGGAGGGAGTGGTTAGCATGTTCAGCATGTGCTAAACTATGCCACGTCAGCATTCAGCGAGTTTAGCACATGCTGACCAAAAATGGTGGTAGTGGTCAGCACATGCTGAACTTCATGCTAAACTATTTTATTAAATTTTTTTTTTAAATTATTTGTATTATTAAAAACAATAATAAAATTAAAAACAACCATTTCATTAAACTTAAAATACATTACATTAAAATTAAAAACATAAATAAACAACTTAAAACAAACTAAATTAAACTTAAAAACCAACTAAACACGACCTCATATATTGTCTTCATCTGAATATTCACCGTCGTACTCGTTCACCGGATCCATATTTAGATCAATATGGTCTACCGTCCAAAGATGATCGATAAGATGACGACGAAGATCGCCATGAATTTGTCGACTGCGCACCAGCTGCACTCGCTCAAGGTACTCAGGACTTGCAACTGGAATTGGCTGTGGATTGGGAATGACTTCATTTTCGTCGTATTGACATATAGCATGTCCTTCGTCTTCTAGAATCATGTTATGTAAAATAATACATGTAAACATGACCTTTGCCATAGTAGATTTTTTTGTAAACAGTGAAGGTTTAGCTAGTATGGCAAAACGTTTCTTCAATACACCAAATGCTCTCTCGATGTCCTTTCGAGCTCTTTCTTGAGCTCTTTTAAACTTTCGCCTTTGTGGGTCATCTGGGTAAGCCAAAGTCTTGACGAAAATAGAACGCTCTGGATAGATTCCATCCACAAGATAATACCCAAATCGATATTGCGTTCCTCGGAGTGTAAACGAAGAGTCCGGAGCAGTGCCGTTATGTAACTTTGTGTAAAAATCCGAACTATTGAGTATGTTGAGGTCATTATGCGACCCGGGAGCACCAAAATATGAATGCCAAATCCACATATCCTGTGACGCTGCAGCCTGAAGCACGACCGTCGGGTATCCGTACTGACCCTTCGTGTATTGGCCATGCCAAGCAGAAGGACAACCATTCCACCTCCAATGCATACAGTCTAAACTTCCTAACATACCAGGGAAGCCATGCACTTGTGCATGATGGGCATACAATTGTCGGATGTCATTGGGAGTAGGTTCACGCCCATATCGTGGCTTGTACATAATCAGGGCAAGGTCACAAAATAGGTCTAGAGAGGCTCGTGCGACACGTGCGGACATCCTCGTTGTCTCGTCTAGTGCATCAGGGTGTGTGCCATATGCTAACATGCGAAGTACAGCAGTACATCTTTGAATAGGGTGGAATCCTAACATACCTGACGCGCTCGGTCGTTGCTTAAAGTTATCACTCGCCGCCTCCATGTCGCTAACAATCTTCAAAAACAACGATTTGCGCATGCGAAACCGACGCCGGAATTTATACTCTGGATATGTGGGATTTTCAGCAAAATAATCCCGAAAAAGACGTTGTTCGGCTTCCGCTCTTCCCCGATCAATATATCTTCTGTGTAGACGAGGCTCGCTGCTTGGCGATGGATTTTGTAATTCTTGTTGTAAATGAGCCGTAATACGCTCTATTGACTCGCCTATTTGTTCTTCCAATTCATCATCAGATGATGACGATGATATCGAAATTGACAAGTCGGATGACATAATTTTTGAAATTAAAATTGGGGGAAAGAGGATATAAATTATAGAAGGGGTTTGATATTGAAGTTGTGTGGTAAAAATGGTTTGAGAGTTTGGTTTATATAGGAGAATAATTGGATTTTTTTTTAATTAATTTTTTTTTTTTTTTGTATTTGTGACCGTTCAACGGTCACATGACCGTTGCCAAATCGTTTGGCGAGCTCGCTGGAGAATTGGCGAGAGTCCGACAGCGAAGGCGAGGGCGAGGAGCGGTGGAGCGGCTTGGCGATCTTCAGCGAGTGACACGGCGAGGGGGATGGCGAGGCCACTCCCCCAAGCCTTAGGATCCTTATTCACATCACTAAAAATAGCCTTGAAATTCTTGTTCAGTTTCATCCGATAGGGTCTTTATCTGATGTAACAAATGCCCTTAGATCTTATCCTTGAGTAACTCCAAAATACTTGGATAGATATTAATAAATGAACTTTTGACTTTCGTGGAACATCAGAAGTCAAACACAAGATGAAACGTCTCTTGAATGATTAACAAATAGATGGTTATCAACTAAAAGACTTTTTACGTCACCGCTTGTGGTTATGTTGCCAGATTTCCATGTTTCCACTTTGTTATTTGCCAAATGATTTGTTACTAGTCGATATATTGACTGTTCAGTAATTTGTTAAATTGGATAGTGTTGAATGTTAGTAAATTATAACTTATACAAGTATATTTAGTCTATTTTGTTATTATTAATACTTTTTCCTACAGTTACATCCAAACGGATTATTTGATTCTTAAAAGTTACAAAATCATAAATTCATAAGTTAAAAAGTGATGACCCAAAAACTAGAAAACTGATAGTGAAGTTTCAAAAAAGAAATATAAATACATGGACAGAAAGCAATTATCCAGAAGTTTTTTAAATCATTAGAAAACCAGTGAAATGCAAATACCTACCTTGATACGTGAAACACTAGTACACGTAATTAAGATAAAGTGTTTCGTATTCTACGTGATCCCTTGTACAAATATATCTAGGTATTTATTATTATGCTTTGTTAATCTAATTTTAATTTATACAAAATTTGTTAATTGATTTAATAGATAATTTTGCTTGTTCATATCTAAAATCACTTGTATGAAAAACAAATATCTACTAGACTTGTACATGCTTGTTAAGTTTTATGAATAAATAGTGAGTGGGTAAATGAAATTCTATTATGTGAACTTAAGATTTCTCCGCGTAGACATTAATACAACATATCTACTAGACTTGGCTAACAATGAGTGTTACTAACAAGGAGGTTCAGGGTTCAAACTCTGGCACTAACATAACAAGGAGTAATTTAGGAGTAGGATAGATTTGCCGTTCAAAAAAAAAAAAATTAATACAACATATAGAGTAAGGATTTTTCACACGGACAATTTGACTCGTTCAATCACCAATATAAAAATGGTTCATAATTACATATATTTACGGGGACAAAAAGTCTAAGCTAACAATCAAACCAGCTATATCAATCACACTAAAACAAGAAGTTTATGTGCTTCAACCAAAAAAAAAAAAAAAAAAAAAAAAAAAAAGCTTCTGATTATAGACCCTCTTCTTGATACCACAATCACAACAAAAAAATTACAGAGATATAAACTGAATCACTTGAGACTTACAACTATAGAATAAATCTTTACAATACAATTAGCTAACGTCTCAAGTGAAATAGAACTTGTACAGATATTTTAATGCTAATACTTACTAATTATATTGTGTTATTGTAGTTGTTTTTGTCGTCTTTCACAGCAAAAGCAAAGCACTATTTATATAGGCTAGGTTTAAAGGAGAATATTATAAATGTTAAGAACGAAGGAATAATTTTTAGATATTAGATTAAAAGACCAACAGATCAAAATAATAATAATGTTGTTGGTTTTTTTTTGGCTAAATGAAAGAAGAGCTCCCATCCCACATTGCTAGAAGGATGAAAGCTTGGGAGGTCTCCAAGCTTATAAATAAGGACCAAGGCTTTGGTTTCAAAGCACCCCAACCAACAATACATTATAAGTGTTTGGTTATTTCTTTCTTTCTCTTATTTTAGAGTGGTGAAAGTATTAGTTAAAACTTTGAGAGTGTGGGTGTAATTTGGGGGGTGGCTTGAGAGATTAGTCTATGTGATTGTAACAATTTATCATATAGTGAATCTTTCTCTCTGGAGGCCCGTGGTTTTTCTCCGGTTTTGGAGTTTTCCACGTATATTCTTGTGTTTAGTTTATTTTTCTATTATTATATTTGGGAGGTTTGTAGGGATTATTGAGGCCATTTTCCCAACAAGTGGTATCAGAGCTTCAGGTTTTGGAGGAGGTCTCGGTTTTAGAAATTGGAGTATGCTCTGTGGTTGCAGCTTTGGCTGATCTTCCACATCAGAAACAAATTTCTATTAATCGTATTGGAGTTATCTCGGTACTTTGAAGGTTCGGAGTATGCTCTGTGGTTGCAGCTTTGTCTGATCTTCCACATCAGAAACGAGGATTCGACTAACCGTTTTGTGTACGATAGAATTATATGCGGGCTGTAAATACGTATATATCTGAAGAAGGTTCTGTCTAGGAAAGATTGGTATTTAAGCGTGTCCGTTGTGACCCTCCACTCTTACCTGGGAATCCTTTATTGGGTGTATTGCGTATAGGTCTGGTGCATATTTTTCTAGTATACAATACTGTTTTTAAGATACGGATACGATGGCAAAATACAGTCCCATGAAGTTTGATGTAGAAAAATTTGACGGAAGAATCAACTTTGGTTTGTGGCAAGTTCAAGTCAAGGATGTGTTGATTCAGTCTGGGTTACACAAGGCGTTGAGGGGGAGACCTGTCCCCGTTTCTAGCAAGGATTCAGCTGGAGCCAGTAAAGTCGATGATGAAGAATGGGAAGATCTAGATTTGAGAGCGGCAAGTGCTATTCGTTTGTGTCTAGCAAAGAATGTTCTTGCAAATGTGCATGGGATTGCAACGGCAAAAGATTTGTGGGAGAAGCTTGAGCAGTTGTATCAAGGCAAAGGCATCTCGAATCGGTTGTATCTCAAGGAGCAATTTCATACTCTTCGTATGAGTGGAGATACAAAAATCTCAGATCATCTAAGTGTTCTTAATAACATCGTGTCAGAATTGGAGGCTATTGGAGTGGAGACTGAAGATGAGGATAAAGCTTTAGGACTCATACTGTCTTTACCATCTTCCTATGAGCATATGAAGCCTATTTTGATGTATGGGAAAGAGACCCTGAAGTATGCAGATGTTACTGGTAAACTCTTGTCTGAGGAGAAACGACTGGAAAGTAGCAACTATGCTTCGTCAGAAGGAATGGCTTTGGTATGCAGGAACGAGAAGAAGAAACACTCCCAGAAGATTCCGGTATGCTGGAAGTGTGGAGAGTCTGGGCATGTCAAGAGAAATTGTCCAGGTGGAGCAGCGAGTTCGACAAAAGGCTCCGATACAGCTAACAGTATCTCCGTCGCTAGTGACGGCGATGAATTCTTTTGAGTTGTGTCATCTCTATGGTATGCCCGTGATACCATGAAAAGGGATTTGTTTCTGTTAGCGGGGGAACTGCACATGGGCATTGGATTGGCATAAATGCAAGATGTGTGGTGAAGTTATGTTGATGGCTGATGAACTTCCGGGTATGCCAAGTGGAAGTTGCACCATAAAATTTTCAGCAGGTTTTTCAACATGTGTCGAGGTGAAATTCTTAGGATGGTTTATTCTAAGTGGTGATACTTTCTTATGGTGGAGTATGATAATTCTATGCCTTTAGAATTATGATCGTCGATGAAGATGATGTTCCTTTATGTGGTTGCGGTTTTCTTTCATTTATCCAAGGTGGAGATTTGTTGGTTTTTTTTTGGCTAAATGAAAGAAGAGCTCCCATCCCACATTGCTAGAAGGATGAAAGCTTGGGAGGTCTCCAAGCTTATAAATAAGGACCAAGGCTTTGGTTTCAAAGCACCCCAACCAACAATACATTATAAGTGTTTGGTTATTTCTTTCTTTCTCTTATTTTAGAGTGGTGAAAGTATTAGTTAAAACTTTGAGAGTGTGGGTGTAATTTGGGGGGTGGCTTGAGAGATTAGTCTATGTGATTGTAACAATTTATCATATAGTGAATCTTTCTCTCTGGAGGCCCGTGGTTTTTCTCCGGTTTTGGAGTTTTCCACGTATATTCTTGTGTTTAGTTTATTTTTCTATTATTATATTTGGGAGGTTTGTAGGGATTATTGAGGCCATTTTCCCAACAAATGTGATTGTAAATTATAATTATGGAGAGAAAATACGTCCTTATATAATTCTAACGTATGACCCAATTGCAAATTAGATTTACTAATTAAAGGTGTTTTAAAATTATTTAATTGGATATACATTAAAATGAATATACAAATTATTATTCTCTATATGTAGACATCCATACTAATACATGTTTATATATAAACGAAAAAAAATTGAAGTCGGTGGGTTATTCACTTATGGAAAGCATTAGTCATGTGTTATTCACATTTACACAACTAATGTGTCTAAAACATCATATTAAATCATTTAGTAGTGAACAATTAGTTAAAATTGTTGATATTCATTGGTTCATAGTTATCATTTATATATGAATGACACTGATTATTCATATTTGAATGACTAAAAGAATATCTAAATATTAGGTATATTATTCATTTATAAGTTGATAACTCACGAAATAATACATTTTGATACAATGGTTATTCGCATATGAACAATCCATGCATTGTAATAAAAAATGAATGTATAGTTTATTAACATGTGGACAGTGCTTAGACAGTGCTTATGACGAAAAAGCGGATGTCAAATGGAATTTTATATAATATAACAAATCGATATCTATATCTTTTTATAGAAAATAAGAAATTATGAATATAATCGGTTTCTTTTTTTCTGCTAAAAATATAGTGTCTAAAACTAAACAAACCGGAAAAAAAAAAATTGTTTTAGCATGTATTAACATAGTAATTATATGTCACGGTGTGTCCCATTTGATCACAATCAATTAAAAGCTCACAATCGTTGGTGTTTATTTTTGAAAAGTTAAAACCTCTGCAGTTTGCGGATCATATCTGTTGAAAAAAAGGTGGACCAAATGTCTATAATCTGCAAGAAAAATATTGTTTGTTTTTAAGTCTGCAGACTGCTAAAATAAATTGAGAACAAATAAATTGATTTTTTCAACACTGAAATTTAAATAAAATGATAATCTTATTGTATAACATTTAAATTTAATTCACAATCATCATAAAAAAATTCTATTAAAAATATTCATACCATATTTTGCATTAAATGTTCGCCAATTTCATCATGTAGATCAACCATATACTCTCGGTCCGCTGCACTATCATGTGCTTCAACCTCGTCTTCATCATCATCAACATACATATGGTTATTCCGAAGCGACATATTGGATTCATTGTATTGATTAAAAAACTCATCGCTCAAACCCACTTTCCGAATAAAATTATGAAGCGTAAAACATGCAACGGTGTATTTCGTTCTGTAACCAACTGAAATGGTGGTATTCTATTAAATATTGGGAAACGTGCTTTCAAAACACCATACGCACGCTCAATAACTTTCCAAAGTTTTTCATGTGCATGGTTAAAATTTTCTTTATTGGTCAATGCACGTCTACGACGAAATTCTCCAAGGCAATACCTAACATTACGATATAGAGCCATACCTAACATTACGATATAGAGCCATAAATCCTCGAGTGTGTGCATAAGCGGCATCACAAAGATAATATTTATCTACAAAAATAATCAAATAATGAATGTTTAAAATAAGATAATCAAATAATTAATTGATCCATAATACTCTAGCATTATGTGCTACATCTTCCCAACCGGCCACAACAAACGTAAAAATAATTTTGAAGTTACAATTTGCCAACACATTTTGGTAACAATCCTCTTTTCCCATTACCCTGTATAAATCGTGTTTGTTAGCAGGGATAATAGCGTGTATCAAAGTTCCATCAAGTTCACCAACTGCTCCTTTAAAAACTCGTTGTAGCCTCTTATTATGCCCCGAAATATTTGGAGTTGGATTAAAATAAGCAGGCACTATCATATCTTTTGCTAAAACATCATTCTATCCAATACTTTATAAAAAAAACTTATGAATCTTTTTCTTTGACTGTTGGAATATGTGATTCACGACTACATATCGCTGATTGTGAGCAACCATCATAAAACACATTGTCATTTTTACTTCAACGGATATATGTTTGCTATCCTTTAATGAATATTTATCTATAAAATGTGCGCATAATCGGACAAAAGATTCACGATACATGCGTAGTAACTCAATACATTATCTTTCATTACCTCCTAATAACTCTAATGTCAATTGATGTCCAGAAATTTGCGAAGCATTATCTCGTTTTCATTTTAAATTTATCCTCCAAAAAAATGAAGATATAAATACATAAGAATTACGAGCAACAATTTTTTGTCGTAATCCATTATCCACCTGTTAAATTATCAACACTTGTTAATACTAATACAAATAAAAACAATGTTTCCAACATACACAAAATAGCATACAATATTCAAACATCACAAATAGAACAATGTTTCCAATATAGACAAAACACGATACAATGTTCAAACATCACCAAAAAAGAATAATGTTTCCTACGTAGCCAAAAGACGACACAATGTTTCAAACATCACAAAAAGAACAATGTTTCCAACCCAATAACTAGTTGAATACTCCTAAATTCGATGCAATCATCTTGATCCACCCTTTAAACACCTCGGGTATAGGTGGCAATGTCATCCACGCCTCTATCATATTCTTAGGCCCTCCGAATATGGGAAAAGCGGCTAAAAATAAAGGGTCAAGTGAGTCTAATCCAATAATCTTCAACTTCTCATAGCACTCATCAACAGTTGGTCCATCATTTCCTTTAATCAAATAATGCAAAGCTTTTTGCATGTATAATGCCAAGTCATCAAGATTGACTGAAGGTTTTGAGGTTGTAGCTATTTTACTTGGCCTATCAAGAATTGGAGAAGTCTCAAAATCTTGATCAACCGAAGCACTAAGAGGTGGATCAACAAACGGATGAGGAGTTGGGTCAGTGGTATGATGAGAAGCTCCATCATCCTCCATTCCATTAAAAGGGTTGTCCATAAGTTGAAGCATTTATAAACGATGACAGGAAGATGAACCAACCCCCGATGTAGTTTGGGTTGAGGTTCACTTGAAACTACCGTTAGCACTATGTCCATCAAATAACGTCTCACAAAGTTCTGGCTAAGGCAATGGATGTGTTTTTAATGCAGCAGCCTTGGGATGCCCTTAAAAGGAAATTAATAAAAACTAAAATAAGAATATTGTATATAAGTGTTAAATATTACATATAAACGTTAAATATCACATATAAACATACCTTCCAAAATTCGTCCCATTCTTTAGCCGGTAATGTAAATGAGTTTGTAAAGGGGTTGTATAAGTTCCTCGTTTTGTTTTTCAAATAGACACATCCTATGTATTTAGCCTTGAGATTAACATACGCATTTTTCATCTGTTTCTGTGTCAACTCCATGTCAAACCTTTCTTTAAGGATACACCCTAACTTATTCCATGACTCTTTATGTAGGCTTAAACATTTTCTAGCCACAATATTAACTTCTTCAATACATGTGTCTAATAAGCATTTTAGTTGTTCGTTGGTTCATTGTTGTTTCTCACTCATTTCTAATAAGAGTTTCAATGATTTCAACATAAGAGTGACCAACATATTACATTTTAGTAATATTATACACAAAAAAAAACTAAAATCAACACAGATAAAGAAACCAAAATCCGATTTCAAGAATATTATAAACAAAAATATGATTTTCAGCAACATTTCATACACAAAATTCTTAAATTAGCATCAATATAGACAGAACATTGTGATTTTTAGCAACATAGTACATAAAAATCTGATTTTCAGCAACATTTCATACATGAAATTTTAAAATCAACACAAATAGAGACAAAAATATGATTTTCAGCAACATCATATAGAAAATTCTAAAACCAGCATCAAGATTTTGATTTTCAACAACATCACATACAAAAAATGGATTTTCAGCAAGTTCCAATGGTCTGGCATGAGGCCGTTGGCGAGTAACAATGCCGGCGACGAAAATTCGGCGACGACAGGACTCTGATCAGTAGAGAGGAATAAGAGAGGGAAAAGGAAAGCGATGAGTGATGCGCAAACATTTTTAGGTCTGCGGTCTTTTAAAAAACAAACGGTCTGCAGAGAAAAGGCTTTCCCTCCCACAGACATAACAAGTTAGAAGATCTTCTAAACTAAAAACAAACATCCCCTTTTTCTTTCATCATGTGTGTGTATATTTATTTTTGTGTGTGTGTGTGTCTGTATATATATATATATATATATATATATATATATATATATATATATATATATATATATATATATATATATATATATATATATATATATATATATATATATATATATATATATATATATATATATGGGAGGTCCAAATGAGAACAATTATAAAATCGAGAACGCAAAAAAAAAATTTGGACCACACAATTTTAAAAGAGGCCCCTTCATCCGCCCCCATCAGTCACCCACACCAACCATCACCGTTCACCCCAACCCCTCCACCCCTACCCACCAATACCAAGGTACCCCAACCACCCCCACTCCAAATTTAATCTAAACTAGATTGAGCCGTGCTTCGCACGGGCTGGATCAAAACGTAGTAAGTAGGTTAGACGGGTATTAATTCTTTAAAGATTTTGACTGTTCTTTTGTTTTTGAAATATTAAAGGCATGTTCTAGATCCTCGAGGCGAATTCGAACAATATCAAAGGCTTCCTGTTCCAATATTTGTTAAGAATTTTATTTCTGATTATTCAACAAATAGTATGAAAGAGTAAATTCTCAAGTTACCATTAGTTTTTCAAAGTTATGGGGATCATCATGACCGTTGAGTTTCAAGCACCCACTCTGATTCAGAAACTTGTGTACATTGCTGGATCTGATTTAATTTTTCTTTTACTTTGGAGAACTTTTGGTCTTCCGGTTAAGTATACGTCGGTTTTTCATACAGCAAATCGAAGCTGTCTCAATTCAAGCTTTAAGTAAGAGAAAAATTCGTTATTTAACCTGTGAACATCGATGTTAAATGGAGACGGAGAGTCAGGCTAGTTTGGATAGCAATTCGATGGTGTTTTAGGAGCTTCATCACACAAAGTTACTAACTTCCGTACCCATGCAGCCGGAGCCAAATCAGGCTTCCCAACAACTTGAGCAACCTAATCATAACATTGCCTTTATTAATAAAAAGAACCCAACAGGTCAAATCCAAGTACAAAATCTAAAAAAGGCATAAAGAATAAGATAAAAGTTGAAATTAAAGTAACCTTGAGAAAGAATCACCCCATGTCATAACACATGGAATAAACAAACTAACCTTTTAGGGCCTTTCAAATCTACGAACCTGAAATTTCCAAGATGTTTAAATAATGCAAATATGTAAAACAATCCAATGCAATTGTGCGGGATTCACTTTTATTGATTATTGTGTTGCCCATTTTGCTTGCTATTATCAGTAAAGTAACGAAACTACAATGCTATTACGGTTAAAAGAAGATGGTAAAAAGTTCAATGAGCTAACTGTATTCAATAATTGGTAAATCATAATCATAACTTGTGGCGATAAATGGCCCACCAGAAGTACATCCAAAAGCCGTCCCGCAATGATACTGAAGACACAAAAAAGAAAGTAAATAAATTTAAAAAAAAGGTTAAAAAATTAACAATTAAGAACTTGTGGAAAACAACACCATATAATAATCAGGAATAGTTCCTCGTTTTTGAAAAAACCGAGCAATAGAATAAGCAACATCTTCTGTGAACCTATAAAACAATAATAAATAAATTCAAGATTAATGAAAAAGATCGAAATTAAAGTACGCTGCTATTATGGGTAAAAGAACAAAAGTAGGTTATTATTACGGATAAAATATACCATCTTGGCTAATTGTCGATCCAGATTTTGGGCATTGTAGGGTAGCTTGGTTTGAAATGATCACACCAGCTGCTAATAATCGGTTTTTCGTTGTATCGAATTGGACAACACCAAGAGAACGTTACAAAAAGCTTCAAAACTGAAATTGTAATTAAAAATGAGAAACCTTTATCAGAATTTGCTTATCCGACCCTTCACCCCTAATACAACGGCCCAAAAGGCAAACCAAATGTGGGTAATGAAGCCTTGCAAGCAAATCCAACCTCAATTGAAGGCTTCTAATCGTGTACTTCTTGGACACCGTCAAATGTCTTATTGCAATGTGTATCCCATTTTCTAGCTTTCCTTTGTAGATCTGGAAAAAAGTGTATAATCGGTTATCTTAAAATCTTAAATGTCTAGAATGTGTACATTGTGCTTTGAGATGTGTACCTTTCCCGTTGAACCTTCTCCGATTAAGGTGGATCCATGGAAGTTGTTAGTAGCTTCCTTTAATTCCTCAAAAGAAAACAATCTGTGAACTGGGATTTCTTCTGTACCCAACTTTACAGCCTCCAAAACCAACCCTAATTAACAAAAATAAACGAATCAAGATTCAGTAATTCATGATTTTATCATAATGGTATGGTCCATTTAATCATGTGGCCATCTTTTTTACTATAAACTTATATGAGTACACTTTTTAATAAAATGCAGATGTAGTATGCTTATCATCTCAACGGTACAAATTGAAATTCAAAATTGAATTTGCATTTACCCACTTCATAACGGGTAACAATAACATATCTTCTTCATTTGGTTAATTTGAAAAAGTGTACGCAACTTTTTATGGTTTGATTAAGAAACATATAATGTAAGTGATTGAACCGTTTTCTCTAAAATTTTCAAAAAAGTCAAGCCCACAAATAACTCATACTTTGATGCTAATAGAAGAGGCTCGTGCTTTTGCAATTCAATAAAATTGAAGGAATACCTGGATGTGAGTGACGATCCTTCATGACAAGAAATTGTTGACGGATATTGTCTCTGTTTACGCTTGGGATTTGCTGAACATAAAACAAACACTCTGCCACGACGCTTCACTGTTTTACAGAATTCATACATTTTCTTCACTGATGACCTCACCTTCATTTCTACAAGCTAATCTAATAAAAATTTCTAAGATATTAACATAATTCATTAACATATGGAAACATAACCAGCAGATAGTTTGAGAATGCATGGTATCTGAAAAACGGATTTCTAATCTAATTCAAACGCCTAATCTGCACAGTTTTCATTATTGATTACTTCAGTTCAGCAAGAGTGGATTGTTAATGTCGTTTAGTTCTCAAATTAGGCAGCAATCGTACTTATTATTCAAATGAACTGTACATATGGCGAACTGAAAAAAACTGTGACCGATGTATTAAAGCAAATGGTAATGATCTTAAAATATGATATATGTATGTACGTATATATCGAGCAACTTATAGCCTCTTTGGAGTAGACATATACATCCAACTTATACCCTAAATTAGAACAAACAACGATACAAATGAAAAGGGTATGAGGCAAATCTAGATAGACATCATAAACCTATTCGTTCATGGATTAATTAGGAATTACCTGAATTTACGAACTCTTCTAGTAGATCCTGCGGGTGCGATTCCCTCTTTCCCCTGATCTTTGTCTGCGCTGTAAGGTAACAGTGCCTTCGCTGGTTCACTTTCTCTCCCCATTTTTACGTGCAACACTCGAAATGGGAAGAAGATACCAGGGTTTTGATCGATGGTGGCGTAGATAGAGACAAAAGAGAAAGAAAGAGGTGTCGATCCCCGGATAGCTTGCACTCGTAAATACAAACAATTGAAGACAAATACCTTATTAGAAAATTTTAAATAAAAAGAATAAAACGACGGAGGAAAGTGCAGAAAGCCATGCCTGGAATCCATTACGGCTCAACTGCTTGATAGCAACATCCAAATAGCAATCATCATCGCCACCTGCATCGGCCCCGGCGGCAGCCTTAGCAGCTCCTCTGTAAACATAACCAAAACCTCCCTCACCAATCACAAGCGATTGATTGAATCCCTTGGTCGCAGACCTTGAAAGAACAACGTCCTCGTCGTTGGCTCTCCTACCTCCGGTACTAAAGTGAAAACACTTCATTTAGTTGCAACTGTCAATTATTAGCCTACTTTTTAGCCGACGCCGGCCTGGTCGCCGGATTTCAATCTTCCAGTTATAAGAGAGAGGAGGGGGTGGGGGAAGACGGGTCCGTCTAAAAAAGAGGATCGATTGCTTTCTCGATTGTTTGAGTGAGACGATTGGGAAGATGCAGAGCAAAAAGATGAAGCAGACACATAGGGAAGAGGTGGCGGACGGAAAAGTATCGGACGAAGCATGAGGTGGAGAAAGCGTAAATACCAAAGCCAAAACGTGGCAGCTAAGAAGAGGGTAAAAGGAAGCACCCCGCTTAAAAACCGGAAACTCCCCCCACCCCACCCCAAACCTTCTAGAACCCATTGCAATTAATATGTATAATAATAAAGATAAAGCTCCAAATTTAATCTATGAAGATAATGCAACACGTGCCCCTTAAATGAAAGAATGATACATCATGAGAGACAAAATGAAACATATACCTCCAAAGTTCCTCAAGTGCATTCAAGAGTTTATAAAGTTCTATCAAGTTGAAATAAAATTTGTTTAGTCTAGTAACAATGCGGCAAATCTTTTAACTAAAGTGCTTTATGCTATAATATTTAGAAAGCATTTCTATAAATCAAGGATTAGCTCGAATAATTCTATTGGTCCTTACGTTCTCATTTTAATTAGTGATCTCAAACGAATATATATATATATATATATATATATATATATATATATATATATATATATATATATATATATATATATATATATATATTGATGGAGAATAGGCAAACAATAAACTTAAATCTCTTAAGTTCATATGCATCCTAATAGGATCTATGTTTTCATAACTAATAACATAATAAGAACATTAAAGGTATCATCAAAATTTCATAAAGAAAACATACATTTTTTATCTTTTGGAAGCAAGCACCTTAAGTGTCGTGCCTCTAATGGCTCACACCCAGAACCAAACAAGGAAGAAACAAAAGAGAGAAGAAAGGGAAGACCCTTGTATTGGCGTGAATATGGGGGTAGAGGAGGCCTCTATTTATAGTCTCAAACTGATAAGTCATATGGCATATAACTGCCATATTTGAACTCTTGAGATGATAAGCCTTTTATCATAAAAGTCAATTCACTTATCATTACCATAATTAGTCAAAACTCTCATATATATATATATATATATATATATATATATATATATATATATATATATATATATATATATATATATATATATATATATATATATATATATATATATATATATATATATATATATATATATATATATATATATATATATATATATATATATATATATATATATTCGTCCAATATATATAATATATATTTATATATTGCTCAACTATTGAACAATTATAATTCAACCCCTGTACTTTTAATTAATCCAATTAATCCCAAAATTAATTCTAAATTAACTTCTGATTAATCATTAATCAAATATTATGACTTTTAATTAATATATTACTCTCATAATATATTAACAAATCAATTTCTCTCTCTCTCTCTCTTTAAGTTATCTTGTCCTCTGCTGGTTTTGAGGACAACCCAAAAGGACTGTGCTGCTATCAATTCAAGTATATTCCTAAATTATAGTCATGGCTTAGACACCTAATCCAACAGTCTCCCACTTGGATAAGTCTATGACTATAATTTAATATAGCTTCTAAATTGACCAGCAAATTATAGCTTCCAAAAGTCGCTGCCGAACTCTGACCCAGTCAGTTCTGTGTCCTAAGATAAGTGATCATATGATCCTTCGTTCTACTAAATATCATTCAGACTTGAGATATGGATTTGAATCAATCTTAGTCCGATACTCTATTTCCCGATTCTTGATTTGTGATGATATATGACTTTTAATTGAACACATCAATTCAGTCCTGGCTGGCCAGCACTATTAGTCAACACCAAATCACCTCTCTCCTGCTCTCATTTTTTTCCTGCCACCTCATTATCCAGGCAGCATTTCTCTCTCATCTCCTTACCCCCGGAAATGGTCACCTCTCACTACCTCTCACTTCCTCTCACTTTTTAATTTAAAAACTAAATTAAAAAAAAAATAAAAACACAATAAATAATTTCAAAAACTAAATTAAAATTAAACTAAATTAAACTTAAAATTAAAATTACAACTAAAATAAAAAAACTAAAAATTACGTTAAACTAAAATTTAAAAACATAAACATTACGTTAAACTAAAATAAAAAAACTAAAACTACATCCCGTATTTTTTGACGATTTCGTTTTTCAATTTCAACGCCAACTCGAGAGTCACACCGGTGAGATGCTCGGTGGGTTGCATCAACACTAGCATGTCGAGCGCCCGATCCTTGTTCTTGTGGGAACTTTTTCTCGTCAACCTTTCCTCTTCGGTGGATTTGACGTGCGTTGAAATGGTTGACAAAAGTTGATCAAATTTTTTGTTAATGTCATCCATTTTGCCGTCGTTCACTGAACTCGAAGACGTCGCGGCCTTTCCTTTCACCTTCTCCCGATTACGGCCCATCGGCCTTTCAAAATCATCGGGAATTTCGTTGACGTCGGCCCCGATATGTGCATCCGAAGACGTCGTGTATTGCGTCTCGGATGTTTTTGAACGTTTTGACCCATGTGTCAGTGTCGGATCAGTGCCGACCCTCTTCCACCTCGGATATTGTCGGACCACCTCCCAAAAAGCCATATTTCAAAACGGTTTACCCTTGTTGTCATGTTGGTAAACCGCAAGAGCTTTTTTGAGGATATCTTGGTCGCTCTCGCTGGATTCATGTTGCCCCATTAAGTTAACGAACAAGCCGTTAAATTTTATCGCGTACCCGTTAATGACTCGAAATTTATTCGTCAACGTATCCTTGGAACGATAAAATTCGCGTTACAAATTTTTGTGAAATAGTACGCGAATTGACTCCCAAAAATGTGCTTTTGATTGAGCGTTTCCGGCTTCGCAATCTTCGGAAACGGCAACCCACGCACGGGCTAGCATTACTTCTTCTTCTTGGGTCCACGCTCGGGAGCGGGACCGGTGGGTTTCTTTCGGCTTTTTCGTTGTAGTGGTTGTTCTTCGGGCTCGGATTCTTCGAATTCCTTCGATTGTGTCTCCGGCACCGCCTCGTCGCTCGAATCAGACGTATCAACATGTTGCGGTTGTGGCTCCGTAAAAGGGCCCGTTGGTGCACTGAAAAACGGGCTAAACGGCGATGCCGGGTATTGGAATTGTTGAGGCATGGATTGGTATTGAAATTGTGATGGAGAAAAAAACGGACACTCCATTTGCGGAATGTACGGAGCGGGTTCCGGTGACGATTACGGGAAAATATTTTTCGCCGCTTTTGATTTTCGTTGGGACGATTTCTTGGAAGCCATTTGAATTTTGTTTGGAGAATTGTTTGGAGATTTTGAGATGTAAAGTTGTAAAGTATGTGTGATTTTTAAATTGTGTTGGATGTGTGTGAATATATATGTGTTTAAAATATTTTTTTTAAATATAACGACTATTTTTATAGTCGTTGCCAACGGCTGCTTCATAATGTCGCACGATGTTTCACACTCGCGCGAGTTCAAAATGCGAGGGGCTCGTACGGGAGGGGGGAGTGTTCACCGCACACGTCGCACGCCTCAAACGTCTTCCTTCGACGTCGCAATCACGTGCGACGCACGTCCACATAACATAATACGGACTTGAGGATACGATCATATGTGACGCATGTTCGTCCAATGTGATTTAAGTGAGTTTTTTTCTCTTTTTTTTCTCTTTTTTCGTTTTCTTTTTGTTTATTATTTATTTATTTTTACTTTCTATTATATTCAGTTTTAGCTTTTTTATTTTTTTTTATATTTTTTAGTTTTTTATATGCTACAATACCCGATTTTGAATTTTTTTGTTTTTTTATTTTTTATATATATTTTTCATTTTTCTAATGTTTTTTAATCTTATTTTTAGCATTTTTTTCATATTTTTAATCTAATCATTTTGGATCATGACATTTTTAATCATAACGTTTTGGATAATGTATTTTCGGATCATAACATTTTGGATCATATAATTTTGGATTATAGTTTTTTGCATCTTATCATTTTTTATCTTATAATATTTTAAATCATAATATTTTGAATCATCTAATTTAAGATCGTAACACTTTTCAAAGAGAACAGTTTTTCGTCTCGTAACATTTATGATTTATTATTTTTTGGATCATAATATTTTGAATTATAAGATTTTGATTCATAACATTTGAATCATAAAATTTAAGACACATTTTTGAATCATTTTAAAATTGAATCATCTTACGTTTGATTCATTAATTTTTGGATTACAATAAGTTTTGGTTCATAAAAAGTTTGATTCATAATAGTTTGAATCATAAAACATATTTTTCATCTTAATATTTTTGGATAATAGACATATCTTTTTGATAATTTAGTGTATTTTTACTTAAAAATGAAAAAAATATACACATAAAAAACTTATTTTCAATATTTTTACAAAGTTACTAATACAGTGTCTAGAATGATCCCTTAAAATTTCATAATTCTTGGAGATTGTTTTTTATTTTTTGAATTTTTATAAAAAAAAGTCAAAATTTCTTGATGGTGTTTGTTTTGTTGAGAATTAAGTTTTAAGAATTTTGACTTTTTTAGATTTTTTTTTATAAAAAGAAAAGTTTATAACCAATATATAAACTGGGTGAAAAATAAATTTAAGCTAGCCAATCACAAAGGGACATGTATCGCATGAGAGTAAGGGCATGTGGCATCGCTTTTGCTCGAATGTTACGTGCGTTAATTTCTTTGAATTGACTTAAATGTTCTTAGAAATTTGTTTTTTCCTCACTCCTAGTTTCTGATATTTACAAAAACAATCGCTGAATTTTAATACATGATCATTATTTGCGCATTGAATCTAATTCATTCATTTTTCAAGATTAATGTTCCAGATTTGTTCTCGCGGTTCGTACCAGATTTTGGGTTCCTACACGATCGTACTTATATATATATATATATATATATATATATATATATATATATATATATATATATATATATATATATATATATATATATATATATATATATATATATATATATATATATATATATATATATATATATATATATATATATATATATATATATATATATATATATAGATCATTCTCCTAAGACCAATAAAGTCAAACATCTTCTTTCGACGTGACGTAATCACGTGCAACGCACGTCCACGGAACAAAATACGGACTCAATGGTACGATCATATGTGACGCATGTTCGTCCAACGTGATTTAAGTGGGTTTTTTTCTCATTTTTTTTCTTTTTCGTTTTTTTTGTTTTTTTATTTTTTTATTTTTTATTTTTTTAGTTATTTTTTTTTTCAAAAAGAACTATTTTTTTTTTCAAAATTTTTTTTATTTTCAATTATACTCGGTTTTTAGATTTTTATTTTTTAATTTTTTTTTAATTTTATATTTTTTATTTTTATTTTTATTTTTTTAATGCTACAGTACTCGATTTTTAATTTTTTTTTTCATTTTTGATGTATATTTTTTAATTTTTAATTTTTTTTAATCTTAATTTTAACATTTTTTTTTCGTATTTTTAATCTAATCATTTTGGATCATTATATTTTTAATCATAACGTTTTGGATCAAAACATTTTGGATCATAATTTTTTTGTATCTTGGATCATAAGTTTTGAATCATTTTGTCGTTGTATGTTTTTTTTAACTCGTTTTGGATCATAACTACTTTTGGATCTTGAATCATAATGAATATTGCATCTTGGATCATAAGTTTTAATTATAAAACATATTTTGGTTTTAATGTTTTTGGATAATATGTATTTTTTCCTATTTTGATGAGTTTTTAACTTAAAATATAAAAATAAACACGAAAAAAACATTTTTTTCAAATTTTTTTTTGCAAACTTACTAATATAATATCTACAATGATCCATTAAATTTTCATAATTTTTGGATTTTTTTAATTTTTGATTTTTTATAATAATAAAAAATTAAAATTTTTTTTTTCAAATCTTCATGATTGTGCTTGCTTTGTAGAAAATTAAATTTTAAGAACTTTGGTTTTTTTAGAATTATTTTTTACAAAGAAAACAAATTTTATTGCCCAAAAACTAACCGGAGGAATAAAAAAAACTCAGCAAACCATATAACGACAACTGTCGCAATCTGGTGGGAGTCTCGATGCAATTACCATATTACCCTTATTAATTTGTATTATCAACCCAATAGTTTTGATTTTTATACAAGTATCCCCCAAGCTTTTAAAATGTGATTTTTTATTCACATTGAATCTTATCTATCCATTTTCATGATTAAAGGTCCAGATTTGTTCTTACGGTTCTTACCGGATTTTGGGTTCCTACACGTTCCTATATATATATATATATATATATATATATATATATATATATATATATATATATATATATATATATATATATATATATATATATATATATATATATATATATATATATATATATATATATATATATATATATACACACACACACACACACTTATGATCTTTTGAGAACCAACTTCACCCCAATAACTCGAAAACTCCCAAACCGATATTATTTTCAAAAAACGGACCCTATAGGCCTCTTAGACGCTCAAAATGGCCCGAGGCACTGAAAAAAAAATTCTGAAAAAAACAACTTTTTTTTTTTGAAAAATTTGTACATGTGCAAAAAAAATTTGTACATGTACAAACTTTTTTATACGTGCATTTTTTTTCAAGTTTTTTTTATGGATGCCTTTCTAACACATATTTAAGGCGTTTTGTAAAAATAAATTTGAAAAAAAAATGTACGTATAAAAAAGTTTGTACATGTACAAAATTTTCAAAAAAAAATAATTTTTTCGGAAATTTTTTTTTCCAAATAGGCTTATATTTGAGTGTTTTATATGCCCCAATTTTTGGTTTTTCGAAAATGTTGACCTTTTGGGAGTTCTCGGATTCTCGGGGTGAAGTTGATTCTCAAAGTATCCTAACAATATATATATATATATATATATATATATATATATATATATATATATATATATATATATATATATATATATATATATATATATATATATATATATATATATATATATATATATATATATATATATATATATATAGGGTTAGGATCTTTTGAGAACCACAAGTCCCCCGAGAACCCGAAAACTCCCAAATCGATTTTTTTTTTCAAAAAACGACCCCATAGGCCTCTAAAACGCACATATTTAAGCATTCTCGAAAAAAAAATTCCGAAAAAAAACGACTTTGTTTTTGAAAAAAATTTGCACATGTGCAAACTTTTTTATACGTACACTTTTTTTCAATTTTTTTTACAGATCTCCTTAAATATATGTTAGAAAAAAACATCCATAAAAAAACTTAAAAAAATATACGTATAAAAAAGTTTGCACATGTGCACATTTTTTTTTGCACATGTTCAAATTTTTTTCAAAAAAAAAATCGTTTTTTTCGGAAATTTTCTTCAGCGCCCCTGCACCAATTTGAGCTTTTTAGAGGCTTATGTGGTCGGTTTTTGAAAAAAAAAAATATCGGTTTTGGAGTTTTCGGGATGAAGTTGGTTCTTAAAAGATCCTAGATCTGTGTGTGTGTGTGTGTGTGTGTGTGTGTGTGTGTGTGTGTGTGTGTGTGTGTGTGTGTGTGTGTGTATATATATATATATATATATATATATATATATATATATATATATATATATATATATATATATATATATATATATATATATATATATATATATATATATATATATATATATATATATATATATATATATATATATAAACGATGGGGTGACAACTCTTCTTAAAGTGAGGACACTTTAAAAAAAATTGAAAAAAAATAAACAAAAAATATAAATAATAAAATGGATCATAGTATTATATTGGAGAAAAAAAAAATTCGAAAAAAAACTTTGGATCATTAATTTTTTTTTATAATGAAACAATGATCTACAAAATTAAAAAAAAAAATTGGATTAATACTGTTTTTCAATGATCCAAATTTTTTTTTCAAGTTTTTTTATAATGATATAGTACTATTCTCGATTTTATGATTTGTATTTTTTTTATATTTTTTTTCAATTTTTTTAAAGTGTCTTTACGAGTCCTTACCGAAAAAAGAGTAATCACCGGAACGTAACTTTTATGTGAGTTTTTTAGTCGTAAGAGTATTGCAATTTACCGGCTATATGATGTCCAAAAAACCTTAGACTGTATATGGAAACTTTTCTGCATTTCATAATTATATTGCGAGATACATGATTTTGAATAAATGGAGTTTAATGTTTAATTAGTTTGCATGGAGATCTGCGATGGTTTATGGCATTCGGCTTGATCTTATCCAGAACCTACAAAATGCTAAGATTGCACACCTACCATCTTTGTCTAGTTTACATAATGAAAAATAGAAAAATTTTAAATTGTATCCGCAATCTATAATATAGTTTTAGACTTTTAGTTATTTTTGGCGAAGTAACGGGGTCGGAAAGTTAGATCCAAAGCTGTTAAGTTTTTTATTTTTATGAAAGTATTCTGTAAAAATAGTTAAAGTATATAAAATTTTATAAAAATCAAATTTTAAAAAGTTAATTAAAGTGGTTTTTAATAAGAATTTTTAACTCGTATTGACGAACGATTTTATTTTCTTTAATTAGATTTGTTCTTAAAAGCTATGAGAAACGCAAAAACATGAGAGAGTCTAATTTTGCAATTTGTTATGCAGTTTGTTCAAGGTCTCATTTTATCGCGTGTCTTTATAGTTTTATTTCATTTTATATTTTATCTAAAATTAATATTTTGCATTTACTTTAATTTTTATTGATTTTATCAAATTTTATTTTATGTTTATTTCGATATTAACCGAAACCAAACCCTTATTCTTTCAAGGTAATCCAATTTTCAAAGCTTCATAAAAGGCTTTGTCCATTCTCCATAAAGAACAGCCTTTACCTCCCATCAATTGTTGTGTGATATCGACAGACATTTATGCATCTACATCACAAACTATAATGTTAAGCTTCTTCCATTAAATCCGTTTGAAATTTTCTAGCAGCACACTAAACATTAATGGAAAATCAAGAATCCCACAAAAATCATGCCCACAAGGATAACCTCTGCCAAGACAACAAAAGACATATAAACCGGTGAAGTGAAAATGTTGTCGCTCAAAATAATGTTTTCAGCTAGATCCTTTCGCAACTAAACAAATTCTCTAAAACACAAGAAGCATGTTTTCAAAGGTCAAGACACTTAAAGATTTGATTACTGAAATGCATGTTAAATTGCAACATCTTCATAACGACCTCCTCCAAATTGCAAGGACTTCTCCCTCACCACAAGCCCCATATTCTCTTGTAAGAATGAAGTAGAAATGAATACCATAAAGTCAAAAGTTCTTGACCTTCAATGCCAACATAAACAAAAGCGGATGTCGACTTTTGTAAATGATCCTTGGATATTATCATCAACACATTTGTTCGAAGTTCTTTCGAACCACAACCATTACTATAAACATTTTCTCAAAAGTCTTCCCCTTCATTATCTTTATGTTCATACGAGTAAGAAAAAATTAGATTGGCAAAAAAAATACCCAAAGACCCTTTCCAAATCCCCTAATATATTTCCAATTGTACCACAAACCCTACATCTTCTTTCCTCATAAACCTTTCAAAAAACAATGACAACCATCGCTCATTGTTGATGTTCTCGATCCCAATATGATGACGAAGCTATTGATAATAAAGATCTTGAACCCACTGAAGAATTTGAACATCTTTTGATGACAGAAAACTCAAAAGTTCATGTTGAAGATCCAAATGACGCGGATGACGATACCTTCTTATACCCGACCTAGGTCGTCATCTAGCAGGAAAACTCATGGATCCGACACTAAAATGCAATTCACCATTGACAAAATTTCACCCGCTAAATGGTATGAATAGAGTATTGTAATGCAAACATGGTGTGAAGCTGAGCTTTAATACTATTAAATGGATGTGGTTATCTAGAGATTCCTTGTTAGAATCCACGGTCGATTATGAGATTGGTACCTTAACATTGGTGAATACTGACAACTGACTTTAAAAATAAAGTTAGTCCCCTGAAGCATACATAATTATCATCCATAACGAATTCATTGGGAGCCTTCGAACACACTAACCATACAAGAGAAATAAATCATAAAAACGAAATGTTGTTCTTGTCAAAATAAGGATCTCTAAAAGCATTACGATCAAATATTTTGATTGATTTTATTGCCTCCAAGGTATAGACAATGTTAACCTAAAAGGGGTCTTTCTAAACTCATTTCCAGAGTCCCTTGCAAGCGAAGCCGAAAGATTATTAGAGTTTAGAAAAATGGCAATGGCATAAACTTCACTCAGTTTACTCCATAGTTAATTGTGAATACCCTCTCAAAGCTTTGCAACCTACAAATTTTTTTTTTCAGAATATAAAAAGTCGGTAAGCATCTCGATTTAGCATGTGCCATCTTTGATCTTGAGTCCTTTTAGTCTATGGATGTTGAACCAAAATGATGAATGCATTAGCTCTTTTTATTATCCTCGATTCCTCGTCAGAAGAATATAAAGAACCGAGCTCTCGAAAATATCATTCCAACTTACAGTTATTTAGGATAAGCCCAATTCCTCACACCCAACCAAACTTAAGTGCCAAGATTAACCCAAATCGAAAACCCCATACCTCCTTTACCCAATCACAAGTATCAATTCTTAACTTCCTTCTTGTCAAAATAAGCAACCAGTGACAGTCCGCATAGCCAAATTTCATTTTTTGATTGATGCCTATGCAAAATGGATACTCGTTATAACTTTCTACGATACATGCTCTTTGTTCTCCATTATTGACCCTATTAGTGGACAGTTTGAAACAACAAAATATACAGTCGTCACATGCTTCGTCTCATACATACTTCCTTGCAAATCACTCCTACGCTCTACGGTTAAATCCTTCCTTCAATGTTTCATTACCATTTAAGCAAAATGGAGATGCCAAACCTACCCACGTATTGATTTCTCCTTTCAATATAAAAAATATTGTATATCTCTCTATCTTATTCTACATGTTCTTATTTCTTGATGTTATATTCTCTCCCTTAATTTGATTAGCTTATATTATTAATATTTCTCTACTTATTATGTATACTATAGATCTCTACTTTCTTATTACATATATTCTATAGATTTTCCTCCACCCCCCCCCCCCCACCCTAATGGAATTAGAGCCACTACAAACCCGTATTTTACCTTAAATATGTAAATCGAATTAGTATGCTCTATGACTGCCAGCATGTTCTATATATGATTGGAAGTACTCATTTCCTTATATATTGAAACTCTTTTAATATTTGTTTAATCATTTTAAAGATTTTTAAGACGAAAACAGAGAGTTGTTGTTTAGTTGTTTAAAAGGATAAAAACATAATATCCAAATCAAGAACCTAATGTAAAAAAATCTGATTATATACAAATCTTATATATATATATATATATATATATATATATATATATATATATATATATATATATATATATATATATATATATATATATGTATATATATATATAGATATAGATATATATATATATATATATATATATATATATATATATATATATATATATATATAGAGACAGACAGACAGACAGACAGAGGGAGAGAGAGAATTGGGATCAAATATGAAGAAAATTATTGTAAGAATGTAAGAAAAAATCTCATCCATTGATCTAATCATGTAACATCCTTAATCTAGGGTAAATAATTTATTGAATAATAGTAACAATAATAAAATCTAATAATCATAATAGTTGCAATATAACAAATAAATCAATTAACTCATCTTGAAGAAATAATTAGTTTAGAGTAATTAATTAAGGGTAAATAAGGAATCTACCATAGGAGGTTCTAGAAAGGGACTCTTATGCAAAACTAGAACTTAAAGTAGTGATGGGGAGGGGCTTTATAGCAAATATGAAAGAGTTGTGGTGCTGGAGGGACTTGGTTGCAAATAAGAGAAAATCTGGAAGTTTAAGTTGGGAAAACCCACATTCCTTTCTCATTTGGCGATTTTGAGAGAAGAGAGAGAGCTAGGGACGATTTCAAGTGGGATTCAAAGGGAGAAGTTCATTTCCAGCAAGATCTTAGTGAATTGCATCAATCTCTTGAAGATCTAAGGTAAGAAATCTAATCTCCATGTTGAAAACCCACTATTTTGGGAAGATTGGGTTCAAATTCGGGTTTCATAGTTGGGGGAGATGAACTCTATGATCCCAAAGGTGTAGCATATGAATTCTAATGATTATCTCTTTTCAATTTAACGGTTTCATGCTTGGAGAATCATTTGAATGTTGGTTGATAATCATGAACCCTAATTTTTGGGGAAAAACCCACCTATGGGTGGAACCTTGATAATTTGGATCAACTTACATCTTAATGAATTCTATGAAGAGCTTAAGTGAATTCCTAGTGATTCCAATTAGTGGAGGAAGGAATCCCTTTAGTTATGAACCAAGTTGTTGAATGGAATTGGATATTCCTTTGAACTAAGCTTATGAAGTAAATTGGAATGATAACATGGATTTGATTCAATGGAGATGATATTGGATGGTTAAATAGAGTGTAATGATGTATTATTTCGAATTAGAATCATGTTATTTCAATGGTTAAGAGTTTGGAAGTGTTGGACTTGATTTGGGTGAAAAGGAGTGAAAATGACCAAAAATCGGAGTTGCAGCAGGTCTACACGACCCGTGCAGGGTCACACGACCCGTGTAGGGGGTCTGGAGGCCACGGGTTGGGTTCCTGCATTTGCTACACGACCCGTGTAGGGCTACACGCCCCGTGTAGCTCTGTCTAGCCAATTTTTCAGTTTTTAGACCTTAAGCTTTATGGTTTGGGCCTTGGGTTCTAAGGTTCAAGCCCACTATTAGACAATGTATAACTAAGATATTACCTTTATTTAGTAAAGCTTAATTAGTCCTAGAACCATTTGTAATGAGGATAATTATTGTTTTATAGGAGGAGATTAATTGAAGTGGAAGCAAGAAGATAACATTCTTTTGGAACCAAGGGAAGGTGAGTTACCGGGAGTACACATCCCTCTTTTAACTCTTGTATGTTTTATCTCATTCCATGCATACCTTTATGTGCTAATTGTTGCATAAATCTATGTGTTCATGGCATTCAAAGAGTTATTTCAAAGATGTTTTTACAAGGAAAATAATACTATAGTTATGAAAGATGTTTTGAATCATTCCTCCATGCATTTCATATAGGAGGGGTGGACCGTGTGAACCTTTTGACAAAGATGAAATGATTGTCCCAGATTTAGGGAAATCACGGGTTGATACCCAAATGAGTTGTTGTCCCGGATTTAGGGAAACTGTTTCCGACAATAGGAAACCGCATGAGGGATTTGCTAACCCTCATGGGACTAGTGTGGTGGCCACTAGTTCTAGTTTAGCCTATATGGGGATCGGATGACATGCTCCGTGCGTGTTATTCGTGAACTTAGGTAGGTGCCACTGTGGTGAGTTGGACTGCTAAGAGATTGACATGGGTTGGAATAGTTGCATTCATTCATCATGCTGCATACCATAACTATCCATTTGAGTAAACTATCAAAATGTTTTAATAAGTTTAAATATGAATAAAATCAGTATTTTTGGGGACTATCTCGAGTGCTAAGGATTTTCCTTTCACTCATAGCAAGATAATCTCGGGTAACTCACTAGGCATTTCCATTGCCTAACTGTTTTGATGTGTACTCACGTTAAAGCTAGGAGTTTAAGGCGAGGCGGGAATTCTAGAAGACCACGGGATGTGTGGCCATTTAAACCTTGTTTTTGTACTTGAATTATGATACCTCCTCACTATACATTATTAAACAACCTTTTGATGTTTTTGGGACCTAATTTCCGCGATGATGAAACTTCTTTTTGAATTAATGAAGTTATTTTAGAAAACAAATGTTTTAATTATTAAACCCTAGCGAGGGGTGTCACAAATCATATCAAGGGCTATTAAGATGCAACTGTATTTTTGGTGTGTGTATGTGTGTGTGTGTGTGTATATATATATATATATATATATATATATATATACATACATACATACATACATATATATATATATATATATATATATATATATATATATATATATATATATATATATATATATATATATATATATATATATATATATATATATACAATTTAAGCTCTTGTTATATGTGTTTTTTCTTGCATGGTTTTTGACATTGTAGTCAAATCACTTCTTACCACGTCTACATGAAATTCGCCACTTAGATATGGGCGTGTGAGATACTATCATTATCAAGAAATGCTTAGAATATAACAAAAAAACAAAGTAATAATGATGAATCTACACGAAATATATTATATTTATTTGCATTTCCTTTTTATTATATTGAAATTAGACACCTCGTCATGTTGCCATAGTTTTTCAATCATATGTATCCGACTAAAATATTTATCAATAATATAATTATACTCTTTTGATTATATAAGTTACATACCTTATGACGGAACCCAATCAAACAATTATATAGAATATTGCAAACTTAGAGCATTTATCTTCAACTAATTGTAACAAATAAAAATTTTCTTGGATCTAAATGCACAAGCATAAACATTTTACTTAAATATAAATAAAGTAGAAGGAAAAAGGTGGATATCATGTAAGTAACCAGGTATGGAAATAATCTCCATGCACTTTTGATAACAATAATGAAAAGAGAAGATAAGCAACATGATTAACCATGTAATTAGGTAGTATATGTTGAAAGCTGAGTTTTAAAAGAATGTGGTTCAAGAATATGTTTTATCTTGAACCATATTGATATAGATGACCTCTATTATAAGAGTTATAAAGACTATTTATCACATATGATATAGAGTTGGTGGGGCTTTATATGATAAAATCTAAACTTTATTCTTATTTAATTGAGTATATAACAAAAAGGAAAACAACGTTTTTAGTTAATGTTGACACCTCCTGATCAGACCCATGAAAGCTTACCAATTTATTTGTCTTTATTTTTACTAGCACCTCATTATAAAAATTGGAAGTATGATATAGTCGTGAAGGATCGACTTACTTTACTCTATTTATTAGAACATGTATTAACTATGATTGAGTCTTAAGACTTGTATGTATGGCTTAGACTCGACAAAAAAGCCCATGCTTGCTAGAACACTCCTGAACGCTTAATACATCCCGAAAACCCTAAACCGAATAATCAATCTTGTTCTACATATTGGGCCCGTTCAGTGTATTTTAGACCTTCTTATCTTTGGTTAGAGCTAGTAATAGTCTCTAATTATTATTTAGATTCGGTTGATGGACTAGAACAAAAGAAAACAACCTGTTTAGCTTAACTTCATCCCAATATTGTACAAACCAAGGAGACAACAAGCTTCTCTGATATTGTATGCAATATACAGAAAGATTAGGACTGAATTGGGAAAACCCACTAGATATAAAAGTTGTAGGAGATTTTATTACCTTTCTAAATCCACTGATTTAGATTCGGTTGATGAACTAGAACAAAATGAAAAAACTTGTTTAGCATGACTTCATCTCAATATTGTACAAATCGAGAAGACAACAATCTTCTTTGATATTGTATGTAGTATACAGATAGATTGGGATCGATTTAGCTCAATCAGACTTACGATTTCTGAGATATCGCTCAAAAGCTGAATAGTGGTTGAGATATGACTTCTATTATTAAAGTAGGAAGTGATGTTTATTAGGTTATTAATTTATGACCTAAGTACTAAGATGTTAATTAAATGTAAATATATTGATCTTTAGGTCTATTTGACTATTTACATGGTTACAAGTTGGAATGAAAAGGCTAATCTATTTCTAAGATAATAAGGCGAGTACGTATATTTTTTGAGCATACATCCTTTATAAAAATAAAATTGTTTTGCTATATGTGTTGTATGTGTACTATGTGGTTTTTACTTGGTGATACGTGTATATGATGAATTATGTGTTTAAACATGTTTTTAAAAAACATTGAAAAGTAAGATGTCCTATATTGCATGTGAAACGGTTAAAGCGATAAATGTTAGTGATGACTTGAGAAGTCCGAACCATAAACACGAAAGATGTTAAGACGTGAATACATATAAGAGATTGAGTTGATATTCTAGACATTATTGCCATTTTCACTCAGGCTAGCTGCCATCTATGATTTGGACAAGTTACGTTGGCAATGTTATAAGACCTGCTTGGACCCCCATGTGATCCAAACAGAAGATTGGAGGACTGATATGTTTATCCTCTGTCATGTCACTAGTTATGGGTGACTCCCCATATGCAGTTCATAAAGACATAAGTTTGAAAACGAACTAAGTGGACGAGAAAGGGTGTAATAAAGGCGTATGTATTTTTAAATGCAGTTATTTGTTAAGATGGATTTTTTATTTATACAATATTCCAAACCCCGTGTACCTTACCAGACTTTTCATTAAATAAATTGTGTTTCCCAATGATCGAAACAGAGGGATCTTTCAGTTAGTCCCCCACGCCTGAGACGAGTGAAGCACATGTTCGTGCTTTTGTGGAGTGTGACGGGCAATTTTGATGGTTTTGGGCCTATCTTGGATCTCCATATAAGAAAAAGCATGGAACCTCTTCATTAAACAACCTTAAATGAGTTGAGAAATAAAGGGATTTTTACATCGATTAAGAGAATTAAAGGTAACAACTAGTTACTTTTCTTTTAGTGGGTTTAGTATATATTTATTGGATGATATACATAAGCCCTATTTTTTAAGATTTGTTTGCATAGTGAAATCAAGGCTAGATAATGGTTAAATGAGTTGAGAAACATGTCATTTATGGGTATTAACATGTAACAAGTTGTAAATAATAATCAAGTTCATGAACCGGTAAAAAGTATGATATAAGTGGATGTTAACCATAAATTATAGATTGAATTGGAAACTTGTCATTGGAAATGACTTCTTATGTGCTAAACTTCAAGTGTAACTTATATTAGGATCAGGAATATGCAACTACAACATTGGAATGTGGTGTTATAAACAGAAAGCAATGATTACATAATGGGTAGTTGTATGAAGCATGACATAGCATTTTACGAATGTAGAATGAATGCACTTGGAAAATTTTCTTTTGTATTATCATGCATACAATGGAATTGTAACTAATACTGATAGTATGTCCAGGCAGTCATCTCATCTCAATGAATGGATTGTGGCATTTATATGCCTAATGACGTTTAAGGGTATGGAATTTGGATGAACAGTGGTATGAACTCCCCAAATGATAAGGAACTGACATATCCGACAATAGGGGTATGAACATCTCAAAACTTGAAAATGTTTGAACTCATGTATTATATTGCATACCATTGTAACTTGTATGACATATGTTATGTATGGAATTATACTTTACAAAGAATAGAATTCCATTGATATTGTTTTGAAAATATTGTACAAATGCTTTTGTATAGTAAACTTATGTATCTCATGAGACGAAAGTCTTATGTATTTTCTTTTATTTTGATGACATGTACTCAGGTACCGAAGTCAAGTAAGAATACCTTAGAGAATTAACATGGACTTTTGGATTAAAAATATACTTTTGAGAACATAAAATTAGAAAGCATATTATTAGTATTTTATGTATTGTAAGCAATTGTAAAATCGACGAATGTTTTCATTTTTCCTATAGTTGTAAGTGCTAGTGTGTAACCCTACAGAATTTTAATCATATTAATATAATGTTATAAATGGGACAAGTCTTTCACTAATGATTATATATTTGGAAAATAATGGTGATTTAAAATGTTGATAAAAGATGGGATGTTAGAATGCATGGTTTACACGTGGCTATAGAACATGCTGCAATTGTGAGCCTATTTTGATCAGGAGCTAAGGTTGGAAAGGGTGATCTGGTTATTTCACATTTATTTTATGCAAAACATATGTACTTTTCTAGAAGATTGGTCTAGTGAAAATATCTCTAACATCATGAGGGTGTTGAGATTTTTTTTTATTTGGCTTCGTGTTTACAGTTAAATCTGTAAAAATCGAATTTGTATGGTGTTGGTGTTAATTTTGATACAGTGGATCGGCGTATAAGTATTATGGGTGCAAAGCAACAAAAGTTCCATTTACTTATTTGAGTATTATGGTTGGTTTAAACATGGCAATGGTTCAAGGGTGGAAAACTTGATTGATAGATTTCAAAATAAGTTGTCTAAATGGAAAACTAAAATGATTTTTATTGGTGTCTCGTACCACCACAACTTAACACGTCTATATTGTTATCTCGGTTACCGTGAACAAGTATTTGGTGGCCTTTACATCGAGATTATTTTGGGGTGGCGAAGGAAGAGATCGAAGATTACTTGGGTAAAATAGGATTCGGTTATGATGGCTAGAGAAAAAGAGGAATTTGCATTGGTAGCTTGGGAGCATCTGTTGGTATATCCTACATCATTACCACACATCCCATAATTGTCTATACATTGGAGTCTGCTTTCTCTTCATAATGGCTCTTTTGGAAAGTGATACTTCGTTTTTATTTTTTATTTTTTATAATTTATTTAGCACATTTTATTTCTTTAGTTTAAATTACATGAATATTTTCTATTTTTATAGTTTTAATTATTCGGGGATACTTCCTAGTCTTTTTGTGTTTAAATGCAGATATTATTAAAGACTAGCGGGAACGAGATGAATATTGCGGAGACGGAGCGTAGAAAATTAGCGGATGCGAAATCTCGGAAGTTTGGTTCACTATCAGGGTTGGATTTGAAGTAAGTAATGGACCAAAAGAGAATACATGGGCTAAAATGGGCTTGCCTAGCCCAAAAGATGGTCAAAAACCCAGTTTAGACCAAAGTAGAAAGGGATAAAAGGGCTTTTATTGAAATGGACCTGAAATAGGCCCAAATTGAGCTTCATACGACATCACGCGGCCCGCATGACCAACCCTTTTTCGTTTGCATGACCCGCACAAATGGCCCAGAGGGGCATTTTTGTCATTTCGAGCTAGGGGTTGCTATTTATGGGACTTTGGCAAGGGTTTTCTTGATCTTTATCATCAGAAAACATGGAGAACACTTTGGAGCGTGAAAGAAAAACATTTTGGAGAAATTTCTTCACCATTTTCTTCACTTGGATTTTTATTATTTTGCTATCTTTGATGTTTGGTACATTTCTACTTACCTTGTTTGTTCTAGCCATGCTTGGCTAGACTTTCATTATCAATATTGGGTGAATCCTTGAACAACTAGTTTAGTTTTGAGAAGTTTGTGAGTATTTGATTCTCAAATCTATGAATGCAACTTGTTTACATGTTTAAATTGTTCTTGTGTTATTGTTCATGAGATTGAATGCTTGGATAATTATTATCATTTCTTTTCTACATTACGTATTTGATTTCTTAAACAAAGTAGTGACAAATGATTTTTTTGGATGCTTAGATTCATTTTTAAAATTATGGAGTTGTGTTCTTTAAGGAGAAATGGAAGCTTTTTGATTTCCTTTGGGTTTGTTGATTCTTAAATATATATTGCTGATCAAATTACTTAAGTTGGATGCTTATTTGACTTTTGATTTTTATTAAGACGGTTATTAAGAACTTTTCTAATATTCATACAATTAAGAAGAATCTAGGTGTTTCAAGCTTTTGAGATACTATAATCAAGCTAGATTAAGTCAAATACATTGCACCATAATCTTTGATGATAAACTAACTAGTTGGAATTGGGATGAAATCCCAATATTGACTATTTCCCTAAACTTAATTTTTTTTGCCAAAATTTGATAATTTACTCTTGTTTTCATTATCAACTAAAACAAACAAACAACCCCCTCCCCCTTTACTTTATAATGTTCAAAATATATACCTTTTCTAATTGATGGCGTAGTTTTACAAACGAATCAATCTCCTTGGATATGATCCATTTACCGTTATACGCAAATTTGTGTATTAGAAGTAGGGTTTATTTTGGCCTCGACAACCACCAGAAAGTAACCAATGAATCTACATATATGTTACATGTTATCAGAGTCGGCGTCTCGTACAACTACAACTTAAAACATCTTTTTCTATCCTCGTCGAGCCTCCATATCTGTGTGGGGGTGTAAGTCTATCACATATTAATGTAACACGATCTTATAATATTCTATATATGATGGAGTTTCTTCTTTCTCCATAATGAATATTTTAGAGAGTAAACCAATGACTTCACATATATCTTACTTGATATCAGAGTCGGTGTCAAGCACCCCTATAACTTAACAAATCATTGTCTATCACAATTGAATCTCCGATTCCGAGGAGTATTAGTGTATCTAACATCGGTACGACACGATCCTATAATTGTTTATATGTTTGAAGTCTTCTTTCTCTCTAAAAAAATTATTTTAAAGTGTAAATCATTGTTTATATGTGTTGGTTATTTAATTTGGGTATTTCGATGTAGAAAAATTAAAGACTCAATTTTGAGATAGAAAACCCCCCATATGATAAGATATGATGATAATCTTTACTTTATTACCATTTTGGAGTTGTGTTCTGTAACGCCAAGATACTTTATTATATAATTATAATAAAAGGGTAAATTGGTCATTTTACCATGTAAGGGTAAAATGGTCTTTTGGACAGAAAAGTATTTGGTTTGAAATAATATTTTAAGTTTTGGACTTAAAATGTTATAAAAACTGATTTTTAGTCGTTTTACCGAAAAAGGGTATTTTGGTCATTTGACCAAGTCAACGACCAATTAAGTAAAAATATTGTTGGTTGTGGCCAAAATGTAAGAAATGGAAGTTTTATTGTAATAAAACTTGATTGTTGTGGTCAAAGTTCAAGAAAATGAACTTAGGGACCAAATTGTAAGAAATTTTGGTATAAATAGAGAGTTTGACTCTCTCATTGACCAACCAAATGTGCAGCAACGGGAGAAGCAATTGCAGGTGCGATTCTGCAGAAATTGGAAGACTTCTTGAAGGTTTGAAGCTTGGATTGTGATCCTTGGCTTAAAAGGGCATAATTGGAAGAATTTGAGGTAAGTTTCCAAGCCCTTGACTAGTTGTTATTGGTGAGTGATGTAGAACTCGAAAACATTGCAATTCCAGTGAAGTTTGGAGTGTTTGTGTATGATTTCTGCACTTAAACAAAGACTTAACTCAATCTAATGAAAGTAAGATGCTATAAAAGATAAAATTGAAGAATTGGGGTTGTTAAAACTAAGAACCCTAATTCTTAGTTTGGATGATTGAGGGTGTTTTGATGGTTAAAAACATTGTCAAAATGTAAGGTTTTAGCCTAGGAACAAACCCCAAGTGATTAAGAACAAAAATAATCACTTAAGATAAGAAAACTGCATGCTACAGTGAAAATCGCGACTGGACAGGAACCTGCACAGGCGCTGGGCGCGGTGCGCCTCCTTCTGGGCGCAGTGCGCCTGTGGACAGGCCCTGGGCAGGAACTTTGAAACGCTATATTTTGCGTTGCTTGTCCGATTAAGCCCAAATTTGAAACATAGGACCGTTATGGTCTGAAAAGTTTGGGAAAATTTTTAGATTGAGTTTCCGACCCCTCGGGGGCACTGTAGACCGATCCGAGTGTCCCGGTGAATAGTAAAATTCACATAAAGATAGTAAACTGGAAGTTTATTAATTGGACATTGTTTGTAACAATGTTTTATTGAACTCTAGTGTATTAGAGTTACTTGCAATGGGTATTAACCGATAATCATGTTGAAAATGATTATATTATAGGTGCGGGACAAAATTCTACGGATCGTATCGGAAGGCAAGAAACAACTAGAAACTTGACGCAGCTAGTATCCAAGTGAGTAATCTCACTGATATCATATGTGATATATGATGATTGTATTGTTACAGGTTGAAACGGCTTCGAGGGACGAAAATGACAAGTGTAAAAATATATGTAAAAGACAATACCAGATAAGCCGTGAGTCATTGCGATGACAAGAACGGAGCTGTGAGTCAATACATATATATATACACTATGATGTGACAATACCAGATAAGCCGTGAGTCTATAATAGACAAGAACGGAGCTGTGAGTCAACCTTTTATTGACAAGACCGGGACCAGCCGTGAGTCAGTAAAATGAAATGACAAGACCGGATCCAGCCGTGAGTCAATAAACCTATATAGACAAGACCGGAACCAGCCGTGAGTCTAGGCAACAGCGGGATTTTCCTGTGAGCCACATATTTCAGGCAACAGCGGGCTTACCCGTGAGCCATGGTTACTTTGATGAGCCAAACTTATATAGACAACAGCGGGCTAACCCGTGAGTCTAGGCAATAGCGGGCTAACCCGTGAGCCACGGCAACAGCGGGCTAACCCGTGAGCCATATCTAACCGGTGCAGCCTATATGGCTATGATATTGTTACAGGTACATGGTGCAGCCTTTTGGCTATGATATCGGGTTATTAAACCCAGTTGGTACAGCCTACGGGCTATGAATTGTATATTGATAATGTTTTGATGCAGCTTATATAGCTATGATACAGCGTACGGCTTAAATAGCCATGATATACGGTGCAGTCCGATGTGACTGAGAGAGATGGGACAGAAATAGTTGTATATGGTTATATGTGTAAATAACTGACGTGGTTTGATAATCGCAGGTTATCATGTTGTAGTCTGTAAGACTATAACTTAGGATGTGAAATCCTAAAGATATATTCGGTCAGCCAGTAAGGCTAGGAGTTTGGATTCGATATCCAGACAAATACATGATTGTATTTAATACGTGTTATTGTAGATTTGATTACTCACTGATCTTTGTAGCTCATACCGTTTGTTACTGTCCCTGCAGGTTAGCATGATACTGGTAGGGGACAAGATAGAGTCCGTGACTCGTGAAGTAGGACTCTTAGATGCTGTTAGTAGCAGCCCGGCTTTAAAGGAGACTACGGTATTTATACTCTCCTTGATACACTTGTACCCGTTTTTATTAAAATATACCCCTTGTTATGGTTTTATGTATTGAAACCTGTGTTTTAAATGAAAATTTTTTTCAGGGGTGTTTTTGTTTAAAAAGCCGGGTGTTACAAGTTGGTATCAGAGCCGTGGTTTAAGTGAACTAGGTGTCTATAGAGTAGATTCCTGGACTTAAACCCTGAAACAGTAGACATGATGAACTGTTAGGTGTATATAGTTGTTATTATACATATATAACCTAACTATTGCTGACTTCTAACGTATAAGAAGTATGAGCAGCGGATATTTCTGGGAGAAATTTAGTGCGTGTAACTGTAAGAGGCGGATCAGCCTTTTTTTTTCAAGACTCCATCGAACGAGGGGCAACGAGACAAGTAGCGGAAAAATCCACATGACGAGCAATGTTAGCTGATGTGGTCAAATAAATAAATCTGTTGCTCACCTTAGTTGATATTCAAGGTGAAAGAACAGTAGTTGAGACTACAAGAAAAGCAGAAAATAAAAGTGGACTTCTCAGAAGAAGTTGTCACAAATTGGGTCCAACCTTATAGGGAAGGGACCAAAACAGAGCCACTATGTATAGTGATCAGTGCAGGAAAAGCACTAAGGAAAATTGTAGAGTTGAGACTCTACCGTTGACATGCTGAAATTGCAGATGATAGGAGCAGATTGCTCGAGCTTGTTGTATGGGACAGAAGTGGTTCCAGCGTGGAACTATAGATCACTTCTTTATGAAATACTCACATGAGAAATGTGGAGTAACGGGTGGTGAACCCAGGAAAGAAAGAAAGAACGAATGGTCGAAAAGGACCCATGGTACCATGAGCATCCCAGTAGATTGTGGAAGAAGCTCGTGAGGAGACTGATATAGTCGCATATATCATTGTTCTGAATATAACTCGTGTATGTTATATTTGATCCATGAAGTTATGCTTTGGATCGACGACTTGATGTCTTGTTTGAATTTTTCATCAATGATTTTGGATGAAATATTTGAAATAGCTATTGTAGATAGCAAGTATGTTCAAGATATTGAACACCTGGAAAGTAGTCTGCCTAAGATTTACGGGACCATTTTTCCCTATGAATCTGACGCTGATGACTACCAGCAAATCTGAAGCAATTGTGCTTATAAATTGGTTAGCAATGAATTATGCTAACATGAATTGTAGAAATATGAACATGATGGTTCAGAAAGCAGAAATGAGCGGATGAAAATCCATGGTAAATGACCGTTGTTGAGAATACCGGTTAGCTTCTTTGCTTAAACTCAGAAAAGAGTTAGTAAAGGAATGATGTTGTAGTTGGCATACGTGGTATGGGCCAAGCTTAATAAAGTGGTGATAGTAGTGTACTACTTTAAATAAATTTTCGGATGGTTCTTTTGAAAAGAACTTCCAAGATTTCTGCCAGACTGGCAAGAAGAGCTTATGATTAAGCAGGTATTGGGAGCCGTTCATGTTAACTAGGCTCTGTGTTAATTGGCCTCTGTAGAAATGACAGAGTGGTAAAACAATTGGAAGAAATTGTTTTGAATTGAGATCTCATATGACTGTAAGTGTCATCAGATAGAGCCCTATCTGTTTGAAAAGAAGAAAGATAAGTTAATGTGTATGTACATTGACTACTGAGAATATGATATTCTCGAAACCAGATTGAATATGAGGTACATTGTACCAGATACTGGAGTTACTTCACTGAGTTCAGTGATATGTAAAATTTTCCAAGTATGAAAATTTGGCTAAAAGAAGTTACATATTCTTTGGGCATGTTAACAATGCCAGAGATGATAAAGTAGAACCAGTGGAAAGAATGATACCGTGATAAAACTGGAACCGCCTGAGGAATCTGACTGACATTGTAGTTCCTTGGATTTGTCGGGTTACTATAGGAGAGCTGTAGAAAACTGCTCCTTGATTGCTGGTTAGCTGACTAAAGTTGACCAAGAAAAGTGTAAAGTCTGAGTGGTAGAAAGACCACAGATATGTTGTAAAGGTTTGGAATAAACCTTGTGTGAACCTCTAACGTTAGCAATGATGCTAAGCAGAGAAGATGGATTGGATCGTTGAAATGTATCCAACTTTGATTGTGGATGCATGATGTTGCAATAGCAACTATGAGTTTGGTATTAAGCCTTTGAGACACTATCTATATGGTGTAAGACTTACCGTGTATAAGGATCATAAAAGTTTGAAAGACTTAATTGATCAAAAAGAAGCTATATATGAAATAGCAAAGATAGATGGGTTACTTAGAGATTTCGGGTATGAAATCTTGTACCATCTCAGAAAGGCGTATGTGATTACAGATGCCTTGAATTAGAAAGAGTAACTTTTGGATGTTACATCCACGTGTATGAACGTAGCAAATTGATTACCTGAGTTGATTCGGGTAGCACAGAAAGATGTGTGCAAGTCTGAAAACGTGAAAAGTGAATAAATGATTGAATAGTAGCGGAAGTTAGTTGGAATATCACAGTGATTTAAAACCCTTGGCGGTTGTGAATGTGAATTCCAAAGTCAAACGAAACATAAAAATCATCTTGAAAAGATGCATTTTGTATCAGATATGCAGCATACCCGGGGCAATACCAAACTGTATAGGTCGATAAAACCTATGTGTTGGTGGCCGGGGCTGAAGAAAGACATTGAAAGACATGTGAAAAATGTTTGACTTGTGGGTAACTACAGTCAAATCATTAGAAACATAAGATGGTACGTCCTAAAGAAGAAATGGGACGAAAAATATCATAGACTTTGTAGTAAAGTCTTTGCAAGTACCGTATGGGTATGACACCATATGGGTGAATTGCAGGTTGATTGATGAAATCAGTGTAGATTTATACTGACTAAGAAGAATTTAAGGGCGGAAAGTAGTAAAAAACTACAAAGAAAAAGAAAATTGTCGACGAAAGTTATCGGTACGAATTGTATCGAACAGAGATAACAGAATTATTCTTTGAATTTGGCATTAATTCTTAGAATAATTAGTCCGAAAGTACTAGTAAGTACTGTGTGCGGATCGCAGATGGATTGACGAGGTGAGAAAATGATGCAGACCTTAGGAGTTATGCCTGAAATTTGCATAACAGACCCTAGCGGAAAACTAGACGACCGTCTATCCTTGATAGAAGTTGTAAGATTAGTATAGGTATTATACTAGTATTTTATTGACTCGTAGGAAGTACTTTTAGACTACCGTGTTGCACGCCGATTTGCTAGACAGGAGTTGATGAGAAGCTGTTGACTAAACCTGAGATTGTATCTCAAACAGAAGAAAAGATTTGGCAAGGTCGAGGAAGCTTAGAAATAGACCAAGATCGACAAGAGTAGTATGTGGATTGTTGAGTAAAGCCATTTAAACCCCAAGTAAGGGAAGATAGTGGAACTCAAAGTGACCTTCCGGAAGGACTAGAGATTGATGTGGGACAGAAAGGGAAGTTGAGTCCTTGTTGATTGGACCTTTCCGTATATCCCAAACGCAAGAATTGCGATGTATTGATCGAATATCCTTGATGAACTTCAAGATGATTGTAAAGTTTTCTATGGGTCTCAGGGTTCTGAGAACATAGATTGATAAATACTAAAGAATCCCTCATGTTAAAATGAGGAGGATAAGTGATTATAGTGCCCGGGACAACCGGATGAGTGATATGCGCGTGGTGATATAACCACGAGATACGAAGTTTAGTATGGTTAAAGAGCTGTAGCAAAAACCATGAAGGTTTCCATATGATATGAGAAACCGAAATTGTAACGAGAAAGAAATACCCTCGCGTGATAGTATGATTTCGGGGACGAAATCTTTTGAAGGAGGGGAGAATTTGTAACGCCAAGATACTTTATTATATAATTATAATAAAAGGGTAAATTGGTCATTTTACCATGTAAGGGTAAAATGGTCTTTTGGACAGAAAAGTATTTGGTTTGAAATAATATTTTAAGTTTTGGACTTAAAATGTTATAAAAACTGATTTTTAGTCGTTTTACCGAAAAAGGGTATTTTGGTCATTTGACCAAGTCAACGACCAATTAAGTAAAAATATTGTTGGTTGTGGCCAAAATGTAAGAAATGGAAGTTTTATTGTAATAAAACTTGATTGTTGTGGTCAAAGTTCAAGAAAATGAACTTAGGGACCAAATTGTAAGAAATTTTGGTATAAATAGAGAGTTTGACTCTCTCATTGACCAACCAAATGTGCAGCAACGGGAGAAGCAATTGCAGGTGCGATTCTGCAGAAATTGGAAGACTTCTTGAAGGTTTGAAGCTTGGATTGTGATCCTTGGCTTAAAAGGGCATAATTGGAAGAATTTGAGGTAAGTTTCCAAGCCCTTGACTAGTTGTTATTGGTGAGTGATGTAGAACTCGAAAACATTGCAATTCCAGTGAAGTTTGGAGTGTTTGTGTATGATTTCTGCACTTAAACAAAGACTTAACTCAATCTAATGAAAGTAAGATGCTATAAAAGATAAAATTGAAGAATTGGGGTTGTTAAAACTAAGAACCCTAATTCTTAGTTTGGATGATTGAGGGTGTTTTGATGGTTAAAAACATTGTCAAAATGTAAGGTTTTAGCCTAGGAACAAACCCCAAGTGATTAAGAACAAAAATAATCACTTAAGATAAGAAAACTGCATGCTACAGTGAAAATCGCGACTGGACAGGAACCTGCACAGGCGCTGGGCGCGGTGCGCCTCCTTCTGGGCGCAGTGCGCCTGTGGACAGGCCCTGGGCAGGAACTTTGAAACGCTATATTTTGCGTTGCTTGTCCGATTAAGCCCAAATTTGAAACATAGGACCGTTATGGTCTGAAAAGTTTGGGAAAATTTTTAGATTGAGTTTCCGACCCCTCGGGGGCACTGTAGACCGATCCGAGTGTCCCGGTGAATAGTAAAATTCACATAAAGATAGTAAACTGGAAGTTTATTAATTGGACATTGTTTGTAACAATGTTTTATTGAACTCTAGTGTATTAGAGTTACTTGCAATGGGTATTAACCGATAATCATGTTGAAAATGATTATATTATAGGTGCGGGACAAAATTCTACGGATCGTATCGGAAGGCAAGAAACAACTAGAAACTTGACGCAGCTAGTATCCAAGTGAGTAATCTCACTGATATCATATGTGATATATGATGATTGTATTGTTACAGGTTGAAACGGCTTCGAGGGACGAAAATGACAAGTGTAAAAATATATGTAAAAGACAATACCAGATAAGCCGTGAGTCATTGCGATGACAAGAACGGAGCTGTGAGTCAATACATATATATATACACTATGATGTGACAATACCAGATAAGCCGTGAGTCTATAATAGACAAGAACGGAGCTGTGAGTCAACCTTTTATTGACAAGACCGGGACCAGCCGTGAGTCAGTAAAATGAAATGACAAGACCGGATCCAGCCGTGAGTCAATAAACCTATATAGACAAGACCGGAACCAGCCGTGAGTCTAGGCAACAGCGGGATTTTCCTGTGAGCCACATATTTCAGGCAACAGCGGGCTTACCCGTGAGCCATGGTTACTTTGATGAGCCAAACTTATATAGACAACAGCGGGCTAACCCGTGAGTCTAGGCAATAGCGGGCTAACCCGTGAGCCACGGCAACAGCGGGCTAACCCGTGAGCCATATCTAACCGGTGCAGCCTATATGGCTATGATATTGTTACAGGTACATGGTGCAGCCTTTTGGCTATGATATCGGGTTATTAAACCCAGTTGGTACAGCCTACGGGCTATGAATTGTATATTGATAATGTTTTGATGCAGCTTATATAGCTATGATACAGCGTACGGCTTAAATAGCCATGATATACGGTGCAGTCCGATGTGACTGAGAGAGATGGGACAGAAATAGTTGTATATGGTTATATGTGTAAATAACTGACGTGGTTTGATAATCGCAGGTTATCATGTTGTAGTCTGTAAGACTATAACTTAGGATGTGAAATCCTAAAGATATATTCGGTCAGCCAGTAAGGCTAGGAGTTTGGATTCGATATCCAGACAAATACATGATTGTATTTAATACGTGTTATTGTAGATTTGATTACTCACTGAGCTTTGTAGCTCATACCGTTTGTTACTGTCCCTGCAGGTTAGCATGATACTGGTAGGGGACAAGATAGAGTCCGTGACTCGTGAAGTAGGACTCTTAGATGCTGTTAGTAGCAGCCCGGCTTTAAAGGAGACTACGGTATTTATACTCTCCTTGATACACTTGTACCCGTTTTTATTAAAATATACCCCTTGTTATGGTTTTATGTATTGAAACCTGTGTTTTAAATGAAAATTTTTTTCAGGGGTGTTTTTGTTTAAAAAGCCGGGTGTTACATGTTCTTAAATGCTGAGTTATTATGTCATTGAAAAGTGATATCAAACTAGTGGGGTGCCGTGCTATGCACGGCTGCTCGAGAACATATTCTTTTCCCTCGACGTAAGCAGGCGTTGATGCAAGATGAAGATCCTTTGTAGCATCTCCCATTGACCAAGCATTGACCGTGCAATCCCAAGTGATTTCTAGCCTCTAGCAGAATCCGGGTTTATCTGCAAATCAAATAAATTCGTCAAATGTGCACAAAAAAGGGATAAATGCAAGAAATAGCAACGTACTTTCGTTAAAATGGGCAAAATGCAAGAAACAGCTATGTACTTTCAATCATTATGGTATACCATCCTACTTTCTTTTCTTTCTATTACAAAATCATACTTCCAATTTTTTCAGATTAAGGCATTGTACTTTGACAATCTAACCAATTATAGCATTACACTTTCAATTTTTTCTTATTAGGACATTATACTTTCAAAAACCTATCCAATTATATCAGTGTAAATTGCTTTGTATTTGGATGATAGTGATATATTTGGTTAGATTTTTCAAAGCACAATGTGACATTGTAGTTCTAATTTGAAACTTCAATATTACATGTTTTCGAATGTAAAACTTATTAGGTATTAAGTTACGTCTTCTGTCACATTTAAGAGTTTCGTGAGATCAGCAAGAACATAATCGGGTGAACCTAAAATTATTATTCATATTCTAGAGCCAACTCAAGCATTTCTGCAAAAAGGGAAAAATACTTGGTTAAAATCAAATAAAGCAAATAATTAAATATAAACTGAAAGTATTAAAAAAGTAAAATGCTAACACTAAATATGTAACAAAGACATACATAAACTGTAAAAACAAATATCAAACGCAACTATTAATAACTAAAGAACTTCATTTTAATTTTTAAAATAAGATTTGACATATATACCTTAAAAACGCAAGTAGAACTTAAAAAGGCAGGGTTGGTGGGTTGTGGTGGCAAGTCGTGAAAGGTGAACTACAACATGAAGAGGGTGAGATCTGACATTCTGAAGACTCAAAATATTTTTGAACAAACATAATGAAAAAAGGAACACAATAACATTGTTTAACGTCAATATCACCTTTGAATGTTGCTATACTGAGAACAAAGCTTCCAATTCTTCCAAAACCTGTAATATTGAAGTTTCAAATTAGAACTACAATGTCACACTACCAACAATTCAAATTAAAACTACAATGTCACACTACCAACAAAAAGACTGAAAGGACATTGCTATAATGAATTAGAATTTTTTCGAGTATAAAAGCCTTAATAGAAAATTGGAAGTATAATGGTATAATGGAAAAACTGTAAGACAGGTGCCATAATTAACAAATATACAAAAGTACATTGCTATTTCTAGTATTTACGCTTATCCTAGAAAAAAATTAGGTTGTTATTTCTACTATTTAGGCCTTTCCAAAACTCACTTTTAAGTTTACTTTATTACTTTTTAACCTCACGGGTATAACAGGATCAATGAAATGGAAAACAGGAGCTTAAACTGAAAGAGGCCGAGTTGATACGAAGGATTTCCTATGTTCTTACTTTGTACAGGAACATGAAGAGCAAGAAGAGGAGCTTAAATTGAAAGAGGCCGAGTTGATACGAGGGAACCCTTTGCTTAATAATCCAACATCCTTTAATGTCAAACGAAGGTATATTATTACTCTCTCTCCTCTCCATCACGTCTGTATCTCTGACATGGAATATATTACAGGTGGGATGATGACGTGGTGTTCAAGAACCAGGCTCATGGAGAAACCAAGGCTCCAAAGCGCTTCATCAATGACACCATTCGTAGCGACTTCCATCGCAAATTTCTTCATAAATACATGAAGTAATCAGATCTAATGTTGGGAATCCAAGAATTTCTTGAGTTGGCTATCTTTGTTTGTATAATGCTGATAGTATTGAATTTGTGAGCTGTGTTTTCTGCCATGAAATATTTGGGATGATCTACTATACGTATGTATATTTGCTGTTAAGTTCTCAGCTCCTTGTTTCTTTCTATTAATGAATCACTAATAGATAGCAAGAATTGATTGGAACCTGAACCCTAGAAAACTAAGAACATAGGATAATCATTTTCTAAGTAATTTCATTTAAGGTGATTCATTTTCAAAGCATTTTCTGCAACTCTAATGGCTTAGGTCTGATGTTCAATAATACATGGCGATTTCACAATAACAGGAAGGTTGTTGAAGGTGATTCATTTTCAAAGTAATTTCTGCAACTTTAATCACTTTGAGTTTGTTGTTTAATCATACATAGTGGTTTGAAGCACTCTTAATATCGACAGATTTGTCTTAGAAGAAGAAGAGTGGCAATTTGAAAAAGCTTTTCCTTAGATAGACCGTCGGTTAGACCATACCAAGCCAGATGATCAGTCCAGACTTGCAGTTTCGCTATTATAAACATAAGACTGTTCCTGAGCTAAACTAACAACTGTCAAACATCAATCTACAACATCAAATCTGACATAATAATAGTATGACTAACAATAAGTGGGAAGAAGCATAGTGAAAATCAGCGAGTCAGCGTAATTGAAACCTGGTGTGCGTAATTGAAACCTAGTACACACCAACAAATCATAATCAAAAACCTTTTGAAGCCGCATGGCACCGAAACAATCTGAACCTTCTGCTGACTCACATCTCATCTAATTTTTTGGGAAATCAAAAGCCTGCATCAAGAAATGAGAAAATCAAAAAGCAAACTCGGAAAACCCAAAATCCCAAGAAACGTAGATCGAAAACTGAAAATTGATGTAATAGAATCGATAACAAAGTTTCAGGTGGGTCGATCGTTGCCCTAAACAGAAGGTGAAGATGGCTGACGGAAAAGCGGAGATGAAAACGTAAATGAGGAATCATGAGGTGTCGACATAGAAGACGGTAAAAGGGTAATCGGTGTCATGATTTGGGAACTACCGAAACCGGTGGAGAAGACGACATCGAGAGAGTCGGGTAGGAGAAATCGATGGAAAGCGGTGGTATGGAGGAGGCGCAAAATCAACGGCATCACGGTAAATCCAGGAGGTGGAAACGCAGTCGGTGGGAAAGAGGAATGAGGAGAAAACGGTGGAGAAAAATCGAGAATGTAACATGGTAGGTCATATAACCCGGATCCGACCAAAGATCTGCGTGGAAAGAAACCCGACCCAAACCCGGATGTCACATTGGGGAAAGAAAAGGTACACGATCAGGATGAAAATTACGCCAATTGATATATAGAATAATGTATAGCTCAACAGACAATGAAAATATCTTTGAGTTATCATTAGATAAATATTTAATAATTAATTAGTCGCTTATTAATTGATTAAATGATGAATTATATATAGTACGTTTATTATTGACATATATAAATATTTTATAAATATTGATCATTCTTAGTACTAAACAAAACTATAAGATAATAGACCATTAAAATGCTATAGGTGATGATAAATTCATCAAGTTCGGTTTAAAAGGTAAATAAAGTTATTTTTCTTTTTCTTTTATAAAAAAATATATATTTTTTTTATTTTGACTCTTTCATAACCAGTTTTATCAAGTTAACACTACGCTCTTATCTCATATTTTAATATTACCAATGTATATAGAAAATAGTGGTGCTATATAAACATCTTTTTAGGCGTTTAGACTTTAATAATTAGTCTTATCAATTTATAAATTTATTTCACTCAAAGCCTAATATTGTAATATATATATATATATATAGGATAAAATGAGAAGGGTTAAAAGGTTGAGAAAGTGACAAAGAATTTGGATCATTTATTTTTCAAGATCTATGGTTTAGATTAATTTGATAATTGTTTTTTATTTAAATACAAAATCACTTAATATATTTCATAAAACCCGGTAAATGATGTATTGGTAATTCCAATATCATATTGATTCCTTCAATTTTGCTAACTGATGATTCTCTTCCCAATCAATTAGCAAATCAAAGATACGATATTCATCTCACTCTCTCTCTCTCTTTATCTCTCCCATTTCTAGAAAACCCTAGCCGAAGCCGTGAGACCACCCCACACCATCGACTCTTCAACCAGCTACACCATCACCGTAAAATCTACAAATCCATCCATGCTTGACTGCGCTTATGTTGGCGACTCGAGCAGCCGGCCGACGACACCGTCGATCGCCTTGTCAACGACCATATTGGCAGCGCCTTGCCACCTTCGTCAAACCTAATCGGCGCCTCCATCAGACATTCTTCCAACCTTTGAGACTGGTGATTCACTTTCTTCCCTTCTTCCTGACGGACGTTTCTGGTGGGTTAATTTAGCTTTTCTATTTGAGTCTAGAAATATAATGTTCTGATTATTGTTTAGAGTTTTTAACCTAAAAGTGATTAGAACTTCAGATCTGTAAACTTAATTTGAATCATGTTTATTTCCTGAAGGTATATATTATGATGTTTATTTACAGGAAGAGCAAAAAGAAGCTTAAAGTAATTTTAAATCAATGATATGAGTAGCATGGTCAAGAAGCTCTCCAGAACATGTAAAAAATTATCCTCCATTTGTTATCTGTTATTGGGATTACTTGTGTGATCCATTAGTAATTCCATTGATAAGTTGGACATGAACTTGAAGATGAGAAATAATGATTTACAGGAAGTTTAGATATGAGATATTGTTTTAAGTGCACTGCAACTCAAGTTTTTATGGATTTTGGAAGATATTGTTTTTTATAAATGAGTAGTTTGAATTGCAATCCCAAAAATGAGCCGTTGACTGATTTTTTTTATGTAGAAAGTTGATTGGCAAGATGCCAATAATTTAATGGGTAGCATTCCTTCGATTTGACAAAGCCAGGTTATCTAGAATAATGATAAGTTACAATTTCTACCTTGTTGAATTTTAATTAAATCATATAGTGTCACTAATAAAGAAATCATATTAGTTGTTGCTTTCCTAGTTTTACTGGTTATGCGTGGATGATTAAGTCCAAATACTTGCTTTATTCTATTTTACTTGCTATTTTTTAGTTTTACATTATGTACATTAATGATGAACTATTTGTATGTGTCCAGGTGCTTATCGAGACAAGGGTGTACAAATATGCTCAACGAAAAGGATATAGTTAAGAATACTTTGATTGAACGCTTGATGACATACTAGACAAAGGATTATTTTAATCTTATTTTTTAGTTATAACCATTTATGATTATAATTATAATCATTTATGATTATAATTTTGGATATTTTTAATATGGTCATAATCATTAATGATTATAATTGCACAGACACTACAAAACAAATGTCATTTAGTGGCACAGAAAAAGTGACACTAAAAACCCAAAAAGTGCCACTAAAGGTCTGCTAGGCAATCAGCGGCACAAAAAAAATGTGCCACTAAAAGCGCTGCCACTAAAGACCTTTAGTGGCACTTTTCGGTTGTGTCGCTGCAGCATAAATGGTTTTAGTGGCACTTTTTATTATGCCACTATATCACATGTAGATTTTAGTGGCACTATTTTGATGCCACTAATTAATTTTTAAAATAAATATTAATTTCATGTTTTTAGTGGCACTTTTTATAAAAAATAATTATATTAATTTTTTAATTATGAAAGCTATTTTTTCTTAATTTTAAATAGAACATAAATTAACAATGAGACAATTAAGATAATAAATGGAAACACACTGTCATTTTTTCAATTCAAACTTATCTAACAATAATGTTTGTAGTATTTAATTACAGATGTCTTCCTAAAAGTTTAATAAATCTAACAATAATTTTTGTAGTATTTAATTACAAATTGGAAAGAAAAACCTGTATTAAATCGATAAAGAAACCTTTGGTCTCCATTCTCTATATCTCGGGTGAAAACAATACAAAGTTTAACCAGTAAATAATATAAGCACAAAAGATGATATGTTGAATTAACCAATTAGGTCTCGAATGGTAGATGTAGAACGACGGTGATACAACATGTCTTCTAGCATAAAAGAAAATCACAAATCCGGTTAAAAGGCAGGGTACCCTTAAGGGTTCCACCGCTGCAACTATGGAGAAATTAAGTGAATTCATGTGATGTTTTAACTTAAATGATAACATCAAATTGATTAGAAAAATGATTGGCTCATAATTAAATATTTCTTGTTAAAATTGAAAAATCACCTGGTTTCTTCTTCCTTGTCGATCTTCCATCAACAGCGACATCCACTCTTTTTTGTTTGTCGCCTTGTCCCTTCTGATGAGTAACAGAAAACGAATATGTCACGTTATGACAATGGAAGATCGAGCACCGTTTATTGGAGGTTGAAAGAGAATATGTGATGAGAAGTAGGGTTGCGACTTGATGGCATCGTGTTAACTAATAGAGAGGAAGAATCGGCGATTTCACCAAATCCCCAAATCCTAAAGGAGTGGCTCAAAAGTTAGAAACAAAATTAGAAATCTAAGCATCCTGGTTAACTGATAGAGAGGAAGAATCAGATTTCCTTGACTGGTAGAGAGGAAGAATCAGATTTCCTTTAAGGTTTTCAAAGGATAAGCAAAATTAGGGTTGGAATTCTAGAAGTTAATAAAGTTTTGAGGTATAAGCGTCAAATGTAAAGCGGGAATGACAATAGGAGGGAGGCCGGAATGAAAATTTAGCGAAATTTAGCGAGAATGAGCCGGGAATGAAAATTAAAAATTTATGTGCCACTAAAAATCATCAAATAGTGGCACAAAAATAATATGCCACTAAGTAATTGTGCCACTAAATGTAAAAAAATTTGTAGTGAGATGATTACAACATCAGCAATAATCATAGATGAATATAGTTATAATAGTCTAAATGATTAGAACATCAGTTATAACTTAGGATAGACTTAACATGGTCATAATCATTTGTGATTATAACTGTAGATTGCTTTATCATGGGGATAATCATTTTTTGATATCTTTAAACTTTATTTTGTAGCTGTAAATGCAAAAACAACAATGATTATATTCATGGGTTCCCTATTTTTGTTTTTTATGTGTGATGGTGTCAACAAGAATAACGATCAAGACTACAGCATCAGTGTATTCATTTTATGGTTAAATGTGTATTTATTTAAGAATAATGGTGTATTCACGAATGATTAAATATGTATTAATTTTATGATTAGATGTGTATTCACCTACGATTATATGTATATTTACATATCATTGCATGCTTATTCATTTATGATTACAACAGAATTTTGTTCATTTTTATGTATATTTTATTCATTGATGATTACAACAGAATTTTATATAATATCTATAAAAATACTATTAAAAATTAAATCACTAAAATTATAAAAATATATTTTTTTATTCATTCATGATTGAAACCATGAAAAAGAAAATCAAACTATTAAAATTTCGAATTTCGACAAAAGAATTGATAAAAATATTTTTTTTAATCTTCTATTAATAAAATAACAAAAAATCAATTAATTCCTTTATTTTAGGTAATAGCAATCGTAATCTCTATAATCATGGAAACTAAATAAACTAATCCCATGATTATAGGAAAACATAATTATTTAGGATTTTTAATTAATTAGACATATTGTTAAATTAGTATAATATCATTATAAAATGATTGGTCCAGAATCATTCTCGCATTCTCAACATTTTAATCCTTCTCATTTTATCCTCTCCGTATATATATATATATATATATATATATATATATATATATATATATATATATATATATATATATATATATATATATATATATATATATATATATATATATATATATATATATATATATATATATATATATATATATATATATATATATATATATATATATATATATAAGGAGAGTCGTGTAGGAACCCAAAATCCGGTAAGTACCGTGAGAACAAATCTGGACCTTTAATTTTGAAAATTAGATGGATTAGATTCAATGTGCAAATAATGATCATGTATTAAAATTCAAGTGTTGTTTTTGTAAATATCAGAAACTAAGTGGGAGAGAAACAGAAGTTCATAAAGACATTTTTGTCAATTCACCAAACAACTCACACGTCGTTTCCTGCCAATTTGAGATGCCACGCGCCACATGCCACGTGTCAGCTTTTGATTGGTTGAAGTTTATTTTGTTTTCCACCAATTTTGTATTTTGGCAATAACTTTTTTTTCTTTAAAAAAAATTCTGAAAAAACCAAAGTTCTTATAATTTAATTCTCTAAAACAAGCACAATCGTGAAAATTTGAAAAAAATATATTTATTATTTTTTAGTTTTATAAAAAATCAAGAATTAAAAAAAATTCCAAAAATTATGAAAAATTAAGGGATCATTGTAGATATTATATTATTAAGTTTGCAAAAAGAATTTTTGAAAAAAAGGTTTTTTCGTGTTCATTTTTATATTTTAGGTAAAAAAACTAATCAAAATAGCAAATATATATACATGATCCAAAAATATTAAAACAAAAATATGTTTTATAACTCAAAACTTATGATCCAATATGCAATATTCGTTATGATCCAATATCCAAAAGTCGTTAGGATCCAAAACGAGTTAAAAAACATACAACGACAAAATGATTTAAAACTTATGATCCAATATTCAAAATTAGTTATGATCCAAGATCCAAAACTCGTTATGATCCAAAAATACAAGATCCAAAACGTTATGATTAAAAATATCATGATCCAAAATGATTAGATTAGAAATACGAAAAAAAGAACGTTAAAATTAATATTAAAAAAATTAAAAATTAAAAAATATACATCAAAAACAAAAAAAAAACAAAAAAATTCAAAATCGGGTAATGTAGCATTCAAAAAAAAATAAAAATAATAAAAATCATAAAAAATAAAAATCTAAAAACCGAGTATAATCGAAAATAATAAAAAATTTTGAAAAATAAATAAATAAATAATAATAAATAAAAAATAAAAAAAAAACAAAAAAGGAAAAAAAATGAGAAAAAAACTCACTTAAATCACGTTGGACGAACATGCGTCACATATGATCGTATCCTCGAGTCCGTATTTCGTTCCGTGGACGTGAGTCGCACGTAATTGCGTCACGTCGAAAGAAGATGTTTGACGTTATTGCCCTTATAAGAATGATTGGACAAGAAGAGTTCTCGCGGTTCCTACCGCATCCTAACTCTATATATATATATATATATATATATATATATATATATATATATATATATATATATATATAGATAAGCGATCCGGTGAGGACACTTCTTAAAGTGAGGACTCGTGAGGACACCTTAAAAAAATTGAAAAAAAATAAAACAAAAATATAAGTAATAAAATGGATCATAGTACTATGTTGGAGAAAAAAAAATTCGAAAAAAAACTTGTGGATCATTATTTTTTTTTTATAATGAAACAATGATCCACAAAATAAAAATTTTTGTGTATCATTACTGTTTCTCCATGATCCAAATTTTTTTTTCCAATTTTTTTTGGATCATGATATAGTACTATTCTTGATTTTATGATTTGTATTTTTTTTAAATTTTTTTTAAATTTTTTTAAGGTGTCCTTACGAGTCCTCACCGAAAAAAGAGTCCTCACCGGAACGGGACCCTATATATATATATATATATATATATATATATATATATATATATATATATATATATATATATATATATATATATATATATATATATATATATATATATATATATATATATATCGAGTGAGAATTCTCAATTAAAATTTTTTTTGTCTCATTTATCTTTCTTCTTTGTAATAATTCAACGTCATTTATAGTACATTTAGAAAGATCTTCTCAAACAAGTCGTATGTGAGACTCGTGTCATACGGCTCTCTCCCGGGATTAAGGACCCTCCCTTTTCTTTGACCAACAGGTCCTTAAATCGTCTTGTCTTTCCTTTATATTTCTCATTAAGCATTTATTTTTCTTTTGTTGATTGATTTGATTCAAAGTAGCTATAGCTTACTTTCAAGTCTAAGCGCAAACAATAAAAGCTCGTTGTAAGAACTAAGAAGCGAACTTCCAGGTCGGGAATGTAACACCCCTTTCTCAAACCATAATTTAATACAGTTTATATTACAAAATATTTTACAACGTGTGACTATTAGAAAGTCACTTAATTTTTTTTTTACAAATTTATTCTCAGGGGTATTACAGACTGCACACAGAAACTATAATTTAAACTTATCTGTATTATACATAAGTCTCATCTCCAGCTCCTGCTCATTTCACCTAAGTACATAGCATTTTTAAAAAAATACGTGAGACATAAAGTCTCGTGAGTATATGGGTTTTAGACCCAAAACTTTCCTGCTCAAAACTTGCGATACAAAACAAGTAAAATACTTTAAACTGTTTTTGATAACAAATCTCAAAACTGTTCAAAACTGCTTATCATAAGTAACTCTTAAAACTGCTCATTTTTCTTTTCTCATGACCAACTGAAACTCATGAATTAATTTAATTCATTTTACCAACTCCCCTTCGCGGGACAGAACAGATCCGCCCACAAGGTTGTGCTACTTCTGTCTCCCCTTCATGGCTTGGAACAGATCCAACCATAAGGTTATGCTGTCTCCCCTTCATGGCTTGGAACAGATCCAACCATGAGGTTATGCTAAGCTAGACAACTACTTCGCGACGGGAGGTACCACCCCAGTAGTGTCTTCAGATCTCCCGATTATGTGGGTGATCCTAGTCCGGACAACTGACTCTTATTACTTTCTTTATTTTATTTCTTATTTCATTACTTTCTTCATTTCATCTCAAATTGGTCAAATACGGACACAATTTCAAAACAAGCTCAAACTTTAACTCTTTGACTCGTACTCCCGAAAATCACTTTGAAACTGATTTCAATATTTTTAGCTCTCATATGGAGCCTCTTTCAAAATAACTTTACAAACTACACTGCTTTAAAATCTGCTTAAAAACACTTAGCCCTTGTGTAGAGCTACTTTTTAAAACTGTTTCCAAACTTTAATATTTAAAAGTATTTGGAAAATCTCATTGTCTGAAAATATCATTTGCTATGTACTAGAAAAAAATCCTTATAAAACTCACCTTGGTTTAGCTATAAACCACTATGCTTCTCGTACACCTTTTCCCTTTCCGTGCTCAACTGTATTTGAAGCACCTCCTACACATATATCACATATATATACTTGATTAAATACATACTACAACTGACTCTACAGTTCTGGGGTCTCATATGATACAACTTTAAGTCATAACAAGTATATGATTACTAATAATCATATTCCCATGAATTATATACTCCTCAATATACACGTATTCTACTACAGTACCCCCGAGGGGTCGTATTATGAGTTTAACAATTTTCCACGTGGTTTCATACCATTTTAAGCCTATGGTATGAATTATAGGCCAAACGGACATGTTTAGCAACAAGTTCAAATCTCAAAATTGGACAGATTGCTGCCAGACCTGGAGCACGACTCGTGCTCTTTATGTGCATGAGGTTGCACGACTCGTGCAACAAGTAGGTTGCTATTTCTGGCTTGAACAGGGGAGCACGACTCGTGCACTTGCTGGTGTAAAAAGGCACGACTCGTGCCACACCTGCAGACTTGATTTTAAATCCGATTTTTGTGCTGCAGACCTCTATTTTCACCTATTAAGCACTTAATACATAACTTAATCTTTATACTATCATTCCATGACTAAAACCTTCACTTTACATCAGGTTTTAACCCATGGAATCACTGGTTCCAATTCCAATTTCACAAAATCCCCTTTTTTGATATTTTCACCAAAAATCCAACTTTTTGAAATTAATCACTTAGGAATGTCTTAATACATCACAAGTGATTCTTTGGACTTAACAAAACCATAAAAATCAGTCTTGATCATACAAACCCGTGACTTAGGGTTCTTGAGCCCAAATCATCATTTTCTTGACTTTCAACATGTTCAATGGTTAGAACATGTTTACTTGATGATTTTGAACAAGATGGGTTGAATGATTTCACTGGAATCATAACTTCTAGAAAAACAGAAATCAAAAACATGATTCCCGTTCAAGATTTTGAGTTTAGAACATAGAATACTTACCTCTCAAGGCTTGGAGTCACCAATTCCAAGTTCTTAGCTTCAATTCCTTGCAAGATATTCCAGATCTTTGTTCTTCCCGTGTTCTCTCTGGAGAATTCTAGAGGATGCTCTCAACTTCCAGTAAATGAGAAGTATGATATTTTCTCATATTTATATTTCTCAAATTTACATTTGGCCCCTTTTACTTTTCACTTCTTGGTAACTGCTCGTGACTCTTTCCCCGCTTCTCTAGAAAATTCCACTGCCTTCTTGACTCTTCTGAATGAGAGATAGATAATCTCTCATATTTATATTTATTATTTATAAAATATTTGCACTTTAGTCCCTAGATTTCTTCCTTTGTTCAAAACTAGTCCCGAGGCTCATATCTTTGCAAATCATGTTCCATTAGTTACCAACTTAACATTTTCATAACGTATTGATCATTTCCATGTCAAATGACCATTTTGCCCTTTTTGGTCAAATTTCACTATTCACACGGTAAAACTCCAAATTTTACATAAACTTTTATTTCTTACATTCGTATTTCACAAACAACATATTATTTTACATAATGGTCTTATAATATGACAAAAGACCATTTTACCCTTTTTACAACTTTTTGCGGGTTCTTATAGGGAAGGAGCCAAAAGAGGTGAGCGTCCCTACACAAGCCTTATTGAAAACAAAAACAAGAATGGAAGAAACTTTAAATCGCTTAGTATTATTTTGGTTATCTCCTATCTTGCTTGTGTTATAGCTATCGTAACTAAAATAATAAATGAATTACGAAATAAGACGTTAGCATTAGAAAAAGTACCGAGGAACGGACATACTACTTTTTATTAGAGTAAATTACACGAATGGTTGTTGTGGTTTGAGGTAACTCGCGCGATTGGTCGTTGTTTTGTTACTCGCTTGGTCTCCGAGTGACTTAAAATGACTATATTGCCCTGTCTATTTTATTTTTTAATTTATTTATTAATTTTCTTTATATTATTTTTTTTAATTTAAAAAAAGAAAAACCTCTAACCTAACCCTAACCCTACCCTCTCCTTCCCCCGCTTCTCTCTTTCTCTCTTTCCCCTTCTCAGCTATACTCTCCTTTCTACTCTTACCTTCTTCTCTGATTTGCTATACGATCAACCACCCGATCACCATTTTAACCTCCCCATCACACCCTCTTCAACCACCACCATCACTACACTCAACATCCTCATCTTGCTTCAACATCTGCTTACCACCATCAAACCTCCTCCCGGCACAAACCGTCGTCAGATGGCGAATCAGCAACTTTGGGTTCGATGGCGGATCTGCAACATTGCAATCTCATTCCTCTAGGGTTTTGTCTCATTTGGGTTCAATGATGTTTTGTGGTTTTTCTTAGGCGATACAGAGGGGGGAGAGAAGAGAATAAAACGAAGAGAATGATGGAGATGGGGTAGTCGGTGTTTGTGTTTGTGTGATTGGCGGTGGTTATGGATGATGTGTCACCGGAGAGTTTAAGGTTTGATTAGGCAAAGCAATTCTTCAATTTCTGGTACATATATAGCTTTATTGTGCCAACAATCAAAAACCACTAATATGTAGCTTCATGTTTATCGGTGTTCATCATCGAATATCAGTTATCGGTTTGCCTTTTGACGGTTGGTGTTTATCGGTGTTCATCATCTTCGTTGGTGTTTAATAACATCCTAATACATATTATTGCCCATATTTGATTGTTTTCTAACACAACCAAAAGCCACCCACCCTAGGCCCAAAATTTGATGAAAACGTCTCTCATAACCCCTTCCATTACTTCCCCCCCCCCTCGGGCTGAAAACCAACCACCCTAACCCAATCGAAATTAAAGCTTGATTCTCGTCCCTTAGTGTGCTAAAATACCAAATGCAAACCTAGTGTAACAAATGAATGGTGATGGGGTGGCTGATCGTATAGCAAATCGGAGAAGGGAAGAGTAGAAAGGAGAGTGCAGCTGAGAAGGGGAAAGAGAGAAAGAGAGAAAGTGGGGGAAGGAGAGGGTAGTGTTAGGGTTAAGGTTAGAGTTTTTTTTCTTTTTCTAAATTAAAAAACAATAAATAATATAAATAAAATTAATAAATATTTTAAAAAAGAAATAGAAAGGGCAATAATCATTTTAAGTCAGTCGGGGACTAAGCGCGTAACAAAACCAAATAATAAGGACCGTCCGAATAAAAAAATAAAGGTTAAAGACCAAACGACAAGTTATCTCAAACCACATGAACCATTCGTGTAATTTACTTTATTATTATTTATAAACGATTTGTTTAAAACTAATAATAATGAATTCTCAAAACCATATATAAATATTAAAATAAAGAACTTCTAATGTTTCAACGCATAGAAAGAGGTTTAATGTACTACTGTTTCAACGCTCAGAGAGAGTGTAAAGACAAATGGTGTACAAACCGACGAAATATCACTTGTCATCAATCTTGGACTTTTGTGGAAATTGTGACTTTGTGATTTAATAGTTGTTTTTTCGTAAAACGTAAATTACATCGAGATTATATTTTTAGATAGTTTCTGTTTAGATTATATTTTCATATAGTATTTCTGACATCATGCAAAGTAAGATGAAAAGAAAACGCTTGCTTTTATAAATTGTTGTGTCACAATCAACGGTACCAATTTTATAAATACGGGAAAACTACTGAACAATTCCAAGTTAACTTATTTTTAAATATGTAAGTCTTTTATCTAAATTATATTAATATAACTTTTATAATAGACGCATTTAAATTATTGTAACTCAAGATATGATATTTCTTTCATTTGAAACTTCCATGACCTTTCAACTTTCAACTAATTAATATCTATCATTCAAGGGTTTCTATAATTTATATCTTAAATCCACATTAATTATAATAGAGTTTTTCAACTAATTAACATCTATCACTCAATAATTTCTCTAACTTATATCTTAAATCCACATTAATTTGAAAAGAAAATGTAATTACATGTAAAATATATATTAATACTAAAACTCTTCAACTTTCATCTAATTAATCACTTCAACTCAAAAGTTTTATAACTTATGGTACTTAATTAGTACTTATGACACCTATTGCTTAGTAGAGAGATAAATAGTTCATATAATCTAATCATGTTGTTAGAGTTTAGAAAATAGCATCGATGGAATTACGACTTCAGAACACATAAAACTCTACATTGAGGTGTGCGTATTTGTATGGAACAATAAAGAAGTATGCGACTTTGGAATATGTCATTTTGTATAAGTCAACCTGTTTTGTTAATAATTTTTATTATTGTTCGTTTGGTGTTTTTAAGAGCTATGATAGATATTATGAGTTCAATGAATGTATTTGTGAATAAATACATGTATATAAAATATGAAGATATTAAATGTTAGTAATTATTAGCTTGCTCATTTTTTTTTCTTATGGGTATTTTTCTTGACAAATATGAAACACAAGTTGGATTTATTTTTTATTTTGTTACAAAGATAAAAATAATAATTAACCTTATACTATATTAAGTTGATTTTAATATATATTAAACTTCTTTATTATTATACTTTTAATATACTTCTTTATTAGTTTTATATCGTTGTATGCTAAGCATCATCGTTTTAATGTCACAAATTTTGAAAATTGATTTATTATACTTTATTTGTTAATATAAAGATAAGGTTAAAGAGAAAACTGATATTAAGTTATCAATTAAACATAAAAGGAAATCCAAATACTAATTTTTAAATAGTTTAAATTTTTTAAATGTAAAACCTAAATTGCAATGTCGAATTAATTAAAATTTTGTCCAAAATCTATTTTTTATAAGCATACAAACTTTTTAAATATAAGCTTTAAATATAACTAACAATAATAATAGTTAAAAGGAATGTTAAATTAAATACATTGTTACCTTACAAAAAAACACAATGTGGTGATATTTGAAATAATCATAACGGTGAAAATTAAAAAAAATTAGACAAATAAGTTATTTTTAAATTAATTGACCATAACAATAGTTAAAAATAATACTAAATAAATATTATATTTAAATTAATTCACATACAACCCATTGATAAATACCATTAGAATGATGTCCTTCTAATTTACGTTTACCTTAATTAATTAAGCATACATATAGTTAAAAATAACACTAAATTGAACATAATATTCATTTTTTTCACACACAACACATAGGTACAAACGTTTGAGATTAAATGGTTTTAATATATGTCTATATTATCATATAATTCAAAATAGTTACTTTTTTTATCGACTTATGATAAAATTTATCATTTCAATGTTAATAATAACAAAATACTTACCTTTAATAGCATATATTTATATATATTTTAACTACATAATTGTATACTGCACAATATGTAACGCCCGGTTTCTCACATTTAAATTACACCTTGATTTACTCAAAATTAACACATAGTTTAAAAGGTGTAATCTAAGTTAAGAAATAAGTCATACAAGGTTGTTACCAAAACATAGTTTAAGTCCTAACCTATGTACATCAAGTTTTTACAAAAGTTATACAAAAAAAACTGGGTCAACATCATAGTTCAAAATAAACAAGTAAGTCCAAGTCTGATATACAGCTATCCTTCAATGCTACGCTTCCTGCGGTCGCCACTACCAGAACCTACACACAAACAACATTAATAAACAATTTATGAGCTACGAGAGCTCAATGAGTAATTTATGGGTTAATCGGATGGTAACATCCAATATCTTGTTTAAGTAAAACTCAACGGACTATCTCAGTCCTTAGTGTATTACACACATTATAACTATTTGCTTCAAACACTCGAGTTTGGCTATACTCAACCGAATCAAAAAATATCATACTTCTTATCTGTAATAAACATCTCAATAAAGCACAGTTCATCTAATAAGTAACTACTCACCTGATGTCGGGTCAATCTGTGGAATTCCTGAACCTCGCGTACCGTGCTCCTGTTTAGCTTTGGCTGTAACATAACAGCCCGATTCAATACTCAATATTCAAAAGCAATCTCAATTCATGCTCAACTCATAATAATCAAGAATTTTGAAAGATAAAAAAGAGTTACAAATAAAAGATAATAACAATATCTTAGATGTAGCTTCTAATTCTACCATTCCGACTCATTCAACCGTAGAAACGCAAGAACGAACACTTTATTAGCTCGAGTTTAAGATTAAAAATCCCTTATACTTACTAATCCAAGTAAGCTTACTCTATTTCATGCTAGTTGCAGGTGGCTCATCAATACCACTTGGAATCATCTCAAATCAAGGAATACCACCATCAAATTGAAGCTAAAAACAAAGGGAATTACCTTTCAACCGCAAAGTATCGAATTCCTGCTTCAATTCTTGAATTATAGGCCTCAATTCCGACTTTAGAGGTTTAGGAATAAGTTTCTAGGGTTTTAGAGAGAGTTTGGACGAAGTGATTTTACCCTTAAATGAAAGAAATCTGACTTTAAAAAGTGGATCTGATGCGACACACGACCCCTGTGGCCTCACACGATCCGTGTGAGACCCACAACAAAACCATCCAGAAACATGTACCCACTCACACGACCCGTGTAGCCCTACACGACCCGTGTGAGTCTAGAAATGTTTGCTGTTTGGTTTCTAAAGGTTTTCTACACGACCCTTGTGACCATACACGACCCGTGTAGCTCATTTTTAGCATTTTTCAAGTCCAAACATCTCCCAAATGGATTTTTAACATCCTAACTCGTATTATAACTTAATTAATCTTAATTACACTAAGATTAACATAATCTCACTACTAATTAGTATTACGGTATTACACAATAAGCAGGAATTCTCCTACTATAACTATAAATCAGGAAAATGTTAGAACACATCTTATATTTTCATATTTTTCCTTGATTAAATCTAAATATTTTTTTATTTTTAAAAAAGCCCTCGTATAACAGATTTTGCATTTTAGCCATTTTATGATGTTTAATGTTATAAAGAGCTTATATTTTTAGATTAATTATTATATGTAGTATTTATTATTAGAAGTCCTTACATCGTTGTTATTGTTTATGATGTTTTTGATGATATTCAACATTAAGATTTGAATGATATAATAGATTGTTTTCGGGAAAATATGAAATATTGATGTATCACAAATAGTTTTGTATCTGCTAATTTGAAGATTGAAGGTTTTGCGTCTACTAACTTGCATAAAATAATCTATTTTTCAGTTAGAAAACATAGAACATTCAGTTTGGAAATGTCAAACCTTCAGTTCACAAACACATAATCATTTGTTATACAATTTCATCCAAGTTATTAGTCACAAAACCTTTTAGGGTTGTTCGGTTTGGAAAAATTTTCCTAAGGAATTGGAATCTCTTAGATGAATTGGAATTTGATGAAGTCCAAATGATTGACATGTTTGGTTGACTAATATTATATATATATATATATATATATATATATATATATATATATATATATATATATATATATATATATATATATATATATATATATATATATATATATATATATATATATATATATATATATATTCTGGAACAAATATGAAGTACAATTTTGATATACATATAAATACATGTTTACAATAAATTAGATCGATCTATGTCTACAATAATTGGTGGCTACCATTATTTTAGTTCTAAAATTTTTTTAAATTCGATGAACACTATGCATGAAGAAGAATAGCAGGCAACACTGTTTAATACCAGTTACTGTTGATGAACTGGATCTATAGTTATGGTGATGTTTAATCATATAAAGTTCCTAAGGATAATTTTATTATTTGGTAGAAAAGGACATGGAATTTAAATTATTTGGCCTACTCCTAAAAAATGATAAATTCAATCAAATACATATTTTGATGGAATCCAATTCTGTCTATTTAACAACCAAACATGTTACAAACTAGGAACTACTTTCCAATTCTTTTGGATTATGCTAGAATCCACGAACCAAACATGCCCTTACTTTCCAAATTAACAGTTATAGACATATCAAGTTTTCTTCTTATTTTGAAAACAACATATTGTTTCCTTTAGCGTATAATGATGAAAACCACCACCAACACCATAAAAACAGCATGAACAATGTCATGGCTTTTTTAAAATATAAATAAACCTAGGTTTAAACAGGAAAAAATTAAGAATATAAGGTCTTTCATAACATAAACTGTGATAAATTTGGTAGAACTAAAAACACAAAGAAATTGCAAGGGCTTTTGAAAATATAAAATTTTAATTTTAATAGACCAAATTCAAGAATATAAGATCTTTTTAACATTATATGCATAGTAAGATTAAAAGATAACGATTTCTTTTATAAATTGTTATATTACAATCAACACTACCAATTTCATAAATACAGGAAAACTGAACAATTCAAAGTTAATTTGTTTTTAGATAAAACAGTCTTTGTATAATTAAAAATTATACCATATATTTTAAAGTGCTATATATAAAAGATATCCTTTAAGTAATAGTTAGAGCAAATAATAAAATTTGTTATTGTGGTATATCCATTGTTTTAGATTCAATATGAAAATAAACCTTCTCTTGTAAATTTATCACGTGGCTTTCTATTTGGTTAAAAATAGCTAGTTTGCCTATTATCTCATATTTTTTTAATTTGAATTACTTATTTTAATAGTCAATAGCTATGCTCGGAGCCTCGGATCATACCTACCCTATACAAACAATAATAATAACTTAATCCCATAAAAATAGGATAGGGGTGAGGGAAAATGGTAGGCTCACCCCATCCCCCCAATAAACAACCACTACTATTATTCATCATCCTCATAATCCCAAACATCTCCAATTCTCATGTCTTTATCTTTGTCTCTTGTTCAACCTCTTGCTACTTTTTCATATTCGCCATTTAAAACCAAATACCAAATAGATATCATATAGACACAACAATTCCTATAGATTTTCATGATTCTTCATGCTCGGATCTAACTGAACTGGAATCCAAGCCCTGGAGCATTTGGAAAACTTAGCTTCTTAAACAACATTCTAGATCATCGACAAAATAATCAAGCAATCATTTTGCAAAGCCCACACTAGGTTTCTAAAAAAGAAAATATAAATGGAAATAACTATTTAAAACCAAATAAAAAACAAAATAAACAAAATTGTCAAATCCAAAACAAAATGAAACTAACCGACCAAATCCACAAAACAATGAAACCACATAGACAAATTTGTTGTGGGTTACATATGCATGCATTTTACCATATTTTACACCCTTTTGCATCATTTTATGTACATAACAACTAGATATTTATTCTTTTCATGACATCTCAGTATTATGCATACATTTATGGGTCAAGTTAGGTATTATGGTTTTGATTGCAGTTTAGGGGCGAGTGTGTAGGGAAACGAATTTATTAAAAGAAAGTAAAAACTTGAATGTGTGATGAGGTTGAAAAGAAGTAGAAATGAAAAATCCATAAGTGACATGGGTGAGTCACTTGTGAAGAGATTTTGTGTAACCTTCATCCTTAAAATCCCTAGAGCATATATTTATTTTGTAGCTCCTCATGAAAAGCCATCACATGAATAAAGGATTACCTTCTACTTATTATACTATGTCGTTTACCAAGAACTTGGATGTGCATGCATTTGACCAAGTTTGAAAGAAAAAATATTCAACAACTAGAGTTTTTACCCCTCTGACCATCCTTTTTGTTGGACCTAGAAATAGGACATAGCCAATGACAAGTTATTTCTTTTGATATTGCAACTTTTTCCTTGACCTTAACTTTACTTTTGGTACCTCGCCCACTAGTGAACTCGGATACAACACCTCTACACTTTACCATAAGCCTTATTTTATCATTTTACAAGATGTAGTCACCTTCTTGTTTGAACATAGTGTAAATGAATCAATTCTTGTACTTTTTAATGTCCTTGAATGTTTTAACAAGTTTAAATGCCTTTTCTTGAACTACTCGATTGACATGTTTTTATTTGAAAATTTCTCAACAACCCTTTTCTTTATTGTGTTTAAACCAAGTTGACTCATAAAGGTTTTGTGTCTAACACCTCCACCTAATAATCCCATATCTCTTCATCAAACTTAGTCTGCTTGCTTTGTTTGACCAATGCTTTGCAATTCAACATCATGGTCTACAACGATATAGAATTTTTGCGAATCCATATCTATTTCATCCACCAAATTGTGGTCATCTACTATGAAGTTACTATACTGACTACTACTTCCATCATCATTACTAAGTTCCTCTATTCATTTTTCATATACATTGTTAACACCGTATTCTTCATCAACATCACCAACATATCAATACTCATGCTCTCATATATTAAGGAACGGATTATACAATCACATGTGTCTGAAACACCTCCATCTTGATGGGCGTCAATCAGAACTTATTGTTTTAATGCCATCTATATAAGATTCATTGTTGTCAACTAGATCAATGTCAAGGTTGTGAACTTGAATATCTTTATTAACCCCAAATATAAAAGCCTTATTACGATCAACTATAACAACCTCATTATGAACATTGCTACTCTATTGACTTTAGACTGTCCACCCAAAAATCCGTAAGGCACAATGGACTTGAAATAGTTATATTGGTCATGAACATATACTACACAGGATTAGGATTAGACATATGATTGTGTAACAAGTATATTTAAATTCAAATTCATACTACACGACCCATCGTCATTTCTTTTAGTTGTGGTCCTATTTAGTTCAGGGGATACATCGTCATCAATCTCCTTAAGAACAACATTTGATAGTGACATGAAATAGTTGTGCATTCTAGTCTGGCCATGTTTGATGCATACATTAATGTCTTTATATTTAGACACATACATAGCTATCTTCACAACATCTTGGTCATTTCTAGAGGTAACAGTAGGCTGTCTAACTACACTTTCAAAATTCTAAGATGGTAGTAAATGGTTTCACCATTAAAGAACCCTAATTTTTGGAGTAGTGTGCCCAATTCATGGATTGAGAACACATCGATGACAACCATCCGATGTAGTCCACAATGCCATCAACATAGCTTCGTACAAGGAATTTGGTGAACATCCCACCACAGTAATCCCTTGATGTGAAGTAGTTCGTTACCCCTCCTGAAAAAATCAAAGACAAAGAAATAAAGCAAAATGTGAGACATTTTCACCTTGGTTTGAAGATGGGAACATAAATGCTAGATTTTTTAAAGAAGTTTTTTTTAAGTTACCTTAGACCGTCCTTACATCTGTATATGTATGCCTCCCATGAATGTTCCACAAGGTTAATACCATTTTAACGATTAGCAGATAATTAATCGATTTTGTTTGAAGAATCATACCTTAAAGCCCATACAAGGAAGAATATGAGTCAGTTTCTTTAGGGGACGGGATTTGCACTTGTTAAGGACGGATTTTGTTGGGTATAACTATGATTAGATTGGTGACAATAAAAAAAAGACCATATTACCTTCATGTGAGGGTCATATTGGCTTATCTAATGCCCAAAAACAAAGTCACTAAAAAGAACCAAACATAAGCAATTTCAAACCACGGGGGACCAATAATGCTGTATTTTTCAAAAACGTCTTGAAACCGGATACTCTTGAAAACCATAAGAACAAATTAGACTATTTTATCAGTCTTGATTATTCGATCGAATGATCAATTTCACTACGACACTCTTTTTCTCTCTTTTATTTTATTTTTTGTTTTTTATCTCTCCTTCTTATCTTAAAAGGCCCAATCCATGACAACCAAATGAAAATCTCTCAATCTCTCTCTCTCTCTCTCTCTCGGATGCTATTCGTGTCGCCATTTTCGAAGAAGAGAGACTAAATGGGAAGATTAAATCTCAGAAAATCTAATCTCAATTTTGTCACTAACACCTGGGTTTTGATTCGAATCACTTCTTGTTTTTCTTGAGTTCAGTTCATTCTCCATATCGACTACCATTTCTTGAGCTGATTACATAATCACTTTGTAAACAGTCCCATCTCCTCCTTAATTTTGTGGCTTTTCTATTACTGTTAGTAGATTTGAGTTTTCATGTTAGTGATGCTGAGGAACAGATCCAGAGCTGTAACAAAACAATCACCAATCATGGCGGATCATCAAGCTTCGTCTCTTTCCTCCCCTACTCCCCAGAACCCGACCCGATCCATTTCACATTTTCTTGGTTCGCCGAGGTTCTTCAACGGCAGATTCTTGCCTAAATCACCGACCTCCATTCTTGACACCAACAAACAGCTCTACAATTTTGCCGGCAACTCAATTGGATTCAGTAAAAACCCTGAAAACCCCACAAAGATCTTTGAAAAAATCAAACACCCATCTGAGAAATTTGGTTCTAAAGGAATTGCTCTTGCTCTTGCTCTCATTGAAGAAAACCCTAATGGCAATATTTGTAAACCGAATACCACTAGCCGAAAAGTTTTATTTGGATCAAAGTTAAAGATTCAAATCCCAGAACCATTTCCAAACGGTTCTCCCGAATCCCCAGGTGATTTTGGGATCAAGACCCGGAATTTTCAGTTTTCGGCTGGCCCGACTCCGACTGGATTCGTATCTCCAAGATTTTCTACAGGTCCTTTGTCTTTGAGTGAGATGGAGCTTTCAGAGGAGTATACCCGAGTGATCTCACATGGGCCGAACCCGAAAACAACACATATTTATGATAATTGTGTTGTGGAGAGCTGTTGTGGAATTCGGGTCGGGTCAGAACTGCCATTGGAGAGTTTTGTAAGCTTCTGTAATACCTGCAAGAAGAATCTTGGAGAAGGCAGTGACATTTTCATGTACAGGTTAATACTGCCGACTATTTCTACTTGTAATCAACAAAATTCAATATTTTTTGGGAAATCGTAGTTTGATTCATAGTAATTGTTTTGTTGTGATCATTCACATTTAGGTGGTGTTTGGGCTTGTGTTTCGAAAGCGACCCTCTGATTATTACGATAATCGGGTTATGCTTATAGTAAAATTGTTATATGCTCTTTCTTTAATCCATGGGTATCACCTAAATAGTCAAAAGTAATTATTATAATTCGTGGGAACAAAAACAGTTTCAACCACTTTGTAATTTTTGTTTTCAGTATCTGGGTCTAATTATTTGATTTATTATGGAAACTGAGGCAACAAATACAGTTTCAAACTATATCATTCTCAATATATAATTTAATTATTTGATATTATATAATTACCTTTCAGGTGAATATCCAAATGTTATTCTCTTTTAAAGACTATTTTTAAAAAATTGTTATGAATCTTGATCATGGGTATTGAAATATGTGAATTATTGTATGTTATGCAGGGGCGAGAAAGCTTTTTGCAGTGAAGAATGCAGATGCCAAGAAATGATTTTGGACGGATTGATGAACTCATAGCAATTTTGACAAATTACCATTTTGGCCTCTTCAAATAACATTCTTGTGAGGTTTGACCGTGACGAGAGAGGGGTATTGTGATCCAAGGTTAAATAAATCTTTTGGGTGTTTGTTTGTAAGGTGTTAGAAGTAGGTGGTGAAATTTTGTGTTTTTCCTTTGTTATGTTTTCTTTATTTTGGTGTTTTGTTTTTTTTTTTACCAATTCTAATATCCTCTTTCCTATAGAGAGAGAGAATAGAGAGTTTTATATAATGTAGAAAAAAAATTAAATAAATAAATAAAGTGTCCAAATGATGTTTATAACTTTATACGGCTTTCCTTGAAACTGTAAGATTGTTCTCATACTTTTGCTTTCACGTTGCCTTTTACGTCTACTTGGTCCCATTTTTCAATCATCGGTAATTTTCATTTAAAAGACCAATATTAACAAGGGATAATAACTTGTAAATGTAACGAATTTCTGAAATTATTTATATTGGGTCACTAATTTTTTTGTGCTTTGTTTACCCATGAACTTTTTAAATTGTTCATATTATACCATTATGACCGATGATAGAAGGTTTATTCTGATTTATAATCCTACGTGGCATCCTATAAGACTTGAAAGGGTAACAAACTTTTAAAATTGTTCATATTTGGTCACCGAACTTATTTTTATGCTTGATTTACCATGAACTTTTTAAAATTGTTCATATTATACCTTTATGGCCGATGATCGAAAGTTTGTGCTGATTTGACATCCGACGTGACATCAGAAAGTAGGGATCAACTCGGTCTGAAAACTGAATCCAACCAGACCGAAACCGAAATTGACCGAAATCGACTTATGATTTTTAAAAATCAAAGACTGAAATGAATATGCATGGTCCGGGGACTGGATAGAAACCAAATTGGACCGAAACCGAATTAATATTTTTGAAAACTGAACCGAATATGTATATTCGGTCCCGGCTCGGTTCGATTTCGGTTGGTTTTCGGTTCGGTTTGGTTTTCCAGTCCATATGCTCATCCCTATCAGAAAGTTCAGACATAAATAAGGGCCAGTATATATATATATATATATATATATATATATATATATATATATATATATATATATATATATATATATATATATATATATATATATATAGGGTCGAGATCATGAGAGAACCTAAAAAAACCTAGGAACCTAGGAACTTTTTTTCTACACAATATTTTTAAAAAAAATATTGCATCCAATTTTTTTATTTAAAGCGTCTAAGAGATTTCTAAACCCTAAACCCTAAACCATAAACCCTAAACCCTAAACCCATATGAAAAAAAATAAAAAAAATAATTTTTTTGCATCCAATTTTTTTATTTAAAGTGTCTAAGAGATTTCTAAACCCTAAACCTAAACCCTAAACCCTAAACCCTAAACCCATATGAAAAAAAAATTAAAAAAATGATTTTTTTTGAAATTTTTTTTTGATATCTTCTAGATGAAACATAACAAAAATTTTGGAATATATTTTTTTTGAAAAATATTGTGTAGAAAAAAAGTTCATAAAATGGGTTCTTAGGTTCCTAGGCTTTTTTAGGTTCTCAATTGAACTTTACTCTATATATATATATATATATATATATATATATATATATATATATATATATATATATATATATATATATATATATATATATATATATATATATATATATATATATATATATATATATAGGATATTTTGAGAACCAACTTCACCCCGAGAACTCGTAAACGGTCAACATTTTTGAAAAACCAAAAATTGAGGCCTCTAAAACGCTCAAATATAAGCTTATTCGGAAAAAAATTTCTGAATAAAACGATTTTTTTTGAAAAATTTGTAAATGTGCAAAAAAAAAAATTGTACATGTACAAACTTTTTTATACGTACATTTTTTTCAATTTTTTTTACAAAACGCCTTAAATATGTGTTAGAAATGCATCCATAAAAAAACTTGAAAAAAAAGTGCACGTATAAAAAAGTTTGTACATGTACAAAAATTTTTTTTGCACATGTACAAATTTTTCAAAATAAATAAATAAATAAATAAAGTAGTTTTTTTGGAAATTTTTTTCAGCGTCCTGGGCCCATTTTGAGCGTCTAAGAGGCTATGGGGTCGGTTTTTTGAAAAATATATCGGTTTGGGAGTTCTCGGGTTTTCGGGGTGAAGTTGGTTCTCAAAAGATCCTATATATATATATATATATATATATATATATATATATATATATATATATATATATATATATATATATATATATATATATATATATATATATATATATATATATATATATATATATATAGAATTGGGATCCAGTAAGAAGTAATATTTTGGTAGGAATGTAGGAAGGAATCTCATCACTCATCAAATCATAATAATGTATTTTAATATGCAACCATATTTTTGGTGTATATATATATATATATATATATATATATATATATATATATATATATATATATATATATATATATATATATATATATATATATATATATATATATATAAAAGATTAAATGATCTGAAATCAGTTACAAAAATATATCATTCTTACCTTAATTATAACAATTCATACCTTAATTACTGATTTCTTACCTTCTTACCAAAATATTACTTCTTACTGGATCCCAACTCTCTCTCTCTCTCTATATATATATATATATATATATATATATATATATATGTATATATATATATATATATATATATATATATATATATATATATATATATATAGAGGTAGATTATAATGAGAATTCTAAAAAGGTTGAGAATATGAGAATAAATCTATACCATTTATTTTTTAAGATCAATGGTTTAATTAAATCTCTATTTTTTTATTTAATTAATACAAATCGGGTAACAAGTTTCCTTAAAAAGCCGTAAGGGGTGTATTCGACATTTCTTGATTCCGATTGATTCCGGTGTTATAGCTATCGTACCTTTTCTGTTCCGAAATCCAAGCCATATCAGAGATACGATCCTATGTAAATGTTATAATCCAAATCTCTGAGATTGTGTCTTCGCATATTCAAGGATTCGATAGTATCATCATTTCCATAGTATAAACCCTAATTTGATCTTAATCATCGGTATATAAGATACGCAGTCTCAAATGGAGTCCGATAAAGCAAGAACACCTCCGAAATTCATATCTTCAGTTGGAGGTAAGTGATTATACTAAATGTTCGATTTCAATAGGTCCTTTTCTCGGCATTTTGAAGGCTCGAAGTATTTTATTATCAAATTGTTTATAGACTATATCATACTATCGAGTCTAATGTCGTTAATCTTGGATGATGATCTTAGCTCATTTTCATAGAATTAGATTAGTAATGTGATTAAAAGTGATTGTTTTCCGGATATCTCTCAAATGAAGGAATTTTTTTGGTTGAACACCAACTGTTCGATGAAAGTTCTCTTAGAACTTTTTTTGGGTTTTCCTTTTTTTTTTATACCGTACAGATAATCATTCACGATTGCCGATTGAATTGAATGAGTTATTAAATATTTATTTCATTTTTGTTTATTACAGTTAAAAAAAGGAGCGAGAGGATTTTGAAGAAAACTGCCTTCAGTAAATTCAAGAATTCCGAATCCAATCCTGTTGTTCTTGATTCAGACATTGATTCAGTTCCTAAAGAATCTTACCAGCCTTCGGTTCCAAGAGTTGTATATACAAAATCCTCAATAGCTCTTGCTGGTTCAAAAAAAAGCATAGGTATAATTTTATTAATCTTTTAATGAATGACGAATTTGTTTTAATTGCATTTTATATTACTGTAGTTGCTGATAAAAGTATGGATGTCCCAATGCAACAACCTACAAATATTCATCCCAATAAAAGCCTTGAGAAATTGACACACAGACAACCCAACCCCATACTTAAATCGAGAAGAAACACAGGTATTTCAAATAATTTATATATTTTCTGAATTTACGCAAGAATGTTAAGTTATGTGTTTTAATTATAATTAGGTGATGAGAGAATTCATAATGTTGGAACGGATGGTCCATCATTAAGTAAACAAGCAACAAGTTCGAAGACACGTAAAGGAAGAGCAATAGATGTTGATCCCCCCGTTCCACAGGGCAGTAAGTACCCTATTCAGAATACCAAAGAGGGCTTAACTTTACTTATTCAATCATTGATGACTAATATTTCCTATGCTTTCTTAAACTAACTTCTTCAATTATTATTTATTAATTATTTAACTGCTATGTAATAATGAATTTACCCTACTACTATTTGACAATCATTACTTGTTAGTTGTTATTTTCTTTGAAATGTATGCATTTTTAAAAACCCAAGGTCTGTTTTAATACTTAAAAACACAAAGTATGTTTACTTAAAAACCCTTCGTATGTGCTAATATAGAATTTTATTCTTTTTACAGATACAAAAAAGAAGAGACTATCTAAAGTGAATGTTGTTGAGCCGGTACCTAATTCAGATTCAGATTTTGAATCTAGAATTCAAAAAGTTAGTGAGAAACAAGTTGCCATTCAAAAAAACAAGAGAAAAAAAGCCAATGAAAAACCCAAAAATCAACAACACCAAGTTGCACCCAACAATGGTATTCCAGCAGATATTCCAAACACTATACGCTGTAGATGTTCCCCACTGATCCTTTACACCGCAATGAAGAATCTTAGTAACGAACAGAAGGATTATTTGTTATCAGTTGGGTTAGGTAATCTTTTAAACATCAAAGTTGATGGTATTCCTCCAAAGCTAGGATATTATGTTGTCAAAAATTTTGATTCGGAACGAATGGTTCTTCGTGTTCATCGCGGTGATATACAGATTACGCGAGAAGTTGTCCATCATATGTTAGGACTCCCTTTAGGAGATACTCCCATAGGTTCGTTGAAGTTTAGAGAACCCGATGATGATACTGTAGAAATTTGGAGAACACAGTTTGAAGGTAGCAGTGATATTAGGCCAAAGGGAGTGCAAAAGGCCATGTCGAGTACAACTGAAGCTGGTTTAATCTTTAAGGTTAACCTTCTCGTCCTTATATGCAATATTCTTGGACAGTCAAAAAGTATGGGAACATGTGACTTATCCATGCTGAGCCGTGTAAGGAGAGATTTGGATTTGAGTAAACTCGATTGGTGTGATTACGTTTTACGAGGCCTTGAAGACACTAGGCTTGGATGGAATCCGGATAGTCCGAATGCTTATTATGTCGGACCAATAACCTTATTAGTGGTAATCATCCTTTTTTTTGTTTAATGATATTTTTTCATAGTTATTTTATTTTACTTTTTCTATTTGCTTCATATAAATGATTGCTTATAATCTGACTATATGTTTCTCCTGTTCTAGTTGGTTTACTTAGAAAGCATACGTTGTGATGAAGTTCGGGTTGTGCGAGGGCGACCTGCCATCTGCTTTTGGAATATAGATGATATGCTTAGACGCCAAGATTTCGAGATTAATACTGGTGGATTTGGCATTCGTGATTTCCAAGTCGCATTTGTTCCAATCACGGCTCAACAAGATAACATACAAGCTTCAGAAGATGAATCTGCCGAGGTTTGTTAATCATTACTGTTTAGAATTTTAATTAGTCACACAATAGTGACTGATCAAGTTACTTGGTTAATCATGCATCTTTAATGTATTTTTTCGTTTGTTATGAAACTCTTGAAACTCCTTGATTTTATGCATTTTTAATCATTGATGATTAAAAATAATAATCATTGATGATTAAAAAAATGCATATGTGCATATTTATTTTATTTGACTGGTTAATCATGATATTTTTTTCACCTGTCTATTTCATATTTTTAACCTTTGTCATTCACTCCAAATTTCAGTCCACGGTTGCTGCAATTCAAGTTATGTACAACAATCTTGTTTCACAAAAGGAAATACTTGAACAAAAGATTAATTCAAGTATCGAGAAATGGCCTGCTTGTGTAGATCTGCACGGTTTGAAATCAAACTTCAGAAAGCTGTTTACATCCCATTCGTTTGATAGTAGCCCTGATGAATCCAACCAAATCCAGGTAGCTTCACAATGGTGGTCAGATAGTATCCCCCAACTTGACCGAGCAGTGGTGTTGGCTAGTCGTTCTCTTCATACATCTGACCATTCGCCTATTTCAAATCTCAACATTTCTGTAGACCCTGATGTTTTTGCAAAAATGAATGATTCAGTAAAAAAAACTTTCTTACACACCCCAGTTAGCAGTTATCAATCGCCTAAACCATTGAATTTCTTTTCCAAAACTCCAAAACCAAGATTGAAGAGAATTTGCAACAAGCCAGAGGTGTTTAAATCACCTTATGTCATTCGTTGTGTTGATATAGACTCTGGAATTTCAAAAACTGACAAAGTGATGAAAAACTGGATATTTTCAACTAAAGGAGACCCGAGGTATTTTTTAACATTCTAAATATTTGATTATAAATTTACTTGATTAGATAACATCCGTAAATACTAACAGATCATTATTATTTTTTCTTAGTGAGACAGTTTATGAGTGTATAGATGGCTTTAAGGCTCAACGCTTTCATATGGAAAGCCTTTTCCCAGGTTGTGAATTATTTGGCCACGTAATTGACTGTTGGAGCCATGTTTTGAACACTGAAGAAGATCTGCGTTCAGCCACTTCACCTTTACGTGTTTATTGCAACACAGCATTGACCGTACTAAATCATTTAACATTTCATATACAATGAAAACCAAAATAATACTCAAATTAACGTTTACTACTTACTTACATTCCATAATCATTGAACAGGGGGACTATCTACTCAGTGATTCTTTCTCTGATGAAGCTCGTAAAAGGAAATTCGTTGAAGAGTTATTGCGTACTATTGAACATATTGATTCATCACTTTCCGGTGTCAGTCTGGTATGTTTGTTTTTTCCATTTTCAGCTTTCTTTCCTTATAACCCAATGTTTGTGTTTTCCATTTTCAGCTTTTTTTCCCTGTTGTCCGTAGCTTCCATATATATCTTTTTGTCATTGACCTCCGCCGCCCTTCTTTTCTGATTCTTGACAACATCATGCATGACGATACTTTAGAAGCTCGATACTCATCCTTGCCTTTTGTGATTGTAAGTCTACCTTAATAGTATAATATAATTTTTACTACACAATTTTTTTTAATGTTTAATATCCAATGATTACTAAACTTTCGTTTCTTTTCCTTATTAATCGATGCTGACTAAACATGGATTTCTGTTAACCCCACATGTCTCTACAACTATGCTTCATACTTACACCTTTCATATATATATATAATTTACATTTAAATCATCTATCCTGACATCCCTATCTTTTCAGCGTCAATACATCTTTGAGTATTTGTCATCCGTTCAACACCCAAAAGCTAAATACTTTAAAGATATCCCAATCCAAGTACCAGATATGCCATGGAGAACAAAAGACAACCACACTGATTGTGGTGTATTTACAATGCGACACATGGAGACATACATGGGTCCAAAAGCCTTTAACACTGAATTCAGAAACGAATCTCTAGCACAAGACTCTCAACTCAACAGGCTTCGTGTCAAATATTTGAACAAAATCCTGAAATCGGATAACAATGCCCATAAATCAAGGCTACTGGTTGAAGCCGCCAAATTCCAACATCTTCCATCACATCTACAAGAAAAAATTCTTCAAGATGCAGCTCAATCGATTCATGCCCGCTTGCAGCACCTTAGCTGATTTATTGATGCAAATAGCTTTTGTTTCTTTTGGTGCTTTTTGGTATATTTTTGTGCGTAGTTTATAACTTAGAAATAACTCATGATGCAATTTCAAAACTTTTTAATTATGTTTTCATATTTTCGTGCAAACTTTCTATATAATCAGTGATGATTATTATTATTCTCACAGTGTTCTGCGTAGTTTATAAGTTACACAAATTCTTTGGTTTATTGTTCTTATTCCACACCTTGTTGATTCAACTAAGTAGCTTAATTCATTCATGATTATTATATATGCTCCTTTTTAAAAATAACATTCCCACCTTTTGTATTCCTTTGTAATCACTGATGAATGTTCCATTCTAATTTTTTACATTTACAAAATCATTGATGATTAATGGTTACCTATCATTGACGAATCATTGATGATTACACATGACCATAATTTCTGAGTATAACCTATCATCATATTCAACGATGATTATAAACTTATTATAAACTTATTTGGATTGTTATTCATAATACACACCTTCTTGACTCAATTAAGTAGCTAATTTCATTCATGATTACTATGCATAAGCCTTTCAAAAATACATACACACCTTTTGTTCTCCTTTTTAATCAATGATGAAAGTTCCATGCTAATTTTTATTTATCTGAATACTCAATGATGATTATTGATGTTGGTTACTTAATTTTAAGTTGTTAATACATGCTGAGTATAACCTACCTTAAAAATATACTAATCACTGATGATTATTGATGACGGTTTAGTACTTTTTCAAAATTGTTAAACATTTCTAATTACCACATACATTTACATTCTAACAATCGTTACTGATTAGTAACTAACTATTCATTCTGCTTAAAACATTTACATTCTAACAATCGTTAATGATTACATTTCCTTGCTAAATTTAATACATACGCATAATCAATGATGAATTCTGATGTTGATTACTTACTTATTTTAAATTGTTAAACGTTTACATTCTAACAATCGTTAATGATTACACTCTAACAATCGTTAATGATTACAATCGTTAGTAACTAACTATTCATTCTGCTTAAAACATTTACATACTAACAATCGTTAATGATTACAATCATTGATGATTAGTTATAAAAACTAGCAAGAGGATTTTCAATGATGATTATTTATGATTAGTTAAAAAAAGGAACGAGTGGAACGAGAGGATTTTCAATAATTGATGATGATTACATCGTCTAATATAATAATCATTGATGATTAGTTATTACACATGACCATAATATCTGAGTATAACCTATCATCATATTCAACGATGATTATAGATGCTTATTACTTACCTTTAGAAATACTTAATCCTTGCTGATTAAATTTGCACCTCCACAATCATTGTCTATTATAAACTAATTTGGATTATTATTCATAATACACACATTCTTGACTCAATTACGTATCTATTTTAATTCATGATTACTATGCATAAGCCTTTACAAAATACATACACACCTTTTGTTCTCCTTTTTAATCAATGACGACAGTTCCATGCTAATTTTTATTTATCTGAATACTCAATGATGATTATTGATGTTGGTTACGTAATTTTAAGTTGTTAATACATGATGAGTATAACCTACCTTTAAAATATACTAATCACTGATGATTATTGATGACGGTTTATTACTTTTTCAAAATTGTTAAACGTTTCTAATTACCACATACATTTACATTCTAACAATCGTTACTGATTTGTAACTAACTATTCATTCTGCTTAAAACATTTACATTCTAACAATCGTTATAGGTTATGATTACACATCTCTTGTACTCCTTATTTCTCGATGATTACACTTACATGCTAAATTTAATACAACTGTGGATTATTAACACATACCATATTCTTTCTGATGAGTATTACTCCCGTCCCATTTAACCCTTGATTATTAAGAATTACCTTTACAATTTAACAATTATCTATTAACCTATTCAAGTTTAGTTTTGAGATGTTTACCACATAGATATACACTGATTTACCTGTAATCATTTATGATTCTCACTAAAGTAGTTTTCACTAACACACCCTGTTGATTATTAACACATACCATATTCTTTCTGATGCAAACTAATACATCTTTACATTACTAAGATATCATGCATTCTATATTTACTAATATGAAATTAATAATCAACATGAATAATAATAAATCCACACTAGTAATATTATGCCAAATAAGTAATGTTTAAAATATAAACATGTCGTTGTTCTTCAACACAAATATTATATCACGTCCAATCATCATACTATAATGCATATATTTAAATGTCAATGAAATATTATTCTTTCTCTCTTGCTATACGTACCGGGCATGTCCTCCAATTATGACCGGCGTATTCCTTACATCCCTTACACATTCTAGTTTTTGCTTTTTTAGACGAACCTCCTTTTTCTGTAACACTTTTCAACCTTTTCTTTGTTCCACATCCCTTGTTTCGTATTGCTGTCGGCACTCTTATTTGTATGTCGTTTGTAAATTTTACACCTAACAGCTCCATAATTTCTTCTTCATCACTTTTGTTTTTAATAGGATTTTTTGAATATTCATCCTTAATTAATTCATTTGTAGTCCTAGTCCCTTCTACAAAAGCCATCAACTTCTCCTTGTTTCCTTTAACCATCTCTATGCTGTTTTCAAAATTTTGATACGCTTCTGTTATAAGTTTTGCTGTTTCATCTTCATGTTCAACACATCCATGTTTTTTAAGTAGCAAATGCGTCTCAATTATGTCCTTTCCCCATCTTCTATAAATATACTTATCAGGTATCCTCTCTATCCTTTTATTCTTGAACACTGCAAAAATGTGTCGGCAAAGTATGCCCATCCTTGCGAAGTGGTGGCACGAGCAGTTCACGTGTAAATCCGATAAAGTTAGTTCAACCTAAGGAATATAACACATATATCAAATACTGTTATTCACCCTTTACTAAAACTGTTACCATATTAAACATTATCTTTCGTAATGGTCTAAATAAATATAATTAATCATTAATGATTGGACACTACGTTCAGTAATCAGTAAGCATACCTACACAACATATTTTCCAATCGTTCATGATTAAATAACCATCCATTTGTAATCATGATTAAATAACCAATCGTTCATGATTAAATAACCATCCATTTGTAGACATTTATATTAACAAAAATAATTAATAATCGGTTCATCTAGTCATTACAACGTACCTTGCATGTTGTTTTGAATCTGTTTTCTTTATCCAAATGGCTAATCATCACAACTTGACATCCTTCTTTAACTTCCATACTTTCAATTGAACAATTCAATATCCCTTTCTCTATCTCCTTTTGCACCTCTAAAAAAATTGTTTTGGTATACACTTCAGATGCATGGACTTCCAGGCTCGTTCCCGTCTTAAACAAATACTTTGCAACTTTTGTTCCATTCTCGCGCTCACGATGATTGTTACGTTGTTTCTCAATGGCAGCATCATAATTCATCATGAAATACACTAACAAATTACCATGATGCGCAAATGTGTTAAAAAATGAGTTTGTGCTTTCTGACCTGGATGTTGTTTTCATCAGTCCATGCATCGGCATATCTTTAAAATACGCAGGTATCCAAGAAAAACGAGTTGCATACATATCTTTAAACCATCTTTTTTTATGAAGTTTGTACTTTTTAATCATCACATTCCACTCCATTTCAAACTCCTCAGGCTCAAGGTATACATTCCAGACCAATTTGTTGAACTCCTTTTTGAAATCACTATTCATCCAAAAATCATTGGGTACCTACTTGAAATGGAGTTACAAACAACTGTTAAATATTTTATAATAGTCAAATAATTAATGGTATAACATTTTTTATGTACCTTCTTTTGCAATTTCTTCATGATATGCCACATACACCATCTATGTTTTGATCTTGGTAAGACGTCTTGTACTGCTTGTTTGATGGCTGCATCCTGGTCTGTCAACACCAATGTTGGTTCTTTCTTATGTGCTTTTAGAAACGCTTCTAGCAACCACTTATAAGATTCTATGGCTTCGTTGCTTAATAGACCTGCGCCTACGGTAATTGATCGCTTATGATTGTCTATAGCTGTGAATGGTACAAAAACCATATCGTACCTATCCAAAAATAAATAATAAAATGTCAATGTCTAACCATATTAAGAAACACAGCTAATCATTTATGAATTAACTAGTTGCCTAACAGGTAACTGAAATATATGATCAATAGTTTCTAATCAAAATAATGTCATCAATCAACTATGATTTACACTACAGCGTTTTAATCATTGGTGAACAAAATCAAACTTCACCGGAAAAACCATAAAACAATAAGAATATACTGACTTACTTATTTGTTCTGAATGTCGCATCAAATGACACAACATCACCGAACTCTTTGTAGTATACTTTGTCGGTTGCATCAGCCCAAAACATTGCATTTAACACACTATCAACGCATCTGTACTCGAAGGTGTAATTCTCCAAGTTTTCCTTTCGTTGGTTCATTTTGTCAACAATTAATTGTGCATCCCTGTCCCCTATTATGTTTCCCATTTTTTTCCTGTAATTTTTGTAATCATTTAAAGTAGGGCCAAGATTCTCATATCCCCCTTCTAAACACGCTTTCAATTTATATGCTTTTGTGGGTCCTAACTTAGCTGTGCCTGCCCTTACCATATATTCTTTGTCTTTATACTTTAATTTCCTCGCAAGCTTTGAGTACCTTCGTTCTTCCATCGTCTCTAGAGGATGGTTATGAAACTCTTGAAACTCCTTGATTTTACATCTATTGGTATGCATATGCTCTCGTTCCAAAATTATCAATGCTTTACAATCAGTTATCTTGAAGTTTGAATTTCGTTTTTTGCGTCCAGTTCCTTCGCTTCCCAATGTGTCGAATGATCTCTTTGGAATCTTTCCACTTCGGCTGCAAATTAGATACCTTGTCTTGAGCGTTTTATCACCAAAGTATGATGTTGTGTTCTTTCGTACACCAAATCCCGCTTTTTCTGCATATAACTTGTATACTTCAACAGCTTCGTCTATCGAATCATACGCTTTCTTAAGATCTGGCATATACTCTTTTGGTACGAGTGGTTTCCACAACTTTGTTTTTCCACCTGGCGATTCCACCACAGTAAAGTCCGGTTCTTCATCTGATGATGACTCTTCAACATCATCTGCAATAATATTATATTGTCATATTAATCATGTAATATCAACAAATTTATTTTATTACCGGAAGAATTATTTGTTCCTTATAAATATTATAATCATTGCTGATTATAACCAATTATGTAACAGTTATCTTAGAAGTAATATCATACAGCTCCAATAATCCACTATGAATAACATTTATGATATCATATTTTTATCAAACTTTTTTATGCATATCAGTAATGTTTACCTTCGGTCGAAGAATCATTATCCTTACTGCCGTTGTTAGTTTCTGTTTCCACATCTTCTGCAATGACATTACATTTAAATTTATATTATTAGACATTATCCAACCATTTAACGACACAATCACGTATAACGATCAAACTTACTATTTTTATAACAAGCATAATTAACAATCGCGGATTTATATTTTTGAACATAAACACTCATAATTTACAACAACACTTTAATCATCGATGATGATATCGTTTACATCTTTCCTTAAAAACAAAATCACTATGTATTTCGCTTTTCAGTCATTATTGATTGAACATGTAATTAGACTACATATATCTCTACACTGAATAACCCAGAATACGTTGTAATCATGTATGGCTAAAAAGTTACGCAGTTTATTTTATACTTTAGATTTCAATGTCTTTAGTATTTTTTTTTCACCTGTTAATCAGTAGCATGTCACCTTTTTACCAGTTAACATTGTTAATCACCGATGATTTCAATTCACTAACAATATAACTACCTTCAATCGTTACTGATTACTACTTATTATTCAGATTTTACATGAACTAAAAACGAAAATATCTTATGTTTACCTTCAGTACATGAATCATCGGAATTTCTGCAACCACTATTATCGTTTTCCCATGACTCATCATCTATTCTTGAACTAAATGTATCATCCATTACATGTATTTTATGCTTCTCTTTTCTTGATTTCTTTAAAGATTGGCTGTTTGTAGCTCCCTTGATACTGCGACTTTTGATCGATCTTGTTTCTGTCGACCAACGAAAAAACTTGTATATCCGATCTTTAGGAAGGCGTATATGATATGATTAGGTCAATATTTTTCTGTTAATCGGATTCTCCTTATTTTTTGGAAGAGAATCACTACAAATATGGTAACGAATATTATCATATCCCATGATTACAACATATATTTATTACTTTTTGTTGTTAATTATTAATACAATTATACAATTACTAATATACCCTCATGAATTGATTGGCCCAGATTCATTCTCGCGTTCTCAACCTTTTAATTGTTCTCATTTTAACCTTCCCCTATATATATATATATATATATATATATATATATATATATATACACACACACACCATTTTTTAGATTGTAAAAATTACAAATTTTGATGTTTTGTTTATAAGTTCCAAAAACTTTAAAGTACTATTCTTTTTTAATAATTAATGTTTAAAACTAAAATTTTCAAAAAATAGATAAACCAATAGTTCTAAAAGTATTATTTTAAACTAATTTTTTTAAATAATTAACGTCCAAAACTAAAAATTTAAAGTACTATTTTAAACTTTCACATTTTTTGTTTTTTGTTTGAAAAAATTGAAGTCCAAAAAAGTGAAAACAAAAACAATAGTATTCTTTACTGCATAATTTTTTAATTATTTATATCAATATGAATATTATTTAATAGAAAAATCTGAACCTCTAATCTTCAAAAATCGAGTAATAACTCAAAAACCGGTAAGACCCGTGAAGACAAACCTGAACCTCTAATCTTTAAAAATGGGTCGCTAAGATTCAATGTAAAAATGTTGACACATCTTACTAGTTTGGGGGCTAGGTCCCCCAACTCATGCAACACTAGTAATCATATCTTTTGGTGAGTTTTTTTAATTCATACAGTTAGCTTTTGGGTCATAACTTTTTTTTTCTTAGTAATTTTTTAAAACAAAAACCAAAGTTCTTAAAATTTAATTCTCTACAAAACAAGCACTACCATGCAAAGTTGAAAAAAAAACATTTTTCTTTAAAAAAAATCAAAAAATCAAAAAAAAAAAAAAGAATTCCAAAAATTATGAAAACTTAAGGTATTATTCTAGACATTGTATTTGTTGGATTAGGTGTCTAAGTCCATAACTATAATTGGTTAATACTTGAATTGATAGTAGCATAGTCCTTTTGGGTTGCCCTCAGTAGTCCAAATGGTATTAAGGTTAATATAGAGAAAAATAAATAGTTTATTAATTTATTATGTGATGATAAATTAATTAGAAACTAGGTTAGAATTAATTAGAATTAATTGGAATTAATTTGAATTAATTTGAGATTAATTAAAAGTGCATGGGCTGAATTGTAATTGTTCAATAGTTGGGTAATGAATAATTGTGGGGATAATGTTGGACGAAATTAATAAGGATTTATCCTTATAATTTCGCCACTATATATGGCAGTAATGGGTTTTGGATTTATAGATAAAAGGTTTATCCGGTTTAAATTCAAATAAGACTCATCTCTAAGGTTTATTCTTTATCACCCTTGAGGCTGTAAATAGCCTCTCGTGGCACCTCAAAACCTGCGCTAAACCTCTAAGTGATATTCCTCTGGGTTTTTCTCTTCTCTCTCAAGCAGAATCTATAATCATTCTCTGAGGTTTTATAGCGAGCTTTTCTGATTAGCATTTTGTTTGGACTTTTGGGTGTGAACCATTAGAGGCACGACAATTATGGTGCTTACTTGATATCTACAAGACAATGAATAATTGTTGTTTCTATAATAACAATAAGGTATGTAATCATAAACCCTTTATTTAATTTTCGAAAATTACCTAAGGACAATTAGGGTTTCTTTTGATGTTTTTAGTTATAAGTTCAATAGTGAAAACATAGATCCTTTAGGTTGCATGTAAACTTAAGAGTTTTATTTTGTTTTACCTAAATCCTATCAGTATTAGTAAGTTTACAAAAAGATTTTGTTGAAAAAAAGTTTTTAAATGTTTGTTTTTTTATTTTTTTAGTAAAAAAACACACCAAATTAGCCATATATATATATATATATATATATATATATATATATATATATATATATATATATATATATATATATATATATATATATATATATATATATATATATATATATATATATATATATATATGATCCAAAAATATTAAAAACCAAAATATGTTTTATGATTCAAATGGTTATGAACCAAATTTTTTATGAATCAAAAAGTTATTATAATCCAAAAATACAATGAAATAAACTTATTATACTTCAAAATTTAAGATGATCAAAAAATGTGTCTTAATTTTTAGATCTTGCCAAAATCCACAAAATGTTATGAATCAAAAGTTTATAATTCAAAATATTATAATCCAACAAATAAGAAACATTAAAGGTTACCAGACGAAAGATTGTATTCTTTGAAAAAACGTTACGATTTTAAATTATATGATTCAAAATCATATGATTTAAAATATTATAAGATCAAAAATGATAAGATGTAAAACAACTACAAACCAAAATTATATGATCAAAACGTTATGGTTCAAAATATTATTATTCAAAATGATTAGGTTAAAAAATAAAAAGAAAATGCTAAACATAAGATAAAAAACATTATAAAATTAAAAATATATTTAAAAAATAAAAAAAAGTTAAAATCGAGTACTATGGCGTATCAAAATATTAAAAAAAATTAAAAATTAAAAATCAAAATCAAAATAAAAATCAAAATGCTAAAACCGAGTATAATAGAAAATAAAAAATATTTTTTTTGAAAAACATAAATAAATAAACGTAAAAGACAATAAAGTAGAAAAAGTTCACTTAGATCACTTTGCACAAACATGCGTCACATAAGATTGTATCTTCGAGTTTGTATTACGTTCGGTGCATGTGCGTCGCACGTGATTGCATCACGGCGAAGGAAGACGTTTGACGTTATTGCCATTTACAAAATGGTGGTCGAGAATTACTGTCGCAGTTCTTACAATTTTAGTATGTCGTTTAATTATATTTATTTATTATATATTAGTAAATAATCTAATTTATTAAGGATGTATTATATTGTAATATATTTATCATTTTCTTATTTTTAACCTTTCAATTGATATAATAGTATCAACATCAAATTTGATGTGTGGTTTAAAAAATAAAATTTATTTGAAAGATTTTGTAAAATATTTTAAATATATAAAAATAAATGTTTAACTATTAAAAATATTTTTTTTTTGAAAAAAACATATGCATTAGAAATAAAATGAAACTATTTAACTTTTTATTGTTGTAATAAAATAAACCGGTTTTCCAAATCGATAACCTTGGATAATACCAACTAAGTATCTTTTATGTTTGGCGGAGTATTTGTAAAACTAGCTGATAGCTGATAAAAATAGCGTTTGATAAAAATAAGCTTGTTGAAATGCTACTCTAAGTGACTTTTTAAAAAGAAAAAAAAAACTAATTGAACACCTCATTATAGTTGTTGATGTACACATCTATTCAAAGCCAATTTCTTTTTATTTGTTGAAACTATATTGTTTTTCGGTAAAATTAGATAAGTATCGTTGAAAATAATTTTTGATTTTTGTCAAGGGTGTATATGAGATGTATATTTAGCAACACAATTTAAAAAGTTAGCTTATAAGTTACTTTTTGGTTTGTCAAAAACGACAACTTCAAAAAACTCGAAAAATAAATTAGTTGTGGTGCGTCAAACATTGACTTAAGACCATGGTTGATTCTTACTAACACTATTACAATAATACCGCGGTTGATTCTTACTACACTATTACAAATTATATGTTTTAACAACATTTTTATAATTTTTTTGGAGTTATAACTAATTTTGAAGTTATAATCAGATATAAAAATAAAAAATGTTTAAGATTCAAGTATACTGTGCATCAAGTATCTTGCTATAATACTATTTTCCCAGATTATTTATGTTTTATGTTTTATAATTTTTCGTCGATTATTTATGTTTTATGTTTTATATATGTAAACTCGGTCAATTAAAATGTCTATATCCATGATCACGTGACCATCTCGTGCTTACTCCATCTATTTTTGTTTTTTAGTGTTATATTATTAGTACAAGTGAAGTGTCTATATTATATAGAAACTGTGGGGCATACATTATCATCAAAAACTTTAGTCAATTTTTTTTTTTTTTCAATTTACTAAATGTAAGTGACACATACATAATCATAAATATTAAACATTAGTGGAATTAGTACACAAACCTTGTTGTAATAATTAAGCTCTGATCTTAAATAATTTTTTATTAAAGTTTTATGTAAATATTTGTATTGACACACTGCTGTTTAGACGTAGCAAATGTGGAAACATTAAAAAGGTCGAGTGTTTGATCTTAGGCCATCGGGTGTACTCGCGCCATAGGATGCGCCAAAGGCCTATGGCGCCATTAAAGCCGCGAAACACCACCCCCATTTGTGCGCCATCCGCCATCCGTCATCCTGCGCCATTCTCACCACGCCCGTTAACGATGATTTTTGCCCGTTGAAAATCGACCGTTGCCTCCCAACGGTCACACGACCGTTTGAAATAAAAAAAAAATCTTTAAATCCTTTTTTATCTCCTATAAATACCAACCTATTTCAACTATTTTTTTACACAATCAATCAACTCAAATGGATCCAAACTCTTCCAATCCAAACTCTTCCAATCCTCACCACAATCTACCATTTTTGGAATTACTTCAATTACCAACCCAAAATCAAGGTTTTTATTCCCCAACAATGCCTACAAACAATGTCTTCCAAAATAACCCATATCTTACCCAAAACCAATTCTCTCCACAAGCTCCTTTTGTTCCAACCCCACTCGCCAATTTGAATCCTCAACAATTGCAAGAGTTATATCAAATACGCCAAAATTTGATCCAACTTCAAACGGCTCAAAATAATCTACAAAACCAACCCTCACCCTCACCCTCACAACAACCCCAATCGACCCCCTCACCACAAGAACATCGTCTAGTAGACGAAGATGACGATGTTGTTGTAGAAACGCAACCGGAGGTGTTGCGAAGAGACAAACGAAGGGGGAAGAAAAAGGCGACAAACGAACCTCTTCGAAGAGTGAAGTGGACGTCCGACAAGGAGGTCATGTTGGCGGAGAGTTACATTTCCATCTCTTGCGACTCAAGAGTTGGAAACGCCCAACCCAGCGACGCTTTTTGGCGGAGAGTTTTAAAAAGGTTTCACGACGGTATGGGTCGTGGAGATTATCGAACAATAGACGCCCTTAGTGGAAAGTGGACATCTCTTCTTCGGGAGTGCAACGCTTTCAACGGCATTTATAACAACACCAAGTCGATGCATGTATCCGGGCATTCCTCAGAAAATGTGACGGAGGTGGCTTTGACGACCTACAAAAATAAAAACAACGGGAAAGACTTCGGCCACATCCAAGCGTGGAAGGTGTTGCACTTGAATAAAAAATGGGAGTGGCAACCGGATACATTATCGCAATCAAGTGGGTCGAAGAGGTCGGAACCCGAAGTCGCAAGCGTCAACCTCAACGACGAACCAATTGATGTCGACGAGCCACAACAAACCGGCCAAAAACGTCCCATTGGAAGAACGAAGGCAAAACGGATCGCGCGAGAATCACCTTCCTCATCGGAGGCTGACACAAATATAGCCCTCCTCGTTGCCGAAAAATTAGGCGGGAAACTCGAAGAACATGTAGAGTTTCTTAAAGAGAAAGAAAAGGCTAAAGCCGAACGACATCGCGAAGCCCAAATGGAACGCGATGTACGAACATTGGCTATTGTTCCAAATCCAACGGTTTCGCTTAAACATCTGAAGGCAATTGACAAGTTGAAAGGCATGATCCTAAAACGTTGGAATATCAACGACGATGACGAAGACGACGACCAAGCGTAGACTTTACATTTTACGTATTGTTGTTTTTGAAGTTTATTTTAGTTTTTAATTATTGTTGGTTTTTGAAATTTTTAGGATTTTGTAATTTGTTTTTTATTAAATGAAATGGTAGTTTAATTGTTACAAAAATTCAATTATATATAAGTTTTTGGTATTTTCGGTTACAAAAAAAAGAAAAAAAAGAAAAGAAAAAGGCTATAACACCACTTGCTATAACACCACCACACCCACACTTTTGGTGTTAAAGGTGGTAGTGATGTGACATCACTTTTTGGTGTTAACACCATTGGAATAACATGTGTACTCCCCATGACCTTAACGTATTGGTTTAGTTATCGTGTTGTATCGTGTTAACATGTTAATTGGGTTATTGAGTATAGTGTTTAGAACTTGTAACTGAATCATGTTGTGCCAAGTTGAAACACTAAACATATTGAAATGGTAGAGTTAAGGAGGCGAAAGGAAAAATTGAAATATCAGAAGGAATATGAGTTGGAAAGGCGTGTAGGGGGAAAAGAGAACACAAAAAGTTCAAACTGAACATGAAATATTGATCTAGCCGGCTAATTTACCTAAAGATTTCTTTTATATCTTCTTGTGGTGTTGGGTCTACGTAACTTACTTAAAGAACTAAAAATACTTACATATGAATAAACATATAATTTTCTTATTGAAAATTTGGACCCTAACATTACGCTTTTAATTTTCATGTCGTCTAGCATTAATTTGTTTAATTAAATAGGTTGAAATCTCTTATCCAAACTCATTAATTTTGTGCCAAGTTCATGTATAATTAGCGAGTCATGTTAGGTTTTGCCATCTCTACTTCTATAAGATGGTCAACGAATTTTACAAGCTGTCATGTATGTTCAACATAAGTGTACTCTCGACTTTTTATTTATACTAGATGATCACTTTCGCAAAATGGTGTTTCTTTATATGATTATACACCAACGATAAATCTTCCACCAAAAATCAAATAAAATGATTCAAAACTTATTAGTCTTTTTGTATAGTATTAACTTAACAATTAAATGACTAATCATATATATATATATATATATATATATATATATATATATATATATATATATATATATATATATATATATATATATATATATATATATATATATATATATATATATATATATATTCAGTTATTGTGATATGAGATGTTCTATATCCTCCTAAAATATCTTCCTAATAATCTTCCTAATCACTAGATCAAGACAAATGTCAACATCAATGGAGGAGATTGAGAAAGAAAATTAATGGATTCCACATGTCATTTTTTTAATAGTTAGGAGGATGAAGTAGGAAGATATATTAGGAATGAATATAATTTTCCTTGTGATATAGATCATATCGATTAAATTAGTGTATATGTATTATTGATGATTTTGGTCACACTGACCATTAATGTAATTAGAATCAAGATGACTATTGAATGATGATTTAAACTATTACATAATACAAGTTAGGAAGTTTGTGGAGTGTATATTTGTAAATAAGACGAGTTTAATAAACACTATGAAATATGTGAAGGGTTTTAAGCAATCAATGAACAAACAAAATTCTTATGGTTCACATGCAACCCTAAAAGATCTATGTTTTCTTCTATGAAGATAATAAACTAATAGCTAAGGCCAACATTTAAATTCTAAAGATCAAATAAGAATAACCAACCTTTTCTTGATCTTGTTCTTGAAGCTAGCAGCAAATTATCCTGCCTCAAATGCAAGTCACACCTAAAGCAATGGAGAAGACAGTTCAGCAGAGTTCCTCTGGTTCTAGTTGGTGCAGGAAATAAGGGAGCCAGGAGGTTCCTTTTATAGCCTCCAAGGGTTACACCTGAAACCCTAAGGAGCCTCCTTAGTGGGCAAGCCTGTTGACCACTTGGACCAGGCTTCTAAACCCTAACTAGGTTTTTCGCCAAACCCTGGAGGAGCCTCTAGGTTGGCGCCATTTTGGTCCCTGGTTTTATCTCTGCCAGTTATTCAACTATTGAATAAATACAAACCAGTCCCTGCACCTTTAATTAATTTATTTAATCACTAAATTAAATCCAATTAATTCTACATTAAATATTAATTAATTATTATAGTTTCCAATTAATATATTAACATTTAAATATATTAATAAACCATTTATTTATTTTCTATTGATTTATTAAACAATTAATAAATCAACCTTTCTCTCTACTGAACCATACATTAATCCTCCAGCTATGAGGGCAACCCAAATGGACTTTGCTTCTATTAACAACATAAATACAATTATAAGTCATGGCTTAGACACCTAATCCAACAATATGGGGGTAAGGGGACCATGCCCCCTTGTAGGGTACACGGAGTAGTTTTGGGTCTGCTCGGGGACAACTTAATTTGTCTGGCAACCAAAGCTATTGACAGCCAAGTTGTCTAGGCAGCTTGGAGCCATGTTGTTGGTTCGGGCAATTTTACTAGCCAACTTGAGCTATTTGGACAATTTTCTAGAAACTGTTTTCAACTGCAGAATGTGTAACTTTCGTCAACCTTATCCAAATTTCCCCTTACCCATGACTTGATCCTAAATCACATTATTAGTATGGGTATTTGCATCAGCCCTTTTCATGCTCAATGCCTTTGTATGTGTATAATAATATGTATCATGGAAAATACAATAGTCTACGTATTAATGGACATATACACCATCAAAAGTCGTAGTGGTCAATTGGAAGCATACACAATTCATGCAACACACGTTGAAAATAGAAACACATATAACAGACCGTTTACTCACAATAAAATATAGACAATTGTTAAAGATCACCTAGTTGAAAATTTTAGCCTTGTTTTTTAAAGGAAAATCTTCAAATAAGTCCTAATATTTTGGCTCAATTTATGAAAAAGTCCCAAATTAATTTTTATTAACAAAAAAGTCCCAAATTAATTTTTATTTAGAAAAAAGGACAGAAAATCGGCTAATGTTGAGACTTTTCCGTAAACTGTGCAAAAATATTAGGACTTTATTGAAGATAAAACATGTAGTTTCTGTCCTTTTTTGTTAATAAAAATAAATTTGAGACTTTTTTATTAATAAAAATTAATTTGAGACTTTTTCATAAACTGAGCCAAAATTTTAGGACTTTAATGGAGATTTCCCTTTTTTAAATGTTGTAACGTTTTTATGTGTTGTAATGTTTTTAAGTGTTCTAATGTTTTTAAATGTTTTGGTGTTGTTTTAATGAAATACAATTTAAAATTATTATTTTTAATTTTTAATGTTTTGTGAACTATTTATATATTTTTAACAATTTTAAATATTTTTAAATTATTAAATTTTAAATACCGATTAAAATTCCTTAGGGTTCAAACGCCTCTCATGGTCAACGGCGATGGTTAGCCACTCAGCCTGATCGTCGAAGGAGGATCTTACTCATCAGGTATCACATTCTTTCTTTGTTACCAATTTCCATGAGAAGTTTACAACAAAATAGCTATGGAGTATTTATGAGCAATATGGGCATGTGCTAGATGTGTTCATTCCCAATAAAAAGGTCGAAGGCGGGTAAGAGTTATGCGTTTGTAAGATTCATCAAGGTGCATCACATTAAGATTCTTGTCGCCAATTTATGTACTATCTGGGATTGGCAAGTTCCGACTAAGAGCTAACTTGGAGAGATTTTTAAGAGGATCTCGGCCTCAGGAGAACCCGAAACCTAATAAGACTTTGAAATTTTCTGAGTATGTGGCCCGAATAGATTCTTATGCATCTCTTTTCAAGGGTGGGGATGTGAAGGGTAATCATGTGAATGAGATTGAAACTCCTGCTTTAGTCGTCGATGAGTCTTGTTGGATTGATAAGGACTTATACATTACTTTGGTTGGTCATGTTAAAGAGTTTGAGTCACTCGTGATGTTACGATACATGGGATGGTATTGGGTTTCCTTGGAATTCAAATCTATGTCGGAGAATGATAGATTTGTTTAAAATATGGAGGTTGGTATTGGTTCTCTAAACAAAAACCGAAAGCCATTCTTGATTCGGGTTAGGGAGATTGCGAGATTGAATCCATAATTTATTTATACAAATTCGGATTCGGAAGAAGAAGGTGAAAGAGAATATGAACGTCATTCAGCTTCTATTGTTGATATCTTATGTAATTATGATTACGTGGACGTCTACTCCACCGATGATGAAAATGATAACGATGGACTACCCGAGAATGATCTTGAGAGAGAATGTAGCATGCCAAATAAGGTTGCTTCTGAAGATCCTTTTGGTATATACAAACTCCTTGAGACGGAGAACAAATCAAACCTAAGCTAAGAGGTCTCCAAGGGGGAAGACGTGGTTATGTTTTCTCTGTGTTACACTCCTCCTGAGTATGCTCATCACTAACCAGAACCGGGCGTTGCTCCTGTTTTCATTTAGATGTCGGTGAAGGAGGAAACACTAACTGCTGCGAGTAAGTCGAGGTTGGTTGTGGCTCCTGGTTCAACATCGGTAGTGGTTTCTTATGTTGCACCTTCGATGAATATATTTTACAAGGGAGCAAGGAAGTGGAGGCTGACCAACATTCGTTGGAGAAAGAGGCGGTTGTGGATGGTTCTGCTAGGAATCCTGGTCATCAAAGTGATCCTAAAAATGATGTTACTAAGGTTTTTTCAAGCGACTTGAAAGAGGGTTGTAGGGATAGTACCTCCTCAGTTTCCGGAAACATTGCTCTAATTTTGCAACTGGTTCTATGTACATCGTTGCTAGAAAAGTGAAATATTTTTGTCGAAAAGGGTCAAGCCATTGGTTATTCCATGAATGGTTGTTTGCAGAACATATAGATTATAACATATAAAGGAGCTGATGGGGTTGCATTTTGACATTCACGTCTTTTAATGTTCACGGCTTAGGCCAAAAAGAGAAGAAAGATTAGGTTAGGAGTCTAAGTAATTCTCACAATGTGAAGTTTTTATCTTTCAGGAGATGAAGCTTGGTTACATTGATTTGGTAAATGTTAGATCAGTTAGTAATTCGGGTGGTATATTGTGCATATGGGACACTTTGTTTCTTAAAAGGAATGTATATTCTTCTGATAATTTCCTTGTTGTGGAGGGGTGTGGTGACCTACTGGGACCAATTTACTTATGATTTTGGTGTATGCACATCAAGAGCTTTCTGAGAAGCGTATGATGTGGTACTATCTTAGTCACCTGTTTAGTAGATGGGCTAGTGAAGTGGTCATTATGACTTTACCGAGCTATGTTTTGATACTGAGCGTATGGGGTCGATTTTTAACGCCCTGGTTGCTGGTGTCATTAACACGTTTATTTCCTTGGCTAGCTTGTATGATCTTCCTCTGGGAGGTTATGCTTTTTCTTGGTATGACAGAGCTATTAGTAAAATGAGTAAGCTCGATAGATTCCTCGTCTCTGAGAGTTTGTTACACCTATTCCCGCATACCCCTGGTTTAGTTTTGGATCGTCATTTTCTAATCAACGACCTATTTTATTGATAGGGTTGTTTTTTATTATGGTCCTTCACCTTTTCGCATCTTCCATTTATGGTTTTTGTAGAGGGCTTTGAGCAGGCTGTTGTTGACTCTTGGCAAAATGATGGGGGGATTCATTCAAATGATATGGATCAGCTGAAGAAAAAACCCAAAGCTCTTACATTTAAGTTAAAGGTTTGAGGTAATGAGGCTAAAGAGGCTAGAGCTTTATCCAGAGCGAATTTGAAAATGATTTGACGTAGAATAACCTTTGGTTGGAGAGGGGGCGAGATCTAAGATGTTGTCTTCTTCTTTAGCCATTCGGGGTGTGCTTATGGATGGCGAGTGGGTTGATTCACCTGTTAAAGTGAAACAACAATTTCTAAATCACTTTGCTTCTCAGCTCCCAGCTTCTTGTTGGTATGAATTTATTTTCTAGGTTGTCTAGCGACCAGGCCTCGGTTTCCTAAATGACATATTGGATCGTTTTGGTTTTGGGTCTAAGTGGCGTGGTTGGATCCAAGGGTGTTTTTGATAATGGTAGCCCCACTGAGAAGTTTCAGGCTTTTCTGAGGGCTTCGACAGAAAGATCTACTTTCTTCTTTTCTCTTTATGTTGGTTATGAGTGTGCTTAATGTTTCTTTTAAGAGAGCCATGGGAGCTAGGTATTTTGATGTCATTAATATTGGTGCTAGTCCCTTAGTTTATATCTCACATCTTTTCTATGCAGATACCTAATTTTTATTGGATACTGGAAGCATTCAAATTTTAGGAACATTCTTAATGTTCTTATATGTTATCATTTGGTGTCGGGTCTTAAAATCAATATTAAGAAGAGCAAATTGTAGGTATTGGTGTTCATGATACTGAAGTGGAGGTTGTTGCTTCTTTTATTGGTTGTGCCTATTTGAGAACTCCATTTTCCTATTTGGGAGTTATAGTTGGTGCAAATATGGCGAGGCTCAATAATTGGAAGGATGTTATTCAGAAGGCGGTGAATAGATTGTCTCATTGGAAAGTTAAGACCCTTTCTGTTGGTTAGCGATTTTGAAATCTGTCTTGGGTTCCATTCCGACCTTTTGTATGTCACTTTAAAGTGTGAATGGGTGTTCTTAAGCAGTTAATCATGGTGGTTTGGGGGTGAGCAGTGTTTTTACTCGTAATCGGTCGCTACCATTTAATTGGGTATGGAGATTTCATCGGTTTCAGGATGATTTATGGTCTCGGGTTATTAGAGCCGTTTTTAGATCGCAATCTTCCTACTCAAAGCTCGACTTGGCTAGATATTATTAGAAGTTCCATGCATCTCACCACAAAGGGGTGGATTTGCTTCAATGTTGTCGAAAGAAAGTAGGGGATGGGGCTCATATGAATTTCTAGGAAGATTTGTGGGTGGGAGAAAGGGTACATCTTCCCTAGTCTGCAGCCCTTGGAAAATGAGCCTAATGTTCCGATTAAAATGAAATGGCACCATACGCATTTTTCACTCTTTTCGAAGTGTTCCTAGAGGAGGAACCGAGGCTGAACACTTTGAGGGGCTTCAAGTTTTCTTGGCTCCGGTGGCTCTTTATTCGGTTTCTGACCGTTGGACTTGGACACTTGAATCTTCAAGTGTTTTTCTATGGTGTGGGCTCAATTTTTCATAGATAAGACGATGTTGGGACTGTCTAATTTTGTTACTAGATGGGTGAAGTCAGTGCTAATTAAAGTCAGTGTTTTTGGTTGGAGATTAGCGATTGATAGTCTTTCGACTCGTGCTAATCTGTCTAGGAGGGGTATTGAGATTATTTCTATCATGTGTCCTCTATGTGACAATGGTACCGAGACCGCTTCACACCTTTTTTTTCTTGCTCCATAGCCATGTCTTTGATCGCGTAGGTGCTGAGGTGGTGGGATATCCCGATCCCGTTGATCATGTCCTATGTTGAATGGTTGTCTTGGTTTGATTGCAGTCAGTTAAGGAAAGAAGCTAATGAGATCTTTGAAGGCGTTTTCATAATGATTCTTTCTTTGGTACACAGAGACAGAGAAGTCTATGTTATTTGATTTAATCGTATCTTAGTCGTTTTTTGGTCTACTAATAGACGTAAGACCTCTATTAATTGGGTAGGTTGACAAAACCCAAAAGCCGCTATCTTGTAATTGTTTCTTTTGCCTAGCTTTTTGCTAGCCTTTTCTAATGGAATTTCAGTCGTAAAAATTTTTAAAAATTGATTAGGGATGAGAGAGATAGGATAAATGACAATTGATTGTGTTTAGGTACGAAATGGAAAATATGGAATTAAAGAGAAAAAAAGTGATGTAACAATTATGAGCTATCTGGGATGATAGAAATGAGAATGATAGACTCCCTCTACCCTAGTAATCAATTTTTTTAAAGTAGTATGGAACTCATCATACATAACTAATAATTAAATTCATATATATTTTATTAAAAATAAAGTATGTTGAGCAAGTAATCAAATGAAGAACAACTGAAACAAAGATTTAACATGGTTCAGTTAATGTCACAATCAATGTCACAGACGTCCATGAATAGGAAGCAAAAAACTCTTTTGTTATTTGATTGTTTTCAAAATGATACATTGAAAATCCTAGCTACGAATATTTTTAACTGAAAACCCCTAGCAGTTAGGGCTTAACGACTCTCATTATACTATAAACGCTTGTTAATTTGATTTCACCATTCGAGTTCCTTCACTTCATTCAAAATCTACCTATTCATTCACATCACCATATTCCAAGTCACAATCTAATAGTATGTTATCAAAAAATTAATTATTAATTATTACAACTTTAAGTTACAATAATTAAATAATCTCCGACATATAAATATGTACACCTTCAAAACACCTGAATCTACAACCACATATATTCACCATATACATTGGAATCAAATAAAGATATTCTTTTAAGATAACTGGCATAAAAAGCAAAAGATAAAACAAAATAGATTAGTTGTTAGAGTAATTAAATTATTTGATTACAATGTTGGTTAGGTTAAGGAATCATATCATTATACATTTGGTTGTCCAATAATTCGCATTGCAATTATACTTTTTTTAGATTATTTAATATTAAACTTATACATACCCAAAGATAACAAGAACAATCATACGTTTTTTAGATTATTTAATATTAAACTTATACATACCCAAAGATAACAAGAACACTAAGCGAAACTATATACTCCCTCCGTCCCAAAATGATAGTCCACTTTCTCATTTTCAAAGTCAAAGCTTGTCAACTTTGACCATCAATATTTTCGTTGTTATTATATAATATTTGATACAAAATATATGAATGGATTTGTGTTGTAAATGTGTTTTCATTGGTATAGTTTTCATCTAATATTATATAGCACAAAAAAATATATTTACGGTCAAACTTGACAAACTTTGACTTTGAAAATGAGAAAGTGGACTATCATTTTGGGACGGAGGGAGTATAAGCTAGTGTAACAAGAGTGAAGTCCGTAAGCGTTATTTATATAAAAAAATGGTGAAAAGTGATGATTTAACAGTTTTTCCTTTGCTAAAGATACGTTTTTTTTCCTAATAAACAATACAAGAACTTCAAAAGAGCTGAGAAAAGCTCGAGCTCGGCTTGATCATACAGCGATATATAACACTAACCACCATCATTATCAACTATATACATTTCAATTTTAAAAGCATTAATGGAAGAAAAAGACGTTGAAAAACAGCAAATTGTCAATTTTAGGGTTAATAACATAAAAATAACTGTAGTTTGGCCAAAATTCTGGTTAACAACTATATATATATATATATATATATATATATATATATATATATATATATATATATATATATATATATATATATATATATATATATTATAAAAACCACTCATACTTTCAAAGAATTCTGTAGTGACCACTATTGGTTTATTTTATAAATTTTAAAGATTATTTTCATCGAAAGATAATGTGAAAAGTTTTATATCGACATTTGAAACAAATATTGAGACTCAATTGTAGTTAGAATTATACATAAAGTTGTCCACATGTGAGTTTTATCTTCGTTGGTGTGGCTCTTCGGCCACGTTGTGAGTACGTAGGGTGTCCAAGTGAATCCACTAAATTTTGAATGCAACAAGGCTAAAGCATGTTCTGAGTTGGCGGCATACAATCATGACTTTTACTTTTTATAGTGATCGCAATAGATCTTTTTGAAAATATGAGTGGTTTTTATGAATTTTTAATGAAAATATAAGTGGTTTTAATAAAACAAAATATAATATAGTGTTTAAACCTTTGGTCAAACTATAATGGTTTTTATGTTATTGGCCCTAAATTTTATACTTTGCACTCTTTTAAGTATTGATGATTGACAAACAAATCCTTAACTTTATTAACAAAAAAGATAAGTTGTTCCTAGCCCCTTAAAAGATATAGGTTGTGTTTGGTAAAAGTAACATGTAGCTAGTAGCAATTAGCTGGAAGCTGTTATCTGGAGCTGAGCTGTTATCTGGAAGCTGGTAGCTGTAGCTTGCAAAAGTAGTTGTTAACTTTTAGAAGTCTAAAATAATATAAAAATCAAAAGATAACCACTAAACGCTCCCAAAAGCTATTTGAAGTCGATTTTAGAATAGACAGGTTTTGTTAAAAATAAAAGTTAAATGTTCTTGCTGACGAACAGAACTTTTTTTTTTGAGTTTTTTTTCCTAAAAAGTAAAAGCTAAAAGCTTTCAAAAGTTGCATGCCGAACACACCCATAAGCTTTATATCCGAAATGACCTAATGAAACTTTTTGGATCCAAAATGCCTAAAAAGTTGCAAAAAATAACTTTTGCTCGGATTTTCAATTACTACGAATGCCATTAAAAAAAAGGCGATATTAAATAAACCCTCTCTATGTGTGGTGTGTGAATTGACATTCACACACATATGTCACATCATGAGTTTTTTTACCAATAACCTAAAAAAATTACTGATGAATAATCATGAAGATAACCATATGATCGTATTTTTAGCAAAATGCAAAAATAACAATGACGTTTGAAATTTTGAATTTCTCAAATTAAATAGATGTTTTGAACTTCATGTCTTCTAAACTTTGGCGTTTTTTCCTTTTCTCTTGGTATCTTTTTTTCAAAGCATCTATTAATTCATATTTTATACTTCTTTGTCATTTCAATGAAAAATGTTATTTTATATTATTTTAGTAAATATATAGCATGGAAAACATGTTAGAAACTTACAAACAAGTTCAAAACTCATGAAATTTTTTGAAACTCATCAACAAGTTCAATGTTCATGAACAAGTTCGAAACTCATCACGAATAACAAGTTAGAAACTCGTTATGGAAAACAAGTTATAAACTCATGATTAAGTTCGGAGCTCATCGTGGTTCAAAATTTTCTGAATTTTGAAGAACATTTTATAAAAATAAATAGTATTTAATCAAATTTCTCTAACACAAACATGAAATTCAAAAAGTAAGTTCAAAACTAACCAAATTTGAGTTTGATGGTTACCTACAAAATTAAAAAAAATGTTACATCTATATAATATGGTGGTTTTCGTAATCATCCCTATTTATATTAATCTATGTTTTATTTTGGGAGCAGAGTTTCCTACTGATGATTTTTATGCATCCACTAAAAATTTAATGTATTGACAATTATGCCCCTCATTTTATTTAGAGATAGAATTTGTTTCCAAACAACGCACGGCGCAACTCTCCTTCTTCTTCCTTTAGCGTTGTAATCTTCTCCGATAATCCCCACTAATTTAATTCACTCCATTACTACTGCATCTTGCCTTCATCAGCTTTGAAATTGAATCACGTCATAGTGTGCTTTAGATATTAGTATGACAATACATTTAAAAGAATCTTCAACAAAACATTAATTCTTTATATAACCTATAGTTACAAACTAAAAACATTACTTATAAAGTCGAATACGTATCATAATTATTACTCTTATAAAGTGGAAGAATTTGTAATTAATGTGTGTACATATAGTTCTTCTAAGTTACATTAACTTTCATTTTACCTATTGAAAGGATGCTAGAAAATGGAGTTACAGTATCTGAATAGGCTTTCTCATTTATGCAAATGACTGAAATACCCTTTGTCCACTACTTTATGTAGGCCTTGACACAGTGTTGGTAAGTAATATTGGTGTTTTTATACAATGTTCTCCGAGAAATAAATCAAGGTGATATAATAAACAAAGTAATGGAAGTACATTGCAGCTTGTGAGTTCTTGCATTTACTTCTTTTGTTGTATGTCATGTGTAAATTTGGTTGTTTTTAGACGGATCTGGCTAAAGTTGGTGATGGAGACTATCACTATGACATCTCATAGTTGTTGTCTTAGTCAAAGTACCAAAAATTTCCAGCTGGTACATATTTCTAAATCAAACAATGTGATATATTTAATCATCTGAATTATAATACTAGCAACTCATTAGGCTTTAACAACCAATTGACATATGCAATATGAGATGTTAATGAATCTGATTCAACTATTTCATCCGGGTTTGATGTTAATTATAGAGGTGGATTGTTGATTTGAATAAATATGCATGTAAAGAACTTGCTTAACATACTTACATACTTACATACTTTACAGATTATAGGAATATGTAGCACATAAAAGTGATGTATTGCATTTATTTACCATTGAAATGATTATTTCTATTTGACATACTATATTTTGTGCAATGGATTGTCTTTTTTGTGTATGATATTTATTTTGTATTAAGAGACATTAAATGCGTGATGTAGTTTGACTCTTAGTAAATTAGGAAAAATAATTATTTTTACAAAAAACATAAAATCATGACATACAAGTATATGTTGTACAATCAGTCTCAGGACTTTAAATAAAATGTCAAAAATTTACGATATATAAATGACTAGTCATAAATGTCTTTTATAAAAGTATGTCGTAAATTTGTAACATACAAATATATGTCATCTTTCATTTATGACAATGCTTCAATGACAAACATTTGAATGTCACATATACACTTTTAATAACACACAATGTAAGCCATTAAATATTTTTTTTAACTAGTAGTGTCCTTACCTCAAGTTAGTTATACCACTTGCAACAAATGAAAAATGCATGTTTAGAAAAAAACTATAAAGTAGTAAAAGGATTTGATGATACATGAGAAATAGATGGCTTGATAAAAAAATAAAGTCTCTCTATACCTATAGAAAATTTTTAGGGTGCATTTGGTTGCGGAAAACAATTTTTGGTTTTCTAGAAAACATTTTCGGATAATGGAGTGGAGTATTCATTTTCATTTTCAGTAGAAAACGCATTTGGTTAAACTAATTGAGTTTTCATTTTCCATTTTAGAAAATTAGAAAATATGTTTGGATGTGTATTTTCTATAAGTTTTCATTTTCTTCTTTTATTTCAAATAATGCAATATATAACATATTTGAACACCTACACCCACATTTACTTCCACACCCCACCCATACCCACACTATCCCCGCACCCGTACCCCCACTCCTACCTACCCCACCCCATACCCTACCCTACCTACCTACCCCCACCCCACCCTCCACACCCCACACCCCTAACATACCCCATCCATAACCACCCACCCACCCAAATAATACAATATTTAACAATTTTGAACATTAAATGAAACAAAAATATAATATAAGAATCAGTATAACATTCAATATAAAAATCAAGGGTTGGGGTAGGGGTGGGTGGGCTTAGGGTTGGGGTAAGGTAGACTTAGGGGTGGGTGGGTGATGGATGTGGTAAGGATATGGTGGGTTTGGGGTGGGTGGGATAGGGGTTGTAGGTGAGTGGGGTGAGATAGAGGTTCGGGTGGGGGTGGGTAGGTGGTGAGTGGGGTTAGGGTTGGGAGTAGGGTAAGTAAGGTAGGGTTAGGGATTAGGGTGAGGGTAGGGGTTGGGTTAGGGGTGGGTGGTGTGGTATGGTATGTTGAGGGGTGGCGGGTGGCGTGTGAGTAGGGGTGAGGGTGGGTTGGGTAAGGTTGGGGTGGGTGGTGTAGGGTTTAGGTAGAGTGGGGTTGGGGTGGAGGTGAAGTATTGTGGGGATTGGGTTTTGGGTGGGTGGGTGGGGTTACGGTTCAGGATAGGGTGGGGTAGGGGTAGGTGGGGTGGGTTGGGTAGGTGGTAAGGGGTAGTGTGGGCTCGGGGTTGAGGTTAATGGTCCGAATGGGTAGGGATAAGGGAGTTAGGGGTAGGGGTGGGTGGGGTGGATATGTGTGAAGGGTTTGTATTTTAGAATATTTTTAGAAATAGAAAACTGTGGAAAACCACAATTATTAGTTTTCCAATATCTATGTAGTTTTGGAAATTGGCAAGTTTTCAATTTTTGGAAAAATTTTGAAAATTTTGATTAACCAAACATACTTTCTAACTTTTCATTTTATTTTTGGAAAAATTTCTTGGAAAACTATAAAATTTTTCACAACTAAACACACTCTAATCACTCCATGTGTATGTGATGAGGGTACCAACTTTGGAAAACCCCATGATTCTCCCAAGTCCATGATGCCCAAAGCCTAAATAGATAGTTAATTTTATGGTCCCCTTTACAACATCTAACTAACAATCTAGCATTGACATCCTTTTGCTGCCAATATTGTAAGCATTAGCCATCGCATAATTTTGTAAACATTCTTTCAACTATTTTGGATATTTGAAACGTATTCTCTAGATTGGCTTAACTTCCAGTATTAAGTAGGATCATTGATATAATAGATTGGTTTTTCAGAATTTCCATGTTAACTACCACATTTAGATTAATGTACATCCTTTTTAGCTTGAAAACATGGACGCAGTTGAGTCAAAAACTCATCATTCCAAGTGTTGTTGAAAGTTGAATTTACCTCATCTTATTATTCATGCTCCAACGGATGTCATCCTATAAAATGCTATAATCTTGGCCATCATTATCCACATTAATTTCATCTGGCTACATCCATACTACATCAAGAATCCAGACAACTAAAGGATCATAAAAATGATCCACATCTACAACTAAGCTCGAGTGTAGATCATGTTTAAGTTTATAAGACGTACAAGTCAAAAACCCATTTATTACCCATGCAACAAGATGCACAAAATGATAGTTCTTTGTTTTTTTAATTAGTTCTCGTATTTTCTAGACAGATACCATTGTGTGTCTTCAACTAGAAACCGACTGAACTAATATAGCCAGCTGCAGTGACTAAATTGCTACAATTGGAAAAGTTTGGGGTCTAACTTTGCTCATTTTGAACTTTGAAGACTAAATAGTGAAGTAACTAAAATTGTTACCAAAATTTTATGACCAATCATGGCAAGAGTCCTAATATTAAGGGGGTGAATGAGAATGCTTATTTTATTCATAAGCATTTTTGGGCAAAAGTGTTTATTATCTTATAACTTTTCAAAGATCAGTTTTTTTAAAAAGTGTTTGGATAAACTTATGTGATAAGAAAATTTAATAAGTTGATAAGGAGGTCTTAAAAAGTGTTTGATTTAACTTTTATATATGTAAAATGACCAAAAAATGTATATTTGTCATTTTAATACCAAAAAGTTAGGATCTTAACTTCTTAAATATGACTTTTTAATAGTACAAAAAACCGATTTAAAATGCACTTTTGATCATGCAAGCATTATTTTTGACTTATTAGGCTTTTTGAAAAGTCAATAAGCACTTTTGGAAGGATAATCTTAAATAAACCCCTATGATATGTGTGGATGTCTATGTAAATGTGGTTTGACCCTCTCACACATACATCAAATCATAAATGGTTTTTTTAGCACAAACCTAACCAAACACCCCTAAATGCATTCTTAATTCTTATCTGTTGGCCTAAGCAGTTGTGAGCCACGGACACACGAACGTCTACCAATATTACAAGAGAACACTATACACGAACGTCTACCAATATTACAAGAGAACACTATTTCTCACTGTATACGTGAACTGTATATACATTCTATTTCTTTTATACTCCCCAACAACAACTACAAATTATTAGACATTTTTATTTATTGAATATTTGTCGATAGCTGTTACTTCATGTTCACTCTATCGAACTTAAAATTTTACAGCTCAATATAAGCGATTCGTTAAATAGTTAGGTCAAATCCCTTGGCTCATTGACAATTTACCGAAGAAAGGCCTTAAACCGGCGTGTTACGATATTAGCGTCTTTTTTCCCCATCTTTAACTTTATGCAACTTCATTTGCATTCATTAAACATATACTTTTGTTTAAGTTGAATAATTATTCATCATACTTCATTTGTTCCTTTTTCCTTTCCTCTAGTGGCTGTGCTAATCGTTTATTGGGTTTGAACCCACTCCATAATTTGTTAAAAAAAAAAAAGCACGGTTTTACAATTTCAGATACGGTCACCTCACATTCTGATTAAAAATAAGCTTCCATATATTTATATGAGTAACTGTATCGATTCCTACCTTTTATTCCTACTCATATTCCTATCCATTTAAAATTATGACAAGTGTCATATTTAATAAAACTAATAATATTTTAATACATATGTCATAATTTAAGTTGGGTAAAAATAAAAACAATTTCTCTATTTATATTAGAAAAGAAAACTGCCACATCATTAATTACCACCTACATTAACCAAAAAGAGTTGTCATTGTAGTTGGTCAAAGAAAATAAAATGATACCGATGGTTTTTTTATCTAAAGAGAAAATTGCAAAATTGGTCCATGTGGTTTGCCAAAATGGCCAGGTTTGGTCCAAAATGGGTTTTACTAGCACCACAGGTCCAAAATTGTTGTATTTGTTGCGAGTTTGGTCCAATTTTTTTTAAAATACCTAGAATGACGATTTTGCCCTTTTTAATTTCTCTTTTCATTTTCTTTTAGTTTATTTTATGGTTTTTCTACCTATACAAAATAAAAAAGAAAATAAAAAACCCACCTCTCTCTCTCTCTCTCTCTCTCTCTCTCTCTCTCTCTCTCTCTCTCTCTCTCAACTTCGGTCCCACCATCTTCCTCTCACGTTTCTTCTCTCTCTTTGTCTCTCTTGTTTCAAACCAGAAAACCTGCAACCTTCCTCCAGAAAACCTAAAAAACTTCGTTCTGCTAGCATAAAAACTCTTAAAATATTCTGGAAACTTTTTTCCAATGAAACATCAAAACCACATACAAGATTTTGGCATCTACAAATCGTTAACTGTGTATTTGGATTCATTCTCAATTTTCAAATCATAAGAACACAGAAATATACATTGAACACATACACACAGCGGATACATTCAAGAAGTCTGGAACATGAACAACATATAAGAGCAACTCACTCATCTCTTTCTCTACTTCTTTCTCTACTTCTGGAACATGAACACATACAAACTGTGTATTTGGATTCATTCTCAATTTTCACCAATGTGAAAACTCCTCTGTTCCTGCATTATCTTCTCCATTCAGCCCCTCTCTCACCTCTTTCTCTACTTCTGAAACCCATAATCTGAGTTGAAACCCTAGCATTGCCGCCGGTGAAACGCCATTGAAGTAGCAAGCTCCGGCGGGGTGAAACGCCATTGATGGCGACAGGCTCCCGCAAGCACCCAACAACCTCCATTTCCATCGTCTCTCTCTCTCTCTCACTAATATGAAAACTCTCATATCTCTCTCTCTCTCGATTTTTGAAAACCCTTCATTGGATCTCCATATCCGAGCGACTCGCCTTCTTCTTCGTTTCAAGATCTGAGCAACTCGCCGGAGTGACAACTGAAAACCCTTCATCGGACCTCCAGATCTGAGCAACTCACCTTTGTTTTTAGTTTCTACACCTCCATCTTCGTTTCCATATCTGAGCAACTCACCGTAGTGGCAATAGGATGGCGATAGCAGAAAAGAGTGGTTGACATCGGAGATTGGAGGTAGATTGGTGGTGGCCGGCGAAGGCAAATGGTAGCCGGCAGTTTACTTGCGATTTCAAGTGTGTGTGTGTGTGTGTGTGTGTGAGATAGAAAGAGAGAGAGATAGGTGAGAGGGTAAGGTGTACGTGTAAAAGGGTGGGGTTTTTCATTTTTGTTTTTTGTTTTTTTTTAAATTAAAAACTCATTAAATAAATAGAAAGAAAAGGAAAAAGAAAACATTAAGGGCAAACTAGTCATTCTAAGTATTTTTTAGGAAAATTGGACCAAAACCGCAATAAAATTCTTTTTTTTGGACCTGTGGTGCTAGTAAAACTCATTTTGGACCAAACATGGCCATTTTGGCAAACCACAGGGACCAATTTTGCAATTTTCTCTTTATCCAAATTATATTGTTTTAGTCTGGTAACTTATAAGCTAGCTTTATTTATTTATGTGCGTAAGTCACAAATGTTAATCCATTGAAACAGAATCATTGAAAACGCAAACATTTCATTACTCACGATATACAAGTCTTGGTATGTATTATAAAAAACAACGACAATAACAGAAATAACTACCCCATGATCACGAAGAACAGCTCCTGAAGATGCTTCTCCAAGTAGCTACCCTTCCCTGTGCAATAAATCCATATAATATAATTAAGTTAAAATAAATACCTTATACTTTAAAAAAAATCAGCTACTAGTAACACTCACCTTATTTTGAAGACTGCGACAGTGACTTAACATTTTCCCAACATACAAGATTACCAAGAAGAAGAAGAAGAAGAAGAAGAAGAACCCTAGAATTGAACCTAATGACCAGAAGAAGCATCAAACAAAGCTCCCCTTCTCACCTTTCTCTCATAAAAAAACCAGAAAAGATGGTGAAGAGAAGCACTACCAAACTAAGGAAATGATAACAACAATAAGCATACCAGCAGCAATATCATCGATTCATCAACCATATGGAATGTAGATCTCCTTCAAACTGCCATAGGTTTGTTATAACATCACCATCAACGTGCACCATCACTCCCAGATCACTACAACAACTAGCACGCAATTCGAAACTACCACTGACTTATTTGCTTTATATACAGTCTACCTCTATCATGCTCAGATAAAGTAGTTTATTTACAAGAGTGTTAGCTTATCACTCCTAATCTGTCTCAACCATATCAAGATTGAGAATGCGTCGAAGGTTCTTAGTAGCTGAATCATTACCGCTGCTAAAGAACTCCATGTGACGCTCGCTTGTTGGGGACGTGGGTGCGGATTTTGAAATCAGGGTCAACAAATCAACACCTGAAGCTGAAACTGAAGGCAAGTCAAGTGAAACAGTCCTCTTTGGCTTGACGGAAAAATTAGGAATAGGCAAAGAGCTTGGAGGCGGTGAGTTAGAATATGCAGGGCCGGCCCAAAGCTCGGAGTAAAAGAATTCATTCATTGAACCCCCAATATTCTGCTTAAGAGAATAATCGGCATGCTTAATACTTATCGGGATAGTAACAGGACTACTTTTTGTGGTTTTCTTTGGCTGTTTGGGGTTTTCTTCAAAAGGAATTTGTTTATGGATAAGATTCGATTTTGCGGATGGTGTTGTGGGGGATTTTAAGGAGATTTGTTCATTAGAAGGAGAAGAACGTGCCTGATCAATAGGAGTAGGGAGTATGCCTGCTCCAGACTGAAAAGTACGGCAATTAATTTCTCTGAAATCCCTTGAAGACGAACCAAATGAACCATTGTTACTACCATAGCTAATACTATGGTATTGATCCTGATGCTGTGCAAAAATCAAAAGTGTTTCCATCTCACTCAAACAACCGTTAATAACGCTATAATCCCTCTTCCTAACCGAAGATGTAAGAATATAAATCAAATCTATAAATGGTCGATTATCTTTAGATCTTCTCCATAACCAACCGGATATGAGCAGAATAAAGTAAATTTCAGTTAATCGAAACTACCCGACGCACATATACGTGTATAAACGTCAATCGAACAACCAGACCTACGGAAAAATCAAAAACTACGCCAATCAGTTCGAATTAAATTCAAAAAACTTGCATAGATTTGGCGTCGGAAGATTGTTTTACCTGAGGGTGAAGGAGAGACTGAATGGATTCAACTCAACCGTAGTCCTGTGAATTCAACTGGTAATCGTAGTAGTATAATTCGATGATTTTGTATCACGACGAGATGGAAAAGAGCTTGTGGGGAAAATATCAGACAATGACGGATCTGAAAATACTCAGAGGCGTATTTAAGCAAGGTATGATGAATCCGCCAGCTGCATGGCTCCACCTTGGGAGCGGAAAAAGCAACAGTGAGGTTCCAACGGCTTGAAATTGCACTGAATAAATTAGCGATGAAAAATTATATCGATTCCTAAGGCTAAAGGGAGTGGTTGCCTACAAAACCATTGGCATCGGATGCCACGTAGGCGCCACGTAGGATGCCTACGAAATAGCTTTTCTATGCCTCTAACTTGGAATAGTTGCCTATGAAAACTTTTATTTTTCTTTTTTGATTTTTTTTAATTGTCACATTTAATTTTAAAATAAAAAAAACTAAAATTAAAATTAACAAAACTAAAAATAAAACATTTCATTTCACATAAAAACTTAAAAAAAACGACATACAACGGATAATTTAAAATCTATGAATTTAAAAAAACGACACACGATACGGATAATTTTAAACCTACGAAATTTAAAAAACGACACATCCAACGCAAACCCGTTTCACCTCCACCCTACAAATTATATTTTTCCTTGATACCCCGCTTCACCTCCATCGCCGCTTCGTACATATCACCCGACAAATGACTAACGTCGGCAAACAACAATTTCATGTCGGACCGGCGTTCTTTGTCGGCATTCACAACCTTCGAGTATTCGATGTGTTCTTGTAAAGTTGTACGCAAACCCGAAAACTCCGTCCTTATTTGTTGAATCTCGTCGGAACCACATGTAACCGCCGAGTGTGAAGACGCCGCTTTTCCCTTACCCTTCCGCTTCGTGGCATCGCGACCCATCGGACGAGTTGGTCGTTCGACCTCAAGTATGTCGTCGTTATCATCGTTGAGATCCACTCCTATATGAGCGTCCGATGTATCGTGAAACGACCCGTTTTCGTCGGTTTTGCTACGTTTGTTCTTATTATGGTTTGCGCCCTTCCATTTTTCTTTGTCTTTCACAAGGTTCCAAACGTGCAAAAATTTGAACGGCTTCAACATATCATTTTGGAACATGTAGCTAGCACGTTCCAAAATCGTCGCGTCGCTAGCCCCGCTAGACCATTGCGCCTTCAAATTTTTTACGATCGCGTTGAAATGCAACACCTCCTTATTCATATTCGCCCATTTGGTGGTGCATTGGTCTTGAGTTCGGTAATCATTTCCTAGGTCCATGCCCACTCGAAAACGGTTCGTGACGCGAAACCAAAACTTGTCGCGCCCTTGGTCTTTACCGGTGGATGCGTCCTCCGATATATCGAGCCACGACCGGGCCAACTCCATCTCCTCCTCGAGAGTCCATAACTTGTTCTTCGCCCTCCCTTGGGGTTTCTCGACCGGTGCTCTTGCCTTCCCTTTTCCCTTTTTTTTTCCGTTGGATCGGCATCTCCTCCGGTTCGCTTTCCGCTTCCTCGACCGGTGCTTTTGACTTCCCTTTTCCCGTTTTTTTTTCCGTTGAAGCGGCATCTCCTCCGGCTCTGTTGAAAAATAATACGATGATCTCCACGAATAAGGTTTTTAAGCCGGTTACTGTGTGACAAATATGTATTTTATCTATAATATGCGGAAATAAATAAGAGTTGCGGAATAAGATAAAGCGGTAAATCTAAACTAGACAGTATTTAAATATACAGAAAGCGGTAAATAAAGTAAATGTTAGAAGTTAGAGGTTAGATGTAATAAACGCCATTATCAACGATAACGTGTTTTTACAATAAATAAAAAGGTTAGAAATTAGGAGTTAGATGTTAGATGTAATAAACGCCATTATCAACGATAACGTGTTTTTACAATAAATAAAAAGGTTAGGAATTAGAAGTTAGATGTCTCGGTTAAATACAGTCCACATATGTTTTCGTTGTCAAGGTTCAATTCGGATGTATTGGATATTTGGTACAGTTGATTTATAACAGTTTAAATAAATCAATAACGACACAGATAATTTCAAAAGAAGTTATCGATAGCTGAGGAAGATGGTGTTTTCTTTGGAGCGTCGATTCTTGTTCTTTTCGGTAGGATGAGGTTTGGTAGTTTTTGGTGTTTGGTGAAATGGGTTTTTGGTGTCGGTTTAATTGAGATGCACGGGGTTTTTGTGGTTTAGTTTTCGTGGTGTATGTATTTGGTAGAGGGTGTGTAGGTTTTGTAGTTTGGTATTCGGGTTGAGGTTGTTTAGAGGTTTTGAAGTTTGGTGTCGAGTAGAGGTTTTGTTTGGTGTCGGGTAGAGGTTTTGTAGGTGTCGGGTAGAGGTTTTGTATGGTGTTGGGTAGTGGTTTTGTTTCTTGCGGTTGTGCGGTTTGGTTCTCGTTGACAAGTTCAGAAATTTGAGTGTCTTGAGGTGTTTGGTCGTGGGTTTCTTGGAGAGTATATGAGTATGTGGTGTAAGGTTTTATTTTCTACACAAGAGTGGCAAGAGGTTTGCATCTTATTTATAGTGCTGATGAACAGGGCTCGCGTCGCGACTGGCCATGCCGTCGCGTCGCGAAGGGGCGTGTGTCGGGTTGCTTTTGGTCGGCCACTGGTTAGTGCGTTGGGTTGGTAGTCTCGCGATCAAGAAGTTGGTGGTGTCGCGTTGGGTCCTTCGCGTCGCGACCACCTCCTTCGTCGCGTCGCGATCGCTGAAGGTTTTTTTTTTGGTCTTCTGTCTTTTTCTCTTCACGTCGCGACCATATGGTCTGTCGCGTCGTGATTGCTGTAGCAGTGTGATATTTTGTATTTTGCTCTTTGGTTCGTAGCGTTACTTCCTCAGGTTTGGATGTTTTCTCAAAGTTTCTCGGGTCTTGATTTATTCTTGTTTTTGATCTTGAATTCACGCAACCTGAAATACTGATAATATTTGTTAAAAAACATTTCGACTTATTTCAGTGATGGTCACATAAAAACATAAAAACATTATTCAACAATTTCCCCCTATGTGATCATTAATGAAATGAGGAGAAAAATTGTTTGATTGAAAATTCTTGAAGTTTGGATAAGACGTTTATAAAACCATATCACTTGTTTTGAAAAATGTGACTAGATTTTACTTATGTTTTGAAAAATGTTTGTCAAGAATATTTGTTTCTGAATCAAGGTTTCATGTTCAATTATCAAAAGGTTTTTGTATATGTACTTTCATAATATTCCTTAAGATTTTATAACATTTATAAAGACGACAAGTGATCTTAATAGGTCGATTCAGATGAACTTCTCATAGGTATAGCTCACACTTGACTGAGGTGTTTGTTTGTTCTGGGTGCAGAACTGGTGTATAATCACTAAAGATGAGTGATATCTCTCAGTTTGAAGGTGTTGACTTATGCTTAATGTGGATTTATACCTATATACTTTAGTCACTTGGTCTTCATATTAGATAATCAATCACATAAGACTGGTTTCGGCATTACTCTGAGGGTTTCTTCATTCATGCCATTGATGTTCACTCTCTCTTCGTCGGGAAATACATGTAGAGGGTTTTAGAAATATTCATAGTGCAGTTTGCAACTAAGAATATTCAATTATGAAGGCTACAGTATCCCGGTAAATCTTTGGTTTTTGAAAAATGTTTGTTTGGAAAGTTTTGAGAGATGTCTGTCTTGATGGATTGTTGTTGTAAATCTTCTTTTTCTTTCTTTGGTGAAGTGTTCACCTTTGTTTATATCTTTTCTTGATTTGTGCGAATACACATTGTGTAAAAGATATCTGATGAGGTTACCAATTTTGATTTGTTGACAGCATTTGTTGGATGTGACTTTGTCGTTTCTTCATTTGTCAGATTTATTATGCCAGATGATGAAGCTTTTCTTGATTTGGCTTGATTGAGGATAGGGATAGGTGATATAAAAGACAGTTTGTCTAATATATAAGAAAATGATTGTATCGTCCCTGGTCATTTTGATATCTAAGCAAAAATGAGACTAGCATCACAGTATAAGAGTATAAATCCTATAAGTCATCATGAAAACACCTTTGCTCACAGAAATGAATTCCATTTAGCATTTTAAAGACGAGGCACAATTTCTCACATGGGTTTGGTTTTCATCTGAATCTCCTGATCTTATGTCCCTTAATTGATAAAATCGTTATATTTGAAATAAATTCAAAGGGAATAGGAGAATGTACATAACGAAAATTTTGAGATTTGAACCTTCACTTTAATTTAAGAATCAATATGACTGAGAACATTCATCGAGCATTAGTATCTGAAAATTTAGTCAAGAAGATGTTAATCACATGGTTTTATAAAAACTTCCAAAAGGATAAAACTTTATTCAATTTTTTTTTGTGATTTTTGATTATGTGGATGTTTTTGGTAAATTTTGGTTTGCGGGTGAGAATGGGGTAACGAGAGTTCCCCCATAAATGATGCACTGGAATCATTTTGAACAGGTGGATTGGGGTGTTTTAGGAGGATTCTGGTTTTGGTGGTTCCCCCTCGACTGGATCCGCATCATTTTGGTTTGATTGTGAAGTTTCTGCATCGGAGGTAGTGTGGGTTTGAAGTCTTGTAGAAGGCTATGGTTTGTTGTCGTATGCTTGGAACGGCCACTATTGATATACCATGTATCATACTTGGGCTCTCCAGTACAAAGTGCCTGCAATTAGACAGAAAGTTTAGGTACCCAAACCATGGTGGGTCCTGATTTGTTAATGGTTTTCGGTGTTTTGAAATCATTATGGTTTCTGTTAATTGGACGAAGTGGTTGAGGCTTGATTTGTCTTATCAGATTTTCCCAATTTAAGATTTGTTTTTGAAAGCCTGTCATTTGGAAAGATTTCTGATTGTGTGAAAGGTATCCTTTATGTAATGACTTGTCTGATAACCTTTCTTTGTTTTTGGGATGAGGATGGTTTTGAAAATATTTTTGTTTTTGTGGCAAGGAGGTTGGTTTCAAAGGTTTCTTTTGGGTTTGTTTGAAAACTTTGGGCTTGCCTTGTTCCTTTTGAAGAGCAATTGGTTTAGAGGTACTGCCTTTCTCGTAAAAGGAGTTTGCTTTATTCAAAAAGTCTTTAAGTTTGGAGTTTTGGTTGGTAATTTGGATTTGGTGGGTTGAAGACCTATTAGTGAAAAATCTTTTGGAAACACTGAAATCAGTATCATCTGGGTTACAGTTGATAACTGTTTCGTCGTCTGAATTTTCCTCATTAACAGATGTGGATAGATCTGTTAGAGTTGATTCAGAGTTTTCACTGTTAGTCCTGGTTTCTTGTTTGGTTTGTTCGATTTCGAAGGATTCTCTTCCTAATCCAGGTCTGTAATTCGTATCGATTTTGCCAGATCCTAAGGATGTTGCTTTGATGAAAATATCATCACTTAGCTTTCTAGCAAGATTGATAGAATCCAGTATTCCTTGAAATCTTTGATTCTCGGATTCAAGAAGTTTGATTTGTTTTGAAAAATCATCTAATTTCAGAATCAAACTAGAGTTTATGTCAGTTAAATCTTGAATTTTTAGTTTTAACTGAAGGACTTCTATTTCTAAGGCATCTTTTATTTCAGATGGAAAAACAGATTGATTTTTTATTTCCAAGTCCTTTTTTTGTTTTAGAGCTTCATTTAATTGATCTAAGACGTGATTATATTCTTCTGATTTTCGTTCGACGTCTCTTTCAAGTTTGTCTCTAGTCTTTGTTGATTCTCCAAATCTGAGTTGCAAGGTTTGTAATTCAGATTTGTAGATATCAGATTTGACTATTGTGTCATGATATAGTTTGAGATCAGCTTTCAAACTGTTCTCAATCTTAGTCATGTGGGACTCAAATGGTGTTTTTGAAAGACCGATTTCTGAGATCATAGACCATACCTGATCGATGACATATGGAGCTCTTGAGTAGGTTGTGGAAGACATTTTTGGGTTGTCTTTTTTTTTTTTCTTTTTAATTTTTTTTTTTTTTATTATTTTTTTTTTTAATTTTTTTTTTGAACAAGTGATATTAAGATGAAATTTTTAAAGAAAACTTATTGGTGGTTTATAAAAACGCTACACAAAAGTTCTCGACAAAAATTTCAAAGTAAATCACACAAGCTCTGATACCAATTGTTGAAAAATAATACGATGATCTCCACGAATAAGGTTTTTAAGCCGGTTACTGTGTGACAGATATGTATTTTATCTATAATATGCGGAAATAAATAAGAGTTGCGGAATAAGATAAAGCGGTAAATCTAAACTAGACAGTATTTAAATATACAGAAAGCGGTAAATAAAGTAAATGTTAGAAGTTAGAGGTTAGATGTAATAAACGCCATTATCAACGATAACGTGTTTTTACAATAAATAAAAAGGTTAGAAATTAGGAGTTAGATGTTAGATGTAATAAACGCCATTATCAACGATAACGTGTTTTTACAATAAATAAAAAGGTTAGGAATTAGAAGTTAGATGTCTCGGTTAAATACAGTCCACATATGTTTTCGTTGTCAAGGTTCAATTCGGATGTATTGGATATTTGGTACAGTTGATTTATAACAGTTTAAATAAATCAATAACGACACAGATAATTTCAAAAGAACTTATCGATAGCTGAGGAAGATGGTGTTTTCTTTGGAGCGTCGATTCTTGTTCTTTTCGGTAGGATGAGGTTTGGTAGTTTTTGGTGTTTGGTGAAATGGGTTTTTGGTGTCGGTTTAATTGAGATGCACGGGGTTTTTGTGGTTTAGTTTTCGTGGTGTATGTATTTGGTAGAGGGTGTGTAGGTTTTGTAGTTTGGTATTCGGGTTGAGGTTGTTTAGAGGTTTTGAAGTTTGGTGTCGAGTAGAGGTTTTGTTTGGTGTCGGGTAGAGGTTTTGTAGGTGTCGGGTAGAGGTTTTGTATGGTGTTGGGTAGTGGTTTTGTTTCTTGCGGTTGTGCGGTTTGGTTCTCGTTGACAAGTTCAGAAATTTGAGTGTCTTGAGGTGTTTGGTCGTGGGTTTCTTGGAGAGTATATGAGTATGTGGTGTAAGGTTTTATTTTCTACACAAGAGTGGCAAGAGGTTTGCATCTTATTTATAGTGCTGATGAACAGGGCTCGCGTCGCGACTGGCCATGCCGTCGCGTCGCGAAGGGGCGTGTGTCGGGTTGCTTTTGGTCGGCCACTGGTTAGTGCGTTGGGTTGGTAGTCTCGCGATCAAGAAGTTGGTGGTGTCGCGTTGGGTCCTTCGCGTCGCGACCACCTCCTTCGTCGCGTCGCGATCGCTGAAGGTTTTTTTTTTTGGTCTTCTGTCTTTTTCTCTTCACGTCGCGACCATATGGTCTGTCGCGTCGTGATTGCTGTAGCAGTGTGATATTTTGTATTTTGCTCTTTGGTTCGTAGCGTTACTTCCTCAGGTTTGGATGTTTTCTCAAAGTTTCTCGGGTCTTGATTTATTCTTGTTTTTGATCTTGAATTCACGCAACCTGAAATACTGATAATATTTGTTAAAAAACATTTCGACTTATTTCAGTGATGGTCACATAAAAACATAAAAACATTATTCAACAGGCTCGCTTTCCGCTTCCTCGACCGATATGGGTGCGCTTGGGGTTTGTGGAGTTTGTGGAGATGGCGTTTGGTATTGAGTGTTGAATTGTGGAAATGGGCTAAAATTTTGTTACATCATTTGCGGATTGAATTGTGGAAATGGTTGTTGCGAGGGCATCGGGAATTGGGTGTATAAACTAAACGGATTTGGCATTTCAAATTGCGGACGGTATGGCGGTGGGGACGACGGATCGAACCCAAAAAAATTCGGGTTTTGGTTGTTTGGGTTTTGAGCCATGTGGATGAAAGAGTAAAAGAAATTCAATTGGTTTTGTTTGTGGTTTGCTGAAACATTATAAAACAAAAGGTGTATATATATATATGTTGGTAAAAATTGAAAAAGTTAATTTTTTTTTTATTCCAACGGATACTTTCAACGGTCAATTCGTATTTCAACGGCTCAATTTTCAGCTACGAGAGAACGCCGCTAGCCGATGCCGCCCAATCATGCGGATAACTCGGTATGGACGATGCCGCCGGCATCGAGTGCCAGCGAGGATACCGACGGCATCACTGAAGCCATTCCGTTTAGTCTAATATATCCTCCTAATTCATCATCCTAATCATTAGGCTAAAGGGAGTGGTTGCCTACGAAACCATTGGCATCGGCTGCCACGTAGGCGCCACGTAGGATGCCTACGAAATGGCTTTTCTATGCCTACAACTTGGAATGGTTGCCTATGAAAGATGCCTATGATTATTTTTTTGTTTTTTTATTTTTTTAAAATCAATCCATAAAAATAAAAATTACATAAAAATAAATTTAAAAACGTTACATTAAAATTAAAAACGTTACATTAAAATTAAAAACGTTAAGTAAAATTAAAAACGTTACATTAAAATTAAAAACATTACATTAAAATTAAAAACGTTACCTAAAATTTAAAACGTTACATTAAAATAAAAAACATTAAAACAACATCGTCAATCGGAAAAATCCTCTGTATCGTCCACCGGAAGCATGTTAAGATCCACATGATTAACGCGATATATATGTTCCACCAAATCGGCACGTAGCTCGTGGTGTTTGGCAACATCGCGTAGCTCCCGTCTTATTGCGACGTACTCCGGAGAACCAGGAATTATTGGCGGATGACTGCTTGAAGCCGCGACTTGCTCGCTTTCCACATACTTGCATATAGCCCGTCCCTCGTCCTCTAAAATCATGTTGTGTAAAATAATACACGTATACATAATAGATGCGAGTTTCTCTTTATCACGTGGTCGTCCCGGCTTTCCTAGTATGTGCCACCGCTTCTTGAGCGCTCCAAATGCTCTCTCGATATCCTTCCTAGCCCTTTCTTGTGCGACTTTATATTTTACGCGCTTCGGATCAACGGGACATGACAAAGGCTTGACAACAACGGCATGCTCGGGGTATATACCATCAACTAGGTAATACCCGTACTTGTATGTGGTTCCGTTGACTTGAAACGGTAAATAAGGAGCCGATCCGTTGCAAACATTTTCGAATAACGGTGACATTTGATAAATGTTGATATCATTGTTGGAACCCGGGGAACCAAAGTACGCATGCCAAATCCAAAGATCCTGTGACGCGGCAGCTTCGAGTACCACAGTCGGGTGGCCTTTATCACCCCGTGTATATTGCCCATGCCATGCAGTGGGGCAACCACCCCATTCCCAATGCATACAATCCAAACTCTCAAGCATGCCGGTAAAGCCATGAACATGTGCGTGATGAGCGTAAATGGTCTGCACGTCGCTGAATGTAGGCTTGCGCAAGTACCGTGGACCGTACATATAAACGACACACCTACAAAACTCCTCGAGGCTTTCACGTGCGGTCCTTTCGGACATTTGGAAATATTCATCCCATGAGTCCGACACACCACCGTAAGCAAGTTGACGTACGACAACTGCAGCTTTTTGTATAGCGGTAAAACCTTCCGAACCGGCAGCATCGGGTCGTTGACGGAAATAGACGGACATATTGTTGACATCGGTCAAAATACGTAGAAATAAATGACGCTGCATCCGAAACCGTCGGCGAAAATTGTATAGTGGGTAAACACAATCTTCGTCAAAATAATGACGCATGAGAAGGTTGTGGGCTGCGGCACGGTCTCTAAATATCCTGACTCGCGTACGCGGATGTGCACTTTGAACGGCATCGACCTCCTCTTCTTGTTCTTCAAGTATGTCGATAACCCGTTCCATCTCGTGCAACATCGCCAAACCAACAGGTGCGATCCAGTCATCCGACATGATTTTGAGAGTAAAAACTAGAGAAAACTTTGATGTTTTTGATATGGGTTTGATGTAGGTTTTGTGAAGGGTTGTGTGTGTATTTATAGTGTGAAAATATATTTTTTTTTTAAATTTTTAAACCAACTAGCCGTTTGTGGGTTTATTATTAGACAAAAAATCTTTTTTTTTTATTTTTTACAATTAGCCGTTGAACCCATTTTAAAAAGGAAATTTTTTTTTTTATTAAGGATGCCGCCACATTTCGCCTACGTCCGGATACCGCCAAGCCCACGCCGCTGAGCCATGCCGCCAACTCGGTATGATGGATGCCGGCGGCATCGCCTTCCACATCAGATACCGGCGGCATCGATGCTCCCATTCCGTTTAGTCTTAAAAAATTGACATGTGTGATCCACTAATTATCTTTTTCAATATTCTCTCTTGATTTTGATACTTGTCTTGATCTAGTGATTATCTAGTGATTAGGAAGATTATTAGGAAGATATTTTAGGAGGATATAGAACATCTCTTAATAGATTTTATCAATTATTGTAGGGTAATGTTGACAAAAAATATAATGTATTGTTTTTAAATTTTTAGAAGATAAGTATATTATTTTTATGTTTGTTAAATTATTATATTTTTTATGTTGCAAATTAATGTTTGGTAATCGAATTTGAGAAATGCGTTTTCGAGTTTACATGAAAAATAATATGTGCTGTTATCTATTTAGATTATATATGTAATAATAATTATAGTTTCTAAAAATGATACCAATTAACGAATACGATTTATTAAAATTAAAAATATCATGTAATTTTTTAAGTCAAGGTAGACTATGCAATCCGTCTTTTTAAATTATGTGATTGAAAAAAAAAACAAAATATAAAAATAAAATAATGGTTTACTGACAAATGGTCATTTTGTGCAGTTTTCATTCGGATAGGTTGTTTGTTAAATGAGTAAAAGTTTGTCGAGTTTATATAAGGGAAAATGACTTATAAGGGTAATTATGTTTTAAAAATGTTCAAAAAACACCATCCAAGTTTGGTCTGTTCAAAAAACACCATCCAAGTAAGGCCTTTGTACAAAAAACACCATCCAAGTAAGGCCTTTGTACAAAAAACACCATCGAACTACATGTTTTGTTCAAATTTTACCCGATGGTAACCGGCTCTTGCAGGTTAAAAGATGACTTGGCCGGTCACCAAGTATTAGGCCAAGTCATCCTTTAACCTGCAAGAGCCGGTTATCATCGGGTAAAATTTGAACAAAACGTGTAGTTCGATGGTGTTTTTTGTACAAATGCCTTACTTGGATGGTGTTTTTTGTACAAATGCCTTACTTGGATGGTGTTTTTTGAACAGACCAAACTTGGATGGTGTTTTTTGAACAATTTTGAAACATTATTACCCTTATAAGTCATTTTCCCTTTATATAAATGATTTGTTTTGTATAAATTTTGTAAATTAGAAACATGCAAATCAATTGGTATCACATCAAAGAGATATTCATTTATTCTTAGTCTATGTATGCAACAAGGGTTCTAAGCTCGTGTGTTGTCACGTGAGTTTAAATAATAATTTTTGTTAAAAGTACATTGTTATAAATGAAAACAAAACTTATTAATGGCCATTTTAATGAATTTTTACAAATCTATTTACAACTTGAATCTCCGTAAATTTAGCTTCTCTTTCATAAGGATTAGGCAACTTTATTTTAGGTTGATGATACTGTAAATCTTTATGTTGCTGTTAAAGAGCTACAAATCACATTATATGTATCACCACTTAACAACTCAGTTGGTATTTCATTGTAGAAGGTTTGTTTGTTATTCTTCCCATTCATGGTGCCTAGTTAGCAATCAAACTAAATTAGGGAAAATTGTAGAAAATTGCAACATACTTTACTTGATTTTCTAATAAAGTTTTATCTATAATAGCATTGTAATTTTTAAGTATAATGGTTTAATAAGAAAAAAGTTAAAAACTAAAAAAAACAATAAAAATAAGAAATAGAAGTAGGATGCTATATTAGACAACAAAATGGAAGCATATTGTCATTTATTGCATTTGGTCCTTTTATAGAATTTAGACTAAATTACATTATAATGAATAAATTTGGCATAAATGTAATACCGTGTTATTTTTCGGTTTAACGCGGTAATCCTCGTGTAATTAAGATTAGTTCAGTTAAAGTGTGATTTGGAGAGTTTCAAGAGTGTTTAAACTATGAGATATTAACACCATTTGAAAGTAGGTTGCTAATTTTGAAGTTCAAACGGAATTGGGTCACCTCAAGCTGAGTTAGGTCAGCTCAAGCTGAGTGTGGAGCTGAGTGGTTCAAGCTGAGTGAAAGTATCCTGAAACTGACCATATTACCGACGCTAATGTCGCAGGGTGACTTTTTAAGTGGGTTTTCTCCTTCATTCTAAAAAGCCTTTTTTACGAAAATTCTCTCTAAAAACCCTAGAAAAAACACCACTAACCTTCTAAAGTCGAAATTGAAGGTTGTAGCTCGAGAATTGAAGTTAGGAATCATTATCTTGTGATTAAAAGGTAATATCCCACGTTCTAGCTTCGAATTGATTGTCGTTTTGCTTGGATTGAGTTAGTTCCAGGTGGTGTTGATGAACCACCTACAACTAGTATGTTGGACTAAGTTTTATTGGATTAGAATATAAAAGAGAGTCTAAATCCTAAACCCTAGCTAAGAGTGTTGATTTTTGCGTTTTTATGGTTGTGAGTAGAATTGTGGAGTTGGGAGTTACAATTAAGATAGTGTTGTTATCTTTTGTTTGTAACTCCTTCCTATCTTTCAATTTCTTGATTCTTATGAGTTGGGTATTATTGAGATTCTTGTGGATGTTTGAGTTTTGATTCGGGTTGTTGTGATACAACCAAAGCTAGACAGGAACATGGTAAACATGGTTCGGGAGTTCCATATACTGACCCGACATCAGGTGAGTAGTTGTTTATTGATTCTTATGATGAACTGTGTTGTAGTTAAGTTGTTTATTACAGAAAAAGAAGTGTTTTATGAGTCTTATGAAGTGTGTTGGCAGTTGGTTATTGTTTCAAATAACTAAGTCTCTGAGTTTGATGTAAAGAGTTATATTGTGTTAATCACACTGAGGGACTAAGATAGTCCATTGAAAATGAGTTAAATGAGATCATGGGCGTTACAACCCGATAACTAGTGATTACTCACTGAGCTCATGTAGCTCATAATTTGTTGTTATTGTTGTTGTGTTTTAGGTTCTGGTAGTGGAGATCGTGGGAAGCAGACTACGGATGGATAGCTAGAGATGAAGTTGGACCTGCCTGTTTTGTTTATGTTTTTGTTGAACCCGATTTTTGGAGAACTAGTGTAAACGTGTGATGTACTTAGTCTAACACTTAAACAATGCTTTTGATGTAACTTTTTAAAACTTGTTACTCACTTTTGAGATTAAACCATTGTTTATATGGTTATTTCGTTAACATATATGGTGTAACTAAAGTTGGGAAATTGGGCGTTACATAAATTACTAAATATTTGATTGAAAAATAATTAGGTGATGTCTGTTTTTGAAGATGTAAAACGTCTGCAGTTTGTGGAGCATATCTGCAGAAAAAGATGTGAATCAAACGTCTACAGTCTACAATAAAAAGAATGTTTGTTTTTTAAAGTCTGCAACCTGCTAAAATAAACTGAAATTTAAATAAACTTATCATTTAATTATGTAATTATTAAATATAATCTAATTAATAGTCGTATGATATTAACCATCATAGCATAAGGATGATTATTTGAGTATTTGATATCAGGAGCTTCAACTTTGATTTACCGTTAGGAAAAGTAGTCGTATGATATTAGTAGGACACATTTAATTATGAAGTATACGACAGTTTAAATAATAAAAAATACATTAGGAATTAAAATCTTATGTCAGATTGAAAAAAATTCAAAATATCTAAAGAAATGTGTAAAAATAATATGATAAAACTAACCTTTATTCGGCTTGAAGATGTCTCCAGACTTGAAAAGTTATTATCTCATGTCCTCTACAAGAAGATGGCACATGGTCCTTTTAGGTTTGCAGTCTTCTAAAAAAACAGTCTTTTAAAAAAGCAGTCTGCAAACCAAACTCTTTCCACCCTCAAACAAAAAAGGCTAAAAAGTTCTTTTTGAAAAAACAAACAACACATTAGTCGAATAAAATAGGTAAGTTTTGCAAAATGAATCTTTTCAAAAGTGGAAACGGCTTATTTTTGGTAGTTTTTTGTAATTACAATATGCTAATATGAAAACAAATTGAAGGGTTTGATTATTGATTTATTTATGTTTCAATGGAATTCAAACCTGGTGGATGTAAAACATGAGCTTAGGTATTTGCTTAAATTTGGTTAAAAATGAATCCAAAAAATCACTCTATGTATTTGCTTAAATTTCATTTCAAGGGTTAGACGAGTCCATATTTTTGCTTAAATTGGTCAAAAATGAAATCAGAAAATGAGTCCAGGTAAGAATGTTTGTGATATACGATGCTAAAACGAGGATGATGCTTTCGTAAGAAAAGAAAACGCTTTAATAGGAAAAGAAAATTAAAATATAATGTTGTGATATAAAGAAAATAGTAAGATGCCATAAAGTGGAAGTAAATAAAAGTGTTTTACTATTTATAGCATTTAGACACACACACACACACATAAAGTAACAACATTCACATACACATCCACACACAACAAATAGTTACATATGTACAATGTGTCTAGTTATGTGTGTGTGGTTATATAGATATGTATCTTGTTGTTGTTGCTGTGTATATTTAAATGTAGTAAATAGCAAAAGACTATTATTTACTTTCATTTTATATATTGAGAGCATAGGATTTAGAAAAAATGAATTGGGTAAAAAATATAAGTTGGTTGTTATTGTGGGTAAAAAAACCAAGCACATTAACGTGAAGAAATTTAAATTGGTTTTTATGGTTCGTTGATAACAATGTACTTTCAATCAATGGGTTTTCCATTTATAGCAATATACTTTCATTTATATGCAAAAAGTCATTAATATGACCATATTGCAGAGGTATGGAGTCCTAATAGTGATATCCAAAGTTTGCTACTAGGAAAAGTACATACCCTAGAAGGATCGGTAATCCGGAGAAATTCGTACTCCGGAAGGATCAGGAGTTCAGACGGTTCCGTAGTACGGAGCGATTCGCATTCGAGGTGATGGTCAGGAGTCCCAGGTAAAGCAGGTTCAACAGTCCAGCCAAAGGTACAGTTTCTAGTCAGAAGCACTATCCTCACTGCTTAAACTCTACAAAAGTCCCTCACACTAAAATCTAAGTATGGCAGGAGACAGTATGGTGATTTGACTAACATGGCCACCTGACCAGTCACATCAGCTGGAGATTGCAGAAAGCATGGTGTGGCAGATTTGACTAGAGTCTTCTCTCTACTATAAATACATCTATATTATTGTACATTGGCCATATTATGTGAGTGAGCTTTCAATATTGTACTGCATACTTTGTATAGCAATATCAACATTTAAATCTCTCTAATTCTCCGATGGACGTAGCCTGATCAGATTAGATCGAGTGAACATAAATCCTTGTGTTCCCGATTGTTTCTTATTTTAGTCTCACTATATAGATAACAATGTTGTATGTATTTGTCGAAGTGTTTAATCTTAACAAAATGATATCAGAGTTATGGTTGAAGAAAGGAATATTAAGATCAATAGATTTGAAGGTCATGATTCTGGCTTTTGGATGATGCAGATAGAAGTAGGAGGAGTGTGAAGAACGCTGCTTACAACATTGTTAATGATAGAAAAATATTTGAACTGATCAAAGAGTCATCAAAATGTATGCGAAGCCCTCCGGAACAAACAAGGTGTTCCTTGTTAGATAGTGGGATAATACGAAGATGAATGGAATTTAGGCGTTACGGTTACTGCGATCAATAGTGCATCCGAAATGACAAAGCTTACGCTTGAAAGCATTCATGACTTCCTTGGTGTGTATATTTGCAGGCATAATGTATATGAGTGCTCTAGTAGTTTACTGAGTATCAAAAAACAAATGAGAATGTCTAATAAATGAGGCAGCGTTAGAAAAAAGTAAATCAATGATGAAAGGAATTTCCAGAGGCAGTAAAGACATCACCTGCTATAATTGCAAAGCAATCAGTCATTTTAAAATCCAGTGCCCTAAGCCTTCGATAAAGAAATCTGGGAAGGAAGTAAATGTGACAGAAGACTGCGTGCTTATTTGTTGTGTGGAGAATTCCATCGAATCTTGGATAATGGATTTTGGTGCCTCGGTCCATGCAAGCCATTATAGAGATGTAATATAGAATTCAGGCATTACAATGGCAAGGTGCAGTGTGACATCCCTAATTTTTTTTTTCATTTTTGAAAACCAATTTACACTTTATTTTAAAAGCAATCACTTTATGAACAGCGGAAATTCCCAAATTTTACAAAACAATTTCCTTTTAAACATTTATATTTTCAAATCTAATAGGATGTCAACTCGTACATATCAAACCATAAGTAGGAGCATAAATGGAATACTCACACGCAATACAATGGGTGAAAGTCTAACTCTTGGAACTCCCAAAACTCTCAAGCATCCTCTAATACATCAAATATTAATAATCTCCTGAGACACACATCAAAATAGTACGTCAGACTGGGAAGTCTGGTGAGATACATAGGGTTAGACACTAAGATAAAACATCATAACACACAGATACATTAAAGAAAAAAGCAAGCGTCTTTATTACACATTTCCTCGACCACTTAGTCTGCTCTCGAACTTACATCTTTATGGGCTGCATGGGGGGAGTCACCCATGACTGCTAATGTGACGGGGGATGAACAAATCAATCCGCCAATCATCTAATTGGGCTGCGTCGTGGTGGTCCAAGCACGTCTTAAGGCATAGCCGACGTAACTTGCCCCTATCACAACAGGTAGCTAGCCTGTGTGAAAATGGCAAGAATGTCTAGAATATCAAGCCAACATCATTAACGTCATTACGTCATAAACATCTTTCGTCATTGTGGTGGGAGTCACCCATGATTGGAGACGTGACGGGGGATGAATGTATCAGTCCGTCAATCGTCTGTTTGGATCATGTGGGGGGGGGGGGGGGGGGGTCCAAGTACATCTTTCGTCTTTGTGGTTTGGACCTCTCAAACATCTTAACGTCTTAACATCTTTCGTCTTTATAGGGGAGTCACCCATGTTTTGAGACGTGACGGGGGATGAATATATCAGTCCGTCATTCGTCTGTTTGGATCATGCATGGGGTCCAAGTACATCTAACGTTTTTCATTTTTATAGTTTGGACCTCTCAAGTCATCACTCAATTCTCCCCCTCTTTTACCCTTTTTGCATGTAATTATAAACATCGTATTTTTCAAGCTTTACAAAAACACATTTAACACATAAGTCACCATATGCACGTCTAACCATATAAAGTCACGTAAATACACATAAGGAACTTACAACAAAATAATTTTATTTTTATAAGGGATGTGTGCTCGAAAATTCTATGTTCTCACCTCGATGTCGACTGAGCAGTCATCACGCATTCCTCAAAAATATCGTTACGTCTGTAACTGTTTCGATCCTAGCCCTCCTCCGCCTACTAGAGTATTATTTTAAGATATAATTAATAACTATACTTCAAAATCAAATTATGTTTATTTCTAAGCAAATGATAAGTTTTAATATCTTAATTATAATACTAAAATGTTTGGACTTATTATTAAATCCCTAACAAACAAAAAATAATTCATTTAAATTAGGAGGCCACTCACGATTCACTTTTAAGCTATTCGACATTTTCTATAATAACCAAAGTTAATCTCATGCAATTCCTTTAACTAGTCATTTATTCTAAACGAATTGTTCCCATAAGTTTCAATTTATGTAACCCCATATTACTAACTTCCTACACATTATTTATAGCATAGTATTATATGCCTTTTGATGTATCATTTTAGTTCACCGAATTGCCTTTGTACACACCTTATGGAATGTCTTGTCTACTCTAAACTTTCATTCCGATTTGTTTCCATGACCTCTTGGGCTGCACTGCATAATATTATAAGTGATAATTATTAGTTTCGTAGCATTCAATTTAGTATTCTTTCTCCAAGAAAAAAAAAGACTTCTTAGTATAGTTAAAACTAATATGATAAATTTGTGGATAAACCCAAGATTATGTGAAATGAAGGAAAGCTTCATTTCCTGATCGCATAAAGTTACACAAGAGGGGTGTTTTGGTCATATTGTTTCTTTTTTTTTCTAAGTACATTAATACTCCTAACCTATATTTGCAGTTCACATGCCAGCAAGCCGTCATATGCCATATTTAGTGGGTCTAGACAAGTGCTTTTTCATGTTGTAGTTTTTCACCCAACCCTTCTTATGTTAATTATTTTTCATGCATCAAATTTCTTGCAACAGCTCTATACGCAAATGATCACAGAGCTTCATTGTGCTCTTCTTCTTTTTTTCCAGGCATTGCGTATACAATCTACTTTAAGACACTGTATAATGAATTTTGTTGAAGGGTTTGCTGTTAGGTCGATATCAAGACTGTTGAGATCAATTTAGCAAGGTTTTTATGTGAATCAAGTTCAAAGTCACCAACTAGGTTGATTTAATGTATGATCACAGTCGGTTAAGTAGCTAGAGGAAACCAAACAATGCTTAATCCAATACCAGAATTAAGGATGTCTGCCCGTAGGGTGCACAATGCCAAACATAGGACGTGATGTTCGCATGCAAGATAAAGTTCATTGATTAAAGCACGAAGCTAAGGCTTTAGAGTTTGATGAGAGCCAAAATATCAAGAGTGTTCGGACCCTTACCAGGACTGGAATGGAATCTCAACACCGGCTGCTCTTCGTCGATCCGTGTACATGCAGGAAAACCCGCGCCGCAAGCAATTCCCTCTCGTCACTCTCTCTTTTGTTTCCTCACATCAGCTAATCGGGGTAACCCATCTTCAATTATCATAAGGGTGGTTTTATATCAATCAAGGGTTGGAAGGTGAAGCGTAAGAGAAGAAACAACACTTACGCTGTGTTCCCGAGTTTTAGCATGGAGAGAAAAGAAAAGAAAAGAAAAGAAGGAGAGAAAAGAAGGGAAGGGAAAGGAAATGAAAGTTATATTTTTGTGTTCCCGAGTCGAAAGAAAATTAAAGGAAAGAAACGTTTTATGTGTTCCCGAGTGGAAAGGAAGAGAAATGAAAGTTATAATTAAGTGTTATTTTTACCAGTAATTCCCTTTCCTTCCAAATCCTTCCAAATCGGAAGGAAAGTTAGGAGAGAATATTAACCCTCCAATTCCTTTCTTTTCTTTCCACTTCCTTCCGTAAAAAAACTTGGGAACATAACAACTTTTCCTTTCCTCCAAGTTCCACCCAATTCTCTCCCTTTCCCTCGTTAAATGAGACTCGGGAACACAGCGTTAGAAGGAAACCCAACGGCTGGTAACCGCATGGGAAGGGAGGAGGGTTTGGTATTTTAACAAATTGCACTAAGAGGTCCCTCATCTTCGCCACACTAATTTATTTCCACCTTCGGACTTGTAATTTAACATTTGTAGTTTCCTGGAATTGTAATTCAGCCCTTATACTATCCAATTTAATTATTTTCTTTTTAGTCATTTTACTTGTAATGTCTAACAATTTCCTCCAAGTTATTATTATCGCATTTATTTTTATTATGTTGTTATTATTTTATTATTTTTATTACTAGTATATTGTTATTATTATCATAATTCCTAATCACCTGGTGCATGCTAATACACAAATAAGTAATTTTTTATATTTTTCTGACTTACCGAAAAACACGGGCGTTACATGCAGCTTGCGAACAATCAAAGCCTAGGTATCACAAGAGTGGGGGATATTGTCCTCCGAACATCATGTTGGATTAGGTGTCTAAGCCCATAACTATAATTGGTATATACTTATAGTGCTATAAACGAACAGAACGTTCAGCGAACCGTTCGGCATGAAGTTCGTTTATATTCATTTATTTAATAAATGAACGAACATGAACACAAATTCTCGTTTGTTTAGTTAAATGAACGAACACGAACAATGGGCTCGTTAGTTCAATGATGTTCATGAACATTTGTTTATGTTGTTTGTTTACGTTCGATTATGTTTGTTCATATAAGTTCCTTTTATATTCATATATGTTCAACTTTTTTTTAATTACATTACAATATTATATGTTCGTTTACTTTTATATATGTTCAATTGTGTTTATTTATATCTATTCGTTTATGTTTGTTCGTTTAGCATGTTCACGAACATAAACGAACGAACATGAACAAGATTATTTGTTAAACGAACGAACATGAACAAGAAAACTCGTTTGTTTATCTGTTCGTGTTCGTTCGTTTGTTCGGCTAACTTAAACGAACAAACACGAACGAGCTCTCGTTCGTGTTCGTTCGGTTCGTTTACAGCCCTAATACTTAGCACAGTCCTTTTAGGTTGCCCTAGTAGTCCAAATGGTATTAATTTTAATAGAGAGAGAAATAAATAGTTTATTAATTTATTATGTGATGATAAATTAATTAGAAACTAGTTTGGAATTAATTAGAATTAATTAGAATTAATTTGGGATTAATTAAAAGTGCAGGAGCTGAATTGTAATTGTTTATTAATTGAGCAATGAATAATTAGGGGGAATTATTTTGGACGAAAATTAAAAGATATAAATCCTTAATTTTCGAAAATTATATATATATATATATATATATATATATATATATATATATATATATATATATATATATATATATATATATATATATATATATATATATATATATATATATATATATATATATATATATATATATATATATATATATATATATATATATGGCAGTTAAAAGGGATTTAAATTTAAAGATAAAAGGTTTATCCGGTTTAAATTCAAATAAGACTTATTTTAAAGGTTTATCCTTAATCACCATTGAGGTTATAAAAACCTCTCTCTGGAGCCTCAAAACCTGTGCCAACTCTATGAGACATTCCTCTAGAGTTTTTCTCTTCTCTCTCAAGCAGAATCTATAATCTATCTCTAAGGTTTTATAGCGAGTTTTTCTTAATAAGACAATTTAAGATAATTAACCTAATTACTTGGACTTTTCGGTGTGAACCATTAGAGACACGACACTTATGGTGCTTGCTTCCAAGAGATCAACAGGACAAAGAATAATTGTTATTTGTTATAATAACAATAAGGTATGTAATCCTAAACCCTTTTAGTATTTTCGATTTTTATAACTAGGGTTTCTTTTGATGTTCTTAGTTATATGTTCAATAGTGAAATATAGATCCTTTTTAGGTTGCATGTGAACTTAAGAGTTTGAGTTTATTTGTTTTCCTAAATACTATCACATCCTTGGGGTAAAAGTGGATGTTGAAAAATGTTAAGTTCATTTCGGACCACGTGGAGTTCAGCAATCACCAGTAGTAATGACGAAGGGGATCATAGTTGTTGCTCGAGGTAAAAAGTGGGGGACCTTGTATATGTCAAGGCTTCGGCAGGAGAATTTTGGTGAACGCTATGGCTTCGGCAGGAGAATTTTGTATACAAACACTACTACTTTGTAGTACCAACCACATGAGTGAGAAGGGAATGAAAATGTTAGCATCAAAGGGTATGATTCTAAATCTGAAGTACCACTTCAGAATTTTGGTGAACGCTATGTCCTCGACAAATAGAAAAAGGTCACCTATGTTAAGGTAGGGAAAGTTCTGAAAGCAAAAAGCTACAACCTTTTCATTCAAATGTGTTTGGGTCAACTTCAGTATTTTCATCAAGAGGTTCTAGATACTAAGTCACTTTCATAAATTATTCAATGAGAAAGGTGTGAGTTTATTTTCTGAAGAATCAATCTGCGGTCTTCACCACCTTCAAGAAGGTTAAGGTTGCGGTAGAGAATGAGACGAATTCCAATGTTAAATGCTTAAAGTTAGTTAACAGGGGTGAATACAACAATTGTCAGTTTGTTGATTATTGCGTTAAGCATAAGATCCGTATGTTGAAGACAGTTCTAGAAACATCTCGGCAAAATGGAGTGCAAAGCATAGGCGTGGGAATCGGTTTGGTTTATAGGTTCACCGATTTCCTCGGTTTGAAGTTTTTTTATTCCAAACAGAAAACAAAACCAAACTGAATTCAAATGACTCCATACCAAATCGAAAACCAAATTTCAATTCAGTTTGAAACCGAGGAAACAAAATATTTTCTTAAAAAAATCCATTGTTACAATTTTCTAAACATAGTTAATTCCAAAGTTTCAAACATAAAAAGTTAAAGTTCCAAACATAAAGACCTAAAGTTCCATACATGCACAAGGGATTTACTAAGCCTTTTGTGGTCATTGTGTAATGGTTTACCATATTCCTAGTTTGAAACTTGAAGGGCATTGAAAATGAATAGTGCGGACTAAGCTACCATGCACGAGTATTATCTTTTGAATGAGCATACAAATGTATTGTGTAGGCTGAGATATCATGCATGAGCCCTAATCATAACCATCATTATGAATTGGACTATGATTTGTTGATTTTTGAGATGTTTTGACTTTGGGATTTGATGATCACAACCATCCACTTCTCTTAAATATTTGACGTCGTGTATACCCATACCCACTAGGTTTTTCAAGTCTAACACTTGTATATTGACATGTATTCAGATTAGGAAAGCTTGAGATGGATGCCGTTAGAAGAAGCTTGAATATTTAGAAGATTATAGTTGTGTAGTTTATTTATTTTACTTACGACATTGTTTTGTATTAATTGTAACGACATCACTTAACCAAATATTGAGATATAACTTTTAAGACCCAAAATTGGGATTTATAGAACCTATTCAAATACAATTTTATATAAGTGAAAACAAACTAAATTCGGAAAAAGATGTCAGTTAAGATTTGAACCCAGGTTGCTTCCAAGTAAGCTACATGTTTTAGTTGCCTGCTAAATTATGATATATATATATATATATATATATATATATATATATATATATATATATATATATATATATATATATATATATATATATATATATATATATATATATATATATATATATATATATATATATATATATATAAGTTTTCTAATAGACTTAAATTTAGGGCCCTAAATGTTTACGGGCATTGGTCGGTCGATCAACTTTCCCCTCTGTTTAGGATGGGCTTGGCTAACCCTACAACTTGGGCTACCTAAACTGATCATACACACATTAGTGCAAAATAAATTCACTTCCCCATATATGTTTATCTTTTCCACTATACTTAAAGTTCAAAATTTTGTTTATATTTCGGGGCCTACCCCTAGGGGTGAGCAAAACCGAACCCGGAAACCGAGAAACCGACAATAACCAACAAAACCGAAACCAAAATAAAAACCGACGGTTTGAGTTTGAAATTTTAAAAACCAAAAATTTCGGTTTGGGTTCGGTTTCACCCCTGAAAACCGACCCACTAAAACCGAAACCGACCCAATCCCTAAAACCGACCCAAACCCAAAAATATTTAATATATTATTAATATATGATATATATTGTAGTATGTTAGGGTATTGATTACGTCAAGTTAATGACACTTATAAGATGCATCAGTAATGTAGATTGACGTGTTTTTATTTATTTTTTCATATCTTTAACGAGTTTCTAATAACCGATAGAATATGCACTTGAATACGTCAAATGTTACATCACTACATTACTTCTTATAGAGTTAAGTGTATAAAAATGTAGCAAATTATTATTCCATGTAAATGATTACTAAAAATAATTGGTAGAATGTGATTATTAATTTTATAATTTTTTTTATATAATTGTTGGAAATTGGGTTCCAACCCAAAACCCACGGGTTGAAACCCAAAACCCACGAACCCATGGGTTGAAACCGAAACCGACCCAAAACCGACTTTAGAAACCGAAACCGAACCCACTTAAAAACCGAAACCGACGGGTTCTAGAACCCAAAAACCGAATTGTTCGGTTTGGGTTCGGTTTTTACCCCAAAACCGACCCATGCACAATCCTACCTACCCCTCGACACTGCAAAAGGATGTGAACCCTTAACCTCTGTCATTTGTCGTGTTTGAAAGCAAACTAACATTATACAAATATAGACTCCGTACCATCCTACTATTAGATCACGATCCCATTGGATCGCAATATAAATCTAATTTAGCCGTCATATAAAATACAATCACCTGATGGTCAAGTCATAATAAAACGACCTACTCATTCTAATGTCATGATCGCTATCCATACCCTTTTCTGTTAATCCAATTTATTGACCATAATGATGTGTTATAACTTATTTTAACATAATTTATTGGAGGTTTTGAATTTACTTTTAGAACGACAAAGGTTCCCCCTAGCTATCATGGACGTATATTTTGTCTCGTGAACTCTTATTCATAGGTTAGGTATGGGTTTGAATCATCATCCGATTTGTGATAACTTCTTATCTCTTAAAAACTTTAGGACATTTAACTTGTAATTCCGTTCAAAAATATTTAACTTGTAACTTTTTATGTCATATTTATATGGAGTATTAACTATGTAAAACGTAATTCTATAAAAGTAATATTTGAAAAATCCATTTATCCACCTTTTTTGTTTTGGACACACTCTCACCTCATCTCTTTCTCTAAAATTCACATATATCTCGACATCCGTGGGGAATCAAACACACACACACACACACACATAGATACAGAATTCTGTACGTATATCCCACGAACACACACCATCATTTACCAATTATCGATCATCTCTCATTTTTCCCAAATCCGTTTTGGGATTTGCATCTCCTAGTTTTCCATCTAGGGTTTCGGTTTGTTTTACCATCGACGAACCATGAAAGTTCACCCGACACCAAATAGGCGAAACATCACCGTGCGATACGATTTCGCGTCTCAATCCAACGCCGCCGACGTTCTTTGCCGGCAAAAGAAGCTCCGGCGACTACCTCATATCTTCGCCAAAGTCCTGGAGCTCCCTTTCTACTCCGATGCCGACGTATCCATCCAAGAAACCTCTGATTCGCTCAAATTTGTCGTCGATACAGACGACGACATCGGCACCGATATTGCCGCTCACACGATCGAGATCTACCCCGGTGTTACTAAAATCGTGGTAGGGGGGACAAGAGTGGTTAATACTCGCTCTAATCAGGTTAGCGAGCTGGCGCTTGACGTGTGGCGGTTCCGGCTTCCGGCGTCTACGCAACCAGAGCTTGCGACAGCATCGTTTACCGACGGAGAGCTTGTAGTTGTTGTGCCGAAGGACGTTAATTTGGATGGAAATCAGGGAGAGCTTTGGGATGAAGGTAACGGAACAGGGCAATTTGTTCTTGTACAGTAATCGAAATATTTCACTTAGTTTATATTATGTTTCTTGAGTGAAATGTGATGAAATTGCTGATTTCTGATCCTCAAGATATATGTTTCTGAATACTTCTGTCACTTGTCATGAAATCTTCTTCTTCCCCATTGGGTTATTAAGTATTTTACTATTTAGGTGCTAATTTATGGTTTTTCATGCTAATTATCTTAACTGGGAACTTATCATCATTTTTCGAATCATTGTCAATCATACAAAAGCGCAATTCCAATCTAGTCATTTTGGTGCATAATACCCGATATTAGGGGGTGTTTGGATGTGCCTCTTAAAAGTGATCAGGTGATATTGAAGATTCAGAATCAGATAATTAGCTCTTATAGAAGAATCCGTTGCTACTTGAAATTATAATCATCACCTTCTGATGGTGTTAGGTATTTGGGAAGTTCTAGTTATTTGAGAAAGTAATAGACAGAATAAAGGCATATATATTTATAATTTTGCTCTAGCCTTTAATAATCAGTTTTGTTTTGGCTAGTCTCAAATTAATTATTTAACCCCTAAAATCAGATTATCATAAGCAAAAGTACGTTACCGAATGACTAAAAAAATCCGATTATTAGGACTTGAAGTGCTAATAATCTGATAATCACGTTTAATATGCAATCTAAACACCCCTAGCATTTTGGTGCATAATCACCCAATTTCGATCGCATACATTCACATTTATGACGTACTAGTTTTTATTTGTTTATTATAGCATCCTACTTTCATTTTTTCTTTTATAACATTGTACTTTGAAAAATCTAACCAATTATAGCAATATCATCCTAATACAAATTGATTTTAGCATCTATAATTGGATACGTTTACAATATACAATGTCTTGATTAGAAAAAGAAATTTGAAACAACAAATGCTAATTGGGTAGATTTTTCAAAGTTCAATGCTTTAATTCGAAAGAAATTGCAAGTATAATGCTGTAACAAAAAGAAACAAAAGCACAATGTTATAATACATAAATCAATGAAAGTACGTTGCTATTTCTTGCATTTAATAATAAAAGTTTACTCTTTCTAATTTTATTACACCAAGAAAGATGACAAGACAAGTCTTTTTGCCATCATCATCCATACCATATTTGTGTTAAATTGATCATATTACTAAAAAAGCTGGTAGTATTCAGACCTTATTCGTGTTTCTTTGAATTGAAAATTGGAAATATTAAGAACATTACAGGATTAAAAGTAGGATAGCATTTTGTGTTACTTTAATGTGAAGGGTGCAAATACTGGTTATATTGTCGAAACTTTTGTGATGATTGGATGTAGGGAACCCTCTATCTTTTGGTCATCACTTTGTTAGATGCCCACAGACCACATGGGGTTTTGGTTACTTTTGGTTTTAAACTTGAAATGTTGGTATTGTTATGTTACCTTGAGAAAAGCTTTAAACTTTTCCTTCTTTAAGAACCACAAAAGAATCATTCTTGATTGTGGTAAAGTGTGTCCTACCACCATTGAAGTTAACCTAAATTGTGACCAAAATCGTGAAATAAAATGGATGGTGTGCCTGTGGGTGGTTATTGGATGTGGGACCAATTGGATTGTGTTTTGTATATGTTTTTAGATTTGTTTTTATATACATTATTGCAACTTGAAATTGCGATAATGGGATTCGGTTAAAGTTAACCATGGTTATGATTACTTCTATTTTTGTTCAATTTAATAAAATTTGAAAGGAGCATGTAGTAATTTGTAAGAAATTTATATTATAGTAGGATGTGTTGGACAAAACTAGCTGATAGTTGAAGCTGGTGTAACTTTTATTCGTGTATAATTGTTTGGCAAAAATAGGTTTTAGCTTTTAAAGATGTAACATTGGTTAAGAACTAAAAGTTAAAAGTTGGTAATACCTAAAAGCTTTTAAAAGCAAGTTGAAGTAACTTTTAAACTTAAAGTTTTTTAAAACAAAAGCTAAAAACTCGTATAATCGTCCGAAATTTTTCTTTAGTTCGAGGTTACTCTTAAAAGCTAAAAATTAAAAACTCTTAAATGATTGCTGCCAAAAAACTATGAAACAATGGAAATTATGAAGGGATTTGAATGTAATTCTTTTTGTATTATGCTTTAACTTGCTTTGTTAGATATATATTAATAGTTTGTAAGTACTTTTTAACAAATTACGTCATTAAAAAATCTTAATAATATTACGTATAATCAATGTTTTCTGTAACTTTCATATCATGATGCTTATTTTTTATGAGAACGGTGAGGATAAATATCAGCTATATATTTGTTTAAAGATTTTTTTTGGCGTCGACATTTTCATAGATATGTACACACGCCTTTTTATTTGATTAATGTTTTTCTTTATAATTTTGAAATTTTACTTTCTTTCTAAAAAAACTGAAAATGTCAAGATTTGTCATTTTTTATTCTCTACAAAAGTGTGTGTGCTTGTGTGTGTATGTGTATATCGATATACAATTACAAATTTTAAAAAATAATTTTTTTGTTTTAAACATTAATTATTAAGACATTAGTGAGGAGTGCGAGATTTTGACATTTTTTGTTTAAACGTTATATAATTAGGATCGGGTGTGGATAATTTTTAGCCTTAGAATTGAAAAAAGAAAAGTCGATGAGATTTAATTTTATTTATCAGCAAAATCTCACGAGATGATATGACATTTTGGTAATTATTTGCGAGATTTAGACAAATTCCGACGAAGGTTAAATGTTGGAGGGTTAAAATGGAAAATCAAATCACAAAAAAAAAGAAAGAAAATGCATCTCACGCGCCTCCACTCCACATTTCTCTCTCTCTCTCTCTGCCATGATGACATTAAATGAGCTTTTTTTTCATCCGTTTTGTTTTCCGACTATAATTTTTTTTTCTTTACAAACAAATTGCTGAAAAAAACAAAGTTCCTAAAATTTAATTCTCTAAAAAACAGACACAATCATGAAAATTTGAAAAAAAATTTATTTTTAAAATTTATAAAAAACCTAGAAAAAAATATTCTCCAAAAATCATAAAAAATTAAAGAATACTTCTACTCACTATACTAGTGACTTTGTAAAAAAACTTTTTAAAAAAAGCTTTTTAAAGTGTTCATATTTTGATATTAAGAAATATTTATTTTTATAAAATATAACGAATTTTTTTTATCCAAATTCAAAAAAGAAAATGATAGAGTTCTTCGTAATACTATTTTAATGAGTTTGTAAAAGAAAATTTTAAAAAATATTATTGTTAAGGATACGAATGTTTTGTTTAAATGATTTTAACTTTTTATAAAAAATAGGATTCAAATATTATATATATATATATATATATATATATATATATATATATATATATATATATATATATATATATATATATATATATATATATATATATATATATATATATATTATGATTCAAAATATATAATGATTCAACATTTGTTATGAACAAAAACTTTATTTAATTAATATATTATTGATCGAAAATCATATGATTAAAAAAATTATATGATCCAAAATATTATGATTCAAAATGTTTTGATCCAAAAATGATATGATCCAAAACTAGTATGACCTGAAAATATTATGATGCCTATTTTTTATGATATGATCCAAAACTAGTATGACCATTCTTCTGTGTGTGTATGTATGTGTGTGCGTGAGTGTGCGTGAGTGTGTATGTGTTTGTGTGGATCTAGTAATAAGGAAAATTTTGATAAGAATGGTAAGAAACGTAAATTTGCATGTTTTTTTTTGGCAAAGCAACAAAATAATTATTAGATGATGCAAAAAAACATGATTAGCAAAAAAAATCCCTTAAAACCTTCTTGACGATTCATTAATTCGTTTTTCGGAAAATTTTATTAAACCATCATTAAAATAAATATGCGATATTATTTTCTGGGTGTTTTGTGAATCATACTTTTCGCATCATCTAGTGATTGATTTTTTGTTCTTCAAAAAACATACAAATGATGAACTTCTTATCTTTTATGAACAACCATAGTTGTTAATGGTGTGAAAATACCCATTTATTTTCTCAGAAAATTGGAGTTGTCATCATTCGTCAGGTTAGCGAAGCTTTGTTTAAACATTTCCACATCATTTTCACAATCGAGTCCATCGTCTTTTGTAGTTAGCAAAACTTCGTTTAAATCAAGCTTCTGCCAAACATTTCCAATAGACTATCAATATTGATTAGCTCGCTTTATAATAAATTTCAATTTCATATGTACAAGGTAATCCACATCTATGTCACGATTGACAGCAACAATTGTCCTTGATTATTTCTTGTGTATCAAGTCAGTTCAATTCTTCACTAATTCTTTTTAGCATGTTATGAACAAAACCCTAACATTGTTTTAAATAAGACAAAATGTCATAATTATTTTAATAACAACCACATATCTAAGAGAGTGTGCCATATTTTACATTCACTCATTAAATTTTCACGCGGTTGAAACCTCCTAAATGAAAAAAAAAACAAAGATTAAAATTTGGTAATTCTTTCATACATATAACAAATGAATAATATATTAAAACAATCCAACAAAAATATATGTCACATTGGTGTGAAAATTAGTCATATGTTTTTGTGTTGCAAAACTAATACAGACGATATATATTTCTGTAAAATATTGAGAAAGTTGCTACAATATTAGAATTAATATGTTTTTGTGAACACTTTAGAAATCCCACATTTATGCATGAAAACTAGGGCTGGCAAAAATGTATCGTGGAGAACCAACCAACATGTTACCAACCGTACCAATAAAGTTGGTAGCCAACATGTTTGGTTGCCAATATGTTTGGTTGGTAGTAGCATACCAATTAAGCAATCTTGGTACGGTAACGGTACAAAATTTTGAATATCACGGTTTTACCGTACCAACCAATTTATATATATATATATATATATATATATATATATATATATATATATATATATATATATATATATATATATATATATATATATATATATATATATATATATATATATATATATATATATATATATATATATATATATATATATATAGAGAGAGAGAGAGAGAGTTAGTATTAAATGAAATTATTATATATTGTGCAAATGTAAGACTTAATGTAGACCATCAAATTGAAAAAATCAAAGGCTGTGATCAGAATGACATTTTTGTAAGAAAGATAAACAACGTACGCATGTTTAATGAGATTCAAACGACAAAGGGCAAATCGGTCAAATTGAATTAGGAAAACAGAACTGAATATTGCTACTATCACGCGACACGGTTCTACATCATGTAGACGGTTATATGTTCAGAGAATCATAACATATCGAGAAAACCTAGAATCCAGCAGCAGAAAACCCACCATTCGCATACGAAAAACCCTAATTGAAAACCTAATTGAAGACGATAATCGGAGAGGAAATTATGGAACAAAGAAGAAGCAGCTCGCGACAAAGAGATAAAACCCAATTCAAGAACACAGCCGTTAACCCAATTACAGTGGATAACTTGGATGATTTCGTGGAACCATTTAAATGTATATTCTCTAAGAATGTCCTAAACCCACATTCTCTAAGAATGGGTAAAACCAAGATAACAGTTAACATGAATATGTAAAAACAGAACAAAAACTTTATATCATTCCCTGAGAATAACATCAAACGAAAATAAATGATATCAATTCTCTGAGAATGACTTAAACCCACATACTATAACAATGCCTAAATACAACACAACAGATTACAGTAATCTGTAAAACGAAATGTACATTCCAAATAAATAATATGTTTCCATCACGTGCCCTCCATGTGACCTTCTCAACACACAAGTTGATCACGATATTGTCACTCCCAAAGTAATAAAGAACATTTTATTTCTTCCAAGTAAAATATTTATTATTATTGTTACTATTTGTTAGACTAAACTACAAAAATGGTTCATGTAGTTGTTAATAGTTGCACTCCATATCTAACTTTATTTTTCTCTAATCATTTCGTCCTAAAAAGTGGGCAGCTATTTTGAATTTGATCCCTGTGTTTCGATTATGGGTTTAATCTAAAATAACTATTTTATTCGTAAAATAATTTGTTTTTGATTTTGTTATTATTTCTCTGTTATTATTTTATTATTATCATATACTTAAAAGAAATGCAAATGTTTCGATTTTACTGTACATGTATATGTCTCTGTCATGGAGTCTTTGAAGATCAAAATCAAACCCAAACCAAATGCTCTAGATGAAGATGAATATATTCATCGAATTCTAAAAATCCAAATCTGTGAAACTATGGTTTTTGGTTTTGGTTATCTAAACCAAAATATCTAAACAAATAAATGGATTATATATACAAATGGTTGGTTATCTTTAAATTAAACTTGTTTAAACCCACATTCTCTAAGAATGGGTAAAACCAAGATAGCAGTTAACAGGAATATGTAAAAACAAAACAACTTTATATCATTCCCTGAGAATAACATCAAACGAAAATAAATGCTATCAATTCTCTGAGAATGGCTTAAACCCACATACTATAACAATGCCTAAATACAACACAACAGATTACAGTAATCTGTAAAACGAAAAAAATACAATGAATTCTCTGAGAATGGAGTAACATCAATTAAGATTTGCAAAAAATCTCTAAGGTTAAAGAAACATAAAAGTGAACACAATTCTGAAAAAAAAAAAACTATAAACCCCCACAGCCAATTAGAAATACAACTCGAACCATCATTCTCCTTATTACATTTTTTTTCAATATCTGTTATTCTTAACCAAAAGTTATGAAACTAAAAGGATCTAAAAGGGCAATTTCTACTATCATTATCAGTTAACTTATTATATATTTTGCAAAATCTCTTATTATAACTGCTAAAGTCTTCCATCTTGTAAACATCATCATCAAAAAAAATTCCCTTGACAGTTCCAATCTTACAATCATCAAAACGCATACACCTATTCAAATAGACATATTCTCCTAAAAAACAACATTTGATTAATTAAAAAATTAGTTAACTCTCTTAGAATGTCAAAAAACTAGTAAACAAATAGCACATTCTCTTAGAATACACTTTAACTAACAAAAATTAACACCATTCTCCTAGAATGATGTACATATCCCCTGGCGTACAAACACAATTAACAAATATAGAAGCACATTCTCTTAGAATAGACTTTAACTAACCAAAATTAACACCATTCTCAAAGAATGATCTAAATATCAAATAACGTAGAAACGCAATTCAGGAAAATATATAGATCGCATCAGAATTAACAGTAATCACATACAATCGAACATAATTAGCTCAATTATATAATTCGCATAATCGAAATTCACTCAATTATAACATTCGCACAACATAATTGTCGAAATCACGAACATCGTTAACAAAAATATTACCTGTGTCGAATTCCAATTCAATCTCTACGAAAACTTGACCAATCACTGTGAATTTATGATCGATTTTGACGATAACCACAACATCGATATTTATCAACGAAGGATTCGATTCTCAAATCAATTTTGATAAGGATTCGATTGTTTTAGAATTGATTCTGTTATCAATTTCGAATTGATTCCAATCTCATAAGCGGTTACAATTTACACGTAACATATTAATTGTAGTTAATTTTATTTAATTTCAAAATTTCTTGTCTCGTTAAATTACCGATCGTAACCTTGAAGAATGAAGGAACGTGATTAAGACATACGATCGCACAATAATTAGCATCCGCATTTGAATCTACATCTCTATATATATATATATATATATATATATATATATATATATATATATATATATATATATATATATATATATATATATATATATATATATCAATTTCAATTCTCGTATATTTATGTTTTAAATAGGAGTAATAACTAACAATTCACACTTGGAAATGAATTACTAAAACAACTCTTAATACTAATTCTTTTTTCAAACAACACTAGATATTAAAATCAAACTAATAACACAAGCGACTAGCACGTAAGCGATGATAAATTAGGGAAAACAATATTAAAAGAAAAGTTTTTGGTATATACCAATATCAATATGTACCAACCAAACTTGTTGGTAGCCAAATAAGTTGGTACCAAGTATAATTGGTACGGCATTGGTAATTAAGTTTTTATGCCAATTATAATTGGTACGGTACACGGTATAAAAGAAAAAAAACCGATATCATACCAATTCCACCCCTAACCAAAACATTACCAACAAACTCTTTCACTCATCTCCATTGTCCCCTTATCTTATCCATTATCTTCTATTATCTTACTCATTGTCTCTCACTATCTAAATTATGAAAAAAACAAAAAAAACAAAAAAACAAAACAAAACACATCATATCTAATCAAATCATGACTTATTATCTAATTTATTCATCCACCGACAAAATAAAACAATAAAATAACAACATACAAAAGATTAGTAAATATTAAAAGTTTATTTAATTGATAATTAGTGGAAGTACAATAATGTGCGTATGAAAAATAATACATTGGAAATTTCTTAGGAAATTTCTCGCGTAATATATATATATATATATATATATATATATATATATATATATATATATATATAGACTAAATATCAAATGGGAACCAATATTTTCCTAGGAACCGTAGGAACTTTTTTACTGAAAATTTTTTTCCAAAAAAATGACATAATACACCTAATCGCTTATATTTAAGACATTTTTTGAAAAAAATTGAAAAAATAATATATATACACGAAATGTGCACATATGCACGAAACGTGATCATATACTCATGTGCGAAAAAAATGCATATATGCACATTTCGTGTATACATATTATTTTTCAAAATTTTTTTGACAAAAAGTCTTAAATATAAGCGACTAGATGTATTATGTCATTTTTTTTGAAAAAATAATTTTAGTCAAAAAGTTCCTACGGTTCCTAGGAAAATATTGGTTCTTCCTTGAAACGGACTCTATATATATATATATATATATATATATATATATATATATATATATATATATATATATATATATATATATATATATATATATATAAATAAAATTAATGTGATATCAGTTATCAAGTTGAATGAATTTGACATATTTGTTGTGAAAGTAGGTTTGCATGACTCATTCGAACATGTGGAGATGTGGCATTGGTTTGAAGATCGTTTGAATAAGTGATTGTGAGTTTTTCCCACAGGTCCATAGCTTTACTATAGAACCAATCTTGTGCTAGACAGGTTCGTCTGGTTTACCAATAGTGGTGTCGGTAGAAAAGTGATCAATATTGTCGAGAATGCTGAAACAAGTGAGTTGAAAAGTTCATATTAATGCGAGCATGATCAAACATGAGAAATATATGCTTTGATGTTACTTATGCCATAAAGGTTCTCAATCGTGGGTAAAGAAGAAGAAAAAGAGGACGATGAAGCGCCAATATTATGACCGAAATGTAGGATGGGACAGCACTAGCTTGGTCATGTGGTAAAGGCGTCGTCCTTCTTATTTGATGTTGAATGTTCAAGTCTCGCTTGAAACATAGTTGGATTCAGGAGTAGTTTAGAAGTATGATAGATTTGTCGTTCTAAAAAAAGAAAATAGAATATACCAATTTTTACATTAATAATTGAATTATATTTTGTGGATAAATTTAAGATAAGAAATTTTATATCTCATATTGATTTACAAAGAAAAATACTCGGTAAGAGCATTCACAAGATTCTCTTCGAAAGTTTTTTGTTCAATAAATTTGAAGTTGTAAGAGTTTTTTTTTATTAATTTGTTTTACTTTTTAAAAGAATATAGAAGTTTTTTATACAAATTCTTTCTATAATTATATTTTAATCATAATTATAGAAAGTTTACAAAATCTATTTGTTTGTTAGATTGGTTAAAACATCATTAAAAATTCATATTGTGGATGGATGCTCTAAGGCTATACGGAATACATACCACGCTCAAGGCGTGGGGACTACGTGGCTGCCACCCACGATGTGGCACATCGCCCCCCCCCCCCCCCCCCCCCTCTCGCGTGGGTGGCATGGATGTGGCTGGGCGTGGTTTCAGCAACGTCGAGCAACGCGGGTTTTGTTCGTTGGAATTGAACGTTGTGGTGGAAAAGATCCGTTGGAATGGATTTTAAAAAAAAAAATTAATTTTTTCAAAATTTCAAATCACACACACACACACACACACACACACACACACACACACACACACACACACACACACACACACACACACACACACACACATATATATATATATATATATATATATATATATATATATATATATATATATATATATATATATATATATATATATATATATATATATATATATATATCTCACATTTTAAACAACTACGCATACAAAACCAACAAATACTCTCTAAAAAATGGATGATTTACATTATCCCGACGAAGAATTTTCATCGTCATCCGATGATGAGGCGTTTTTTCCGACCCTTGTGACTGGGATAGCTCGTTACCTCCGTCGGAAAAGACAAGCTTCCGTTAAAAAGACGAGAAAGACTATAAACTGAGATCGAGCGGCTGCATACGACCTTCTGGTACGTGATTACTTTGTAGAAGATTGTTTGTATGATGATAAACAATTCAAGAGACGTTTTCGTTTAAACAAATCGCTTGTCCATCGTTTGTGTAACAATTTATCTGAGAATTACGAAGATTTCCAATTGGGGTGGGATGGTAGAGGTAGAACGGGGTTTAGCACGTACCAGAAAGTATCAGCCGCACTTCGGCTTATAGCGACGGGCCAGACTTCGGACTCAACAGACGACTATATAAAGATGGCCGATAAAACATCCCGCGAGTATACGTATTTGTTTGCTAAGTATGTTATCGAGCTTTACGGACACATATATTTGCGTAGGCCGACTAAGAGTGATGTCGAAGAATTATATGTCGCCCATCACGCAACACACAGGTTCCAGGAATGCTCGGTAGCCTTGATTGCACACATTGGGCGTGGGAGAACTGTCCAAGTGCATGGCGCGGACAGTTTACGCGGGGCGATCACGGAGTGCCAACGATCATGCTAGAAGCCGTCGCATCGCATGATCTATGGATTTGACATGCGTTTTTTGGAGTCGCCGGGTCAAACAACGACATAAACGTGCTTAATGAGTCACCTATTTTCAATGATATTTTGACCGGCAAGGCGCCCGATTGTCCATTTGTGGTGAATGGGAATGAATATAAACACGGTTACTATCTTGTGGATGGTATAATCCTGAGTATGCGACGTTTGTCAAAGCTTATCAACATCCGGTCGATGAAAAACGAAAAATGTTTAAAGCGGCCCAAGAATCGGCAAGGAAGGACGTTGAGAGAGCTTTTGTTGTTTTGATGAAAATGTTTTATATTATCAAATATCCCTCACGCGCATGGGATAAGGATAACATAGCGAACATTATGTACGCGTGTATCATATTACACAATATAATAATAGAAGAAAAAGGTCGGGCAATTTGTATGTATAATCCGCACGACGCCGCAAATCCGCACCAACAATTTGTACCCGGTAGTCCCCAATACTTTGCACGTGTTCTGAAAATACATAGCATGGAAATGCACGATAATTTTCGCCACGATTTGACGGAGCATATATACGAAAATCGGATGGAACACGACGACGACGACGAGGAGTAGCGTTTTTAGTTGTTATTTTCGTAATTTTTAATTTTCGAGTCGATGTAGTTTTTAATTTTTAGGGTTGTAATTTTAATTTTTAGGAATTGTAATGTTTTTATTTTAATGAAATTTTAATTTTTAGGATTTTAATTTATGTTTGTATTTAAATTAAATCAAAAAAAGAATTGAGGTTCTATTAAAAATAAATAATTATATGATGTGGAGTGGTGGGTATTTCCTTAGTGGTGTGGTAAGCAAGTGGGATGACGTGTCGGTGACATGACACCACTTTTCAAATAGGAAGCAAGTGAGGCACTCCTCATAGCCTAAGAAAACATAAAACGATGCTGTCGCAAGCTCTGGTTGCATAGACGCCGGAAGCCGGAACCGCCACACGTCAAGCGCCAGCTCGCTAACCTGATTAGAGCGAGTATTAACCACTCTTGTCCCCCTACCACGATTTTAGTAACACCGGGGTAGATCTCGATCATGTGAGCGGCAATATCGGTGCCGATGTCGTCGTCTGTATCGACGACAAATTTGAGCGAATCAGAGATTTCTTGGATGGATACGTCGGCATCGGAGTAGAAAGGGAGCTCCAGGACTTTGGCGAAGATATGAGGTAGTCGTCGGAGCTTCTTTTGCCGGCAAAGAATGTCGGCGGCGTTGGATTGAGACGCGAAATCGTATCGCACGGTGAAATGGCCTCTTGGCCAAGTGATAAGGTATCACCCTCTAACCTTGAGGTTGAGGGTTCAATCCCCACTAGGGGGAATAGGTGGATTATAGGTGAATTAGAATAGAAGTAGGAGTGGGATAGATTTGTCGGTTAAAAAAATAATAATAATAATAAAATTAACGTCTGTTATAATTATTTTCAGAAAAATAACTTCTTGTTGCATTTAATTATTCGTATATCTCAATCTCAATTTGATAGTCAGCACGGCCCCACGTGTGCGGTAGACAACACGTGGCAAACCACATAGGTAAACGTTGACTGGCGGATTCTATGGTCCTCCACGTGTCATTTATGTGCTTCTGATCTGTGTTTGCAAATTGCAATAAGAACCCTAGCTCGGGAGTGCGACACACTCAAAAGTCAAACACCGTAAGCCCTCCGTTCACTGCGACAATGAGCCAGGCACACCCGCAGCGACCACAAACTCAAGATGAGCTGTTGGAACCCATCAAATACGGCGACGTTTTCAACGTCTCCGGCGAGTTAGCCAATGAACCCATCACTCCACAAGATGCCGCCGACATGCAAGCCGCCGAGAACTTGGTTCTCGGGGAGACTCAGAAAGGCGGACCTGCTGCTGTCATGCAGTCGTCCGCCGCCATCAACAAGAACCGTGGCCTTGTTGGCCAGTTTGGTTATAAAGACCAGGGCATCGCGATCTCCGAAACAGAATACGCCGGGCACCACATCGTCACAGAGTCCGTTGGTGGAGAGGCAACTTTCGTCACTCTCAACTCTGATAAAACAAATTTACGTATTTGTTATAATATTCGTTTTAGAGACGTTTTTATGCTAAAATTTTCAGAAACATTAGTTAACGACAGAAATTCAAAAAACTGATTGCATCCCTCCTTGGCTCCGTCATCGTCTAAGATTATATACGATCCATCGATTTAGTTTTGCCGGAGAATATTTGGATTACTCAAAAGGAGTTGCAAATTTTAACAGGTTGTGGGACAGTATGTCCGGACGAACTTGGCTTCTTCCCCGGCTCCGGCGAAATTGAGTGACGACGCAGTTACAGTAGGAGAAGCTTTGGAGGCAAGTGCGTTATCGGCTGGTGGCAAACTGGTGGACGAGGGTGATGCAGCGGCAATACAGGCGGCTGAAATCAGAGCAACAGGACGTTTGCAGGCGGTTCCCGGAGGTGTAGCAGCAAAAGCTCAAGCAGCGGCCGCCCATAATATTCGAACCATACGTGAGGAAGACAAAACTATGCTCGGGGATATATTGGCGGCAAGTATTCTTGATTTCTTGTCCCATGGGCCACAAAGAAATTCAGTTTTTAGTTTTTTATCGGATACGTTACATTTTTTAAAGCTCGAAAATTTCTTTATTCCACTAGTCAGGCTATTGAATCAAAGCTTATCCTAATACCGTCCCGATTAGGTTTTGTATTTTGAAGATTGGACTGATATTTGATAGTGCAGGATGCGAAATCACGGCTGCCAAAAGATAAGCCGGCAACAAGGGTGGATGCTGAAGGGGTGATAGCAGCGGAGACACGTAACAAACCGGATCTGGCCACGTATCCTGGTGGCGTAGCTTCGTCGGTGGCTGCTGCGGCAAAGATTAATCAAGAGAAATGAGGTGGGGTTGTTTATAGAAGTAGAGATGGTGTAAGATATAGAGAGAAAGATGTATGATGATGATGGTCGTGAGGTTGTGTATAATATAGACGTAGAAATACAGGGTGAATGGTGATTATGATGTCTATATAAAATATGTGAGATATTTTCATATCTAATTGATAATTTTGATTCATCTATTTTTTGATCGATTTGGTTTATTGGTGGTTGGATAAACGAAATCAAAATCTTTTAGACCTTTCTATCTAAAAAGTTAGGCTATTGACTTATTGGTTGTAATTAGTAATTACAAATGATAGGCTTCAACATTCCATGAAGAAAGCTGTAATATAACAAATGATTTTAGACTTCCTAGAAACGACTCTTGGTCAGGCTTAGCTCGGTGTGAAGACAACCGCATCAAATGTCGATAGCTTCTTGTGCCATATCTACCAAAACTTGGCATGTTTTAGGCTATTACCCTGACTCACTAACTTTCCACCTCGTAAGACTAGTATAAAAAGAAACCCGACGGTTTGAGACGTGGTCGTTTAGTCTTTTAATAATATGTCCAAGTCAAGACATGATAAATTGCAAGATACACTGGGTTGATCTAACAAAACTTAAACATTTGTGCTGAATAAGTACATTATAATATAACTTGGGAAGTACATGGAAGTAAAAGAGTGAGAACAAATTCGCCCATAATGTCCTGTTTGAAATAAAATTTCCGAGTATACCGTTAACATCAGCGAAATTCTGATTTTCGACTAAGATAAATAGTGCCAAATTTGTTTTGTTTATAACTTTATGTCATCAAATGTGAATCCCATAAAATAACTTCAGATATTTTGTCGTTTGCAAGCGTCAAAAATCTTGAAGGACGGTAGTTTTCCAAAACTTGAGCAATGCAAATAGGAATTTAGTGTAATTCATAAAGGTTAACAAACACCGCATTTTCCAGGTTGTTTTTACATGAAATCAAACAAGATTTTGTGACATAATGTCCATATGCAAAAACTAGAATATATAGAGCCAACAAAATAACCACAAGCCAAAATTAATCAAAAATCTATCGCAGACACTTTCTCATATGAGAACCAAAAGAAATACTAACATGAACATCTAAGAAAGTAAAATTATACCCATGACATGACAGCTTATAGCCCAAACATCATTTTAGAATAACTGTTTTATGCTGAAAACTAATCAAAGAACAATAGGAATAGATAAGCAGAGCTAATCGCATCAGTTTGTGAGTGTAAACACATGTAAACACAAAACTTGGCCTCACCAACCGTTGCAGCCACCAACCCACTTGCAACCATCATTGTTGAAGAAGGTGGCAAACTTTGTTTTCTCTTGTTTAAATTCATTGAATGTAGTAGTTGTCATTAGTATTTGCTTGGCTATAAATAGAGGTTTTAGCTTTATTTGTTAAGTATCACAAAAACATAGAAGAGAGTGTTTAGATAGTTAGCGTGAGTTGTTCTTTTCTTGTATTTCAGTTTGAGTATTGAATAAAAGAACATTTGAGTTCTAACAAGTGGTATCAGAGCTTGGTTAACCTCCCGGGGCAACTTTCTAAACACCCTCGGGTTTTTTGGTCAAAATTTTTCTGTCTCAAAATCGTTTTTCGAGAGCACCATTGGAAAGGTCTCAGTCTCAGGATTCCGAATATATATTTTTCGGAATTTTTCGACCACCGGAAGACCTCCAAAAGTCCGGTCAAAGGTTCGCCGGAATAGTTGCCGGAAAAACCAGTTCGCCGGAGATCTCGCCGGAGAAGACGACCGGAGAAGACGACACTGTAGCAGTTCACTGTAGCAGGTTTCAGAAAACTGCAATTTGGTCCCTGAAGTTTCGAAAAGTTACGTTTTGGTCCCTGTATTTCCGAAAAATTTCAGGTTGGTCCCTATTTTTCAGAAAAACTTCAGAATAGCCCCTATACTTCAAAAAGTTTCAAACAAGCCCCTAAACTTCTGAAAATTACATTTTAATCCTTGTAATTTTCATAAATTACACGTAATTTTTATAAATTACACATAATTTTCGTACACGCCAAGAATGTCTACACCAAGCTCGTCGTTTTCTCAACCCGAAATTGAAAGTGTTCAAATGACCGGGAAGGATAGTAGTGTTACGTTACACTATCCGTTGCTTACGAAAACAAACTACGCGGTGTGGGCTATAAAAATGCGAGTGAATTTGCAAGCACAAGGAGTGTGGGATGCAATTCAAAATGCAAGAGTAGATGAACGAACAGATAGGATGGCGCTTGCGGCCATTTACCAAGTGATTCCAGAGGACGTACTTCTTATGTTGGCCGAGAAGGACACGGCTAAAGAAGCATGGGAAACGCTTAAGATGATGCATATGGGAGCTGATCGGTTAAAGGAGGCTAAAGTACAAACGTTGAGAAGTGAATTCGAGGTGATCCGAATGAACAATGGTGAGTCGATAGATGATTTCGCCATGAGATTGAACACTATTGTGACCGGTATTCGATCTCTCGGTGAAAAGATCGAGGAGAATACGGTGGTGAAGAAGTTTCTTCGAGCCGTCCCAATGCGATTTATACAAATCGTAACATCTATCGAGCAATTTGGAGACATGAAAAACATGACGGTTGAAGAAGTTGTAGGCCGTCTCAAGACTCACGAAGAGCGACTTCGAGGATATGAAGAACGGGAAGAAGGACCTTCTCTATTGCTTACACATGCCAAGTGGGCATCTCAATCTAAGCAAACCGACGAGGGAGACTCGTCAAACACTTCAAGGGAAAGTGGAAACCAAGGCCAAGGACGCGGTCGAGGTCGTGGGCATGGCCGAGAAGATGGTCATAGGTATGATGCAAATCGGAATGACTACAATCGTCCTCGAAAGGACAAAAGTAAAATAAAATGTTTTACTTGCGAGGAATATGGTCATTATGCATCAGAGTGTCCAAATAAGAAACGAGGTGAAGAGGTGAACCTCACCCAAACCAATGAAGATGAAGAGCCCATTTTAATGATGGGGATCTCGCAAGAAGATACACCAGGTATGGTACCGCTAAAAGAGAAGAACGGCGTTGATATCCCTGCATCCGAAGAAAGTCAAGTTGATTCCGAGGAATGGTACCTTGACAACGGTGCTAGCAATCATATGACCGGAGATCGTTCAAAGTTCCATGAGTTAGACGAGAACGTGACGGGTTATACACGGTTCGGAGACGGGTCAAAGATCGACATCAAAGGAAAAGGTACGATCTTGTTTGATTACGGAAACGGAGATCAAAGACTACTTAACGAGGTATATTACATTCCTAGACTTAAAAAGAATATTATAAGTCTTGGACAACTAACCGAAGACGGGAATCAAGTCGACATGGATGGTGATATTTTACGGGTATTTGACAATAGTAATACTTTACTTTTTAAAGTAAAAAGAACACGTAACCGACTCTATAAGACACTTTTAAAGACGAGACGAAAAATTTGTCCTTTATCATCCCAAGATGATCCAGGTTGGTTGTGGCATCAACAACGTTCGTATGCCAATTATTATACCATGAAAGTTAATGGTTATTTGGAGCATAATAAAATTCTAGGTTCACATCTAAAGAAACTAGATGATTCAAGTGAGCAAGGAATTTATGTTGAAGTTGAAAAATGTGAAAAAGGACACCAGTTTTTCGACGCACGGAAAAGGAAGCCACAGGTAAGGCGAGAAGGGTTCTTTGGTAAACGGAAAAGATGGACTTGGACCGAAAAAGCAGCTGCCAGTTTTCTCCGACGTAGTCCCAAAAATCGAGGTATTGATTTTCGTAAGGTGATGCAGAAGATGGAAGACGTGTCTCTAAAGAAAACGGCTTATGCTAAAAGGATTTCGGGGGAGTTTAGTGTGAGAGATTGCATTCCAACAACTTGTTCCAAGGATGCAAAATTGAAACTCGAGAAAGATAAAGACAAAGCACTTGTCGATTATTCTGTAGCCGGGGATGGCATGAAATGTGCAACATGATCGGCGTAACGAATCTCAAGCCAAGTTTGGTTTAAGGGGGAGAATGTGAGTGTAAACACATATAAACACAAAACTTGGCCTCACCAACCATTGCAGCCACCAACCCACTTGCAACCATCATTGTTGAAGAAGGTGGCAAACTTTGTTTTCTCTTGTTTAAATTCATTGAATGTAGTAGTTGTCATTAGTATTTGCTTGGCTATAAATAGAGGTTTTAGCTTCATTTGTTAAGTATCACAAAAACATAGAAGAGAGTGTTTAGATAGTTAGCGTGAGTTGTTCTTTTCTTGTATTTCAGTTTGAGTATTGAATAAAAGAACATTTGAATTCTAACACAGTTGACAGGTTGAAATTAAAAGGTTTCAACATAGATTAAGGGATGATCCTATAATCATATTATATTTTAATCATAAATATAGAAAGTTTATAAAATCGAAAATAAATTATAAAGAAAAGCCAATCTATTGTTTGTTAGATTGGTTAAAACAGAAAAAGAAAAATCATATTGTGGATGGATGCTCTAAGAAAATAAAAATTAAACTCGTTGTAAATTTATTCTCTCCTGACGAACTTAAAATAGAAAGTTATATCTCTATCTCAATTTGATAGTCAGCACGGGGCCACGTGTGCGGTGGACGACACGTGACAAACCACATAGGTAAGTGCGTTATCGGCTGGTGGCAAACCGGTGGACGTGGGTGATGCAGCAGCAATACATGCGGCTGAAATCAGAGCAACAGGACGTATGCAGGCGGTTCCAGTAGGTGTAGCAGCAAAAGCTGAAGCAGCGGCCGCCCACAATATTGGAACCATACGTGAGGAGGACAAAACTAAGCTCGGGGATATATTGGCGGCAAGTATTCTTTAATTTCTTGGCCCATGGGCCGTAAAGAAATTCAGTTTTTTACTTTTCTTTTTTATCGGCCACATTTTTTAAAGCTCAAATATTTCTCTGATCTACTAGTCGGGCTATTGAATCAAAGCTTATCCTGATACCGTCTACTCGATTAGGTTTTCTATGTTTAGAATTGAACTGATATTTGATAGTGCAGGATGCGAAATCACGGCTGCCAAAAGATAAGCCGGCAACACGGTTGGATGCTGAAGGGGTGATAGCAGCGGAAACACGTAACAAACCGGATCTGGCCACGTATCCTGGTGGTGTAGCTTCGGCGGTGGCTGCTGCGGCAAAGGTTAATCAAGAGAAATGAGGTGGGGTTGTGTATAGAAATCGAGAAGGTGTATGATATAGAGAGAAAGATGTAATTTGATGAAGGTGATGATCCTGTGGTTTGTGTATATACAAGGATTAGGCAGCCCCTGTTTTTCGGCAGGGATAATATGCTTCACGCATGATGCTTATGCAAAGTAAAGCTAATAATTGATACAATAGATGCATAGCTTCTACTACATTTACATGCAGAAAATATATACATGTGATCCGACAATGAAGCTATGTTAAAAGAGTGTACTACATTTACATGCAGAAAATATATACATGTGATCCAACAATAAAGCTATGTTAAAAGAGTATAGTTAATGCTAATGTTTGAGTGTATACATGGTTTTTATTTTATATTTAAAAGTCATAAGGGTGTATCACACCATTTGGTTTATAAAATATTTTTTCTTCGACTATGCGTTTTGGTTCTCTCCCCCGTTACTTATAAAAAGTGAGCCACCGGTCATAGAATAAATAAAGAAAAAAAATTTAGATTGATATAGAAAAAGTTATAGGAGTGTTTTTATTTGATTATTTTGATATTTCTTTTTGTTGCCTAAAATTTAGAAAAAGATGGTATTATGAGTTAATGTACGGATAATCAAATAATTAATATCAATTACATATAAGGGCACCAATGCAACAATTATCTTGACGCAAGTGAAGCCTAGCTTAGCTGGGTGGATGTACCTGGTTATATACACATGTTGTGGGAGGTCTGGAGTTCGACTCCGACTAACCCCATGTGGGGATTTTCCTAGAAGGCGAATTAGGAGGAGGGGAAAGGCCTTTGCGCCTGGGGTGATTGACATGCCCTGGGTTGTGAGACTGATTACCCTCAGGTGAAGCCATATCTATTCGCTGGTTCAAAAAAAAAAAAAAAAAACAATTATCTTGACATTTGTTTAGTACAATTATTTAATAATTATTAAATGTTCAAACTACAGTATCCGATAAATTAAAAAAGTTTTAATATTAATATACATATAAGAGCATCAATGCAGCAATTATCTTGACATTTTGTTTAGTATAATTATTTAATAATTATTAAATATTTAAACTACAGTATCAGAATAAATTAAAAAGGTTTTTTTAATTAAATTTATAAATATCATGTAAAGAAAAGTTTTAAATTAAATTATAACAGTTTAGTAATAAGAAATTGTATCATTCAATACTTCAAAAGTTAGGTAGTTATGGTCAAAGGGTTTTGAACACATAAACTCTAGAGTAAATTACACGGATGGTCCCTGTGGTTTGGGGTAACTTGCGCGCTTGGTCCCTAACTCTTTTTTTTTAACTCGGACAGTCCCTATAATCAATTTTTGTTACACGTTTGGTCCCTACCAGTCTTAAAAAGACTATAATACCCTTAAGTATTTTCTTTATGATTTTTTTATTATTTTTTATTATTACTGTATTTTATTAAAATAATTATTTAATATAAAATATTGGTCCTCCCCCACCATTTATCCCTTCCCCACATCTCCTCTCTATCGTCGGAATAAACCACCGTCTATGCCACCGGATAAATTGCCACCCACTCTGTCACCGGACTAAATACCACAACCTCTGCCATCGAAAAAATTTACGGTCAAATCCATTTGAACCCAGAAATCACACACATAAATCAAATTCAGAAATCCTATCAAACCAAAATCAAATCCGGAATTCAAACAAGAAATCTGAACCAGAAATTCAAAACTAGAAACTCAAAACCTAAATCCAATCCAGAAATCAACACCACATGTGTTTCGTGTAGCCACTCATTGTCGGATTCAACAAACCATCCGTAACCCATTGTCGGATTCAACAAACAATCTGCAGGAGTTCTATTTATCAAACCGCAAACCAAGAAAAATATAAAAAGGAGCATAAAAGGGTAATGACTTGCAACTCCACTTATAGAACCACAAAAGAAACAATCAAGACTAACCTTGAATTGTGTTGGGCTTTCTGTTAATCAAACACGAAATTGAAATCTGGGTCGCGGTTCCAAAACCATAGGAGGCGGGTTCTCTTTTTGTCGAAACGTGAGTGTGCAAGGCGGCAACTAGGGTTCCGGCTAGTAAGAGAAGAAAGAGAGGTTAGGGCTGGTTTTCAGGGAAGCTCCAGATGACAGAGGGAAAACCTGCAAGAGACCAGACTTAGGGTTCGGCGATCTCGATCTAGAAGGAGGCTAGGAACGTGAAAGATTGAAAGGGGAAGGAGAGTAAAAACAGGAAATTAATGGAGGGTTTTGCTGGTGGTTCTCCATCGTGGCTGGTGGAAAAGAAAGAGAGAGAGAGAGAGAGAGAGAGAGAGAGAGGGGGAGGGAGGAAGGAAGAGAGATAGAGAAATGGGGTAGGTGCGTACCTATTTTTTGAATGAGGTAGGATTATTTGTTTCTCCTTTTTATTAATTAAAAATAATAAACAAATAATTGAAAATTGAAAAATAAAATCACTAAGGACAAAATAGTCTTTTTATGTTCGGTAGGGACTAAACATGCAACAAAAATTCATTTTAGGGACCATCCGAGTTAAAAAATAGTATTAGGGATCAAGCGTGCAAGTTACCCCAAACCATAGGGACCATCCGTGTAATTTACTCTAAACTCTAATATAGAATGCAATCACTTACCCGCCAAACCAAATGGAAATTTGGTGCTTACGATAATATTAAATAAAAAATCATTTTGCTTTCGAATAAAACAAAATTTGCACAAGCTTCTAAATCTTCCTGTGTTTTATTAATGTTTGATAATATAGACGTAGTAATAGAGGGTTTATGGTGATTATGATGGCTATATAAATAAAAAGTGATATTTTCTTGTCTATTGGTCATTTTGATTCATCTATTACTTTCTCGATTTGGTTTATATTTGTCGTTGAATAAACGAAATCAAAAATTAACATGACTACAGACGGAGGTGGAGGTGGAATATAAACTTAGGGGGCGGTTGGTCCCTGGCTTTTAGATTCCATGGAATTTCAAATTCTTTAGGATATGAGAATCCTAGGTTCATAACCCGTTTGGTTAGATATCAAAACTTTGTAAAATTGAAAAAAACCAAACATTAAAATCATCAGCATTATATTGTCGATTGGGAATCAATGTTGGAGAATTGAGTACAAAACAATTGACAGGAAATCTGCGGAGGTGACGTCGGCGATATGGTGGTTGGAGATGAAGGCGACGTTGGCGGTTGGGTAGTCGGAGGTGGAGACGGAGGTGGTGGTGGGATGGCTGGAGATGAAGGCGATATCAGCGGTGGGGTGGCCGAAGATGGAGATGGAGGCGGTGTGAGGTAGCTGGAAGTGGAGGTGGCGTTAGCGGCGGGTGGCCAAAGGTGGAGGTGGCGTCGACAGTAGGGTGGCCAGAGGTGGAGGCGCCATCAATGGTGTAGGGCCGGAGGTTAATGACAAATCCGCCCTTCATGGAATTTAAAATGCTAGGAGGAGGCAATGTATTTACAAATCTCTCATTCATAGGAATGTTAAATCATTTTTGAAAAACCCATCATTTTAAATTCTATGTTTATTCTCAAACAAAACATAGTATTTCTCAGTATTTAAAACTGAAATCCTAAAATATTAGGGCCTTATGGTTTTAGACCTAAAAAAGTTAGGTTATTGACTTATAGGTTGTAATTAGTAATTATAAATATTTGGCTTCAACCTTTGCTCTCCATAAAGAAAGTTGTAATCAATGACAATAACAAATGGTTTTACACTTCTAGGGCTTTTTGTGTTGTATCTGACCACCTCTCGAAAGGAGCATAAAAAACAGACCCGACAGTTTGAAACGTCGTCGTTTAGTCTTTGATAATATGTCGTGTCGAAGTCAAGACATGGTAAACTGCAAGATAGATTGGGTTGATCTATCAAAACTTCACAACATTATAAAATAACGTAGGAAGTACTTGTAAGGAAATGAACGTGAGAACAGATTCGCCTGTCCTGTTTGAAATAAAATTTCCGAGTACGCTGTTAAATATTAACGAAATTCTGATTTCTAACTGGATCAATAGTGCCAATTTTATTTGGTTTTTAACTTTATATTATCAAATGTCAATACAATAAAGAGTAAATGACAGTTTTGGTCCCTGTGGTTGACACTTTTTTACAGTCTAAGTCATCCTTTTGAAATCTCACATTGTTGGTCCCTGTGGTGGCAAAAATATAACAGTTTTGGTCATTATGGTAGTCAAAAGATAACAGATTTAGTTTGTGGTCCATATGAAAAGACCAAAATATCCTTTTTCATTTGTTTTTCATTTTTCTTTTAATTAATTATTACTTAAGTAATTAAAAATAAATGAAAAAATACCCCAACAATTAGAAACAGATTCGATGAAAAACGCACAAATGGCACAAAAGATATTCATCGATTAGAATTCCATCTTACTGTTCCAAAAAGGAAGGGAGGAAGCTCGTAAATTCCTCCCCTCTATTCAGCCTCTAATCATCGATTTAGATAAATACAACTTACCATCCAACAACCCACCGGAGGTAACAGTAAAAGCTGAAAACATCGAAACGTATGATATATCATATGGGTTTCGTGCAAGAAAACATTACCATTTAGAAGACAACGACCATGAAGATGAAAGAAGCAGCAAAGTCAAACCGTCTGCGATTTATTAAGAAGAAGAAGCTCAATTATCATGTTTGACAGAATTCTTGTTTGTTGCAACAACAAATCTGACACTTTCCCCGATTGTCACTCCATCTATAAGCATCCACACGCGAACAACCATTGGCACACACCTTGGAGATTAGTAACTAGTGACAGTTTCGACATTAGAACTTTACTAATCAATTGTGCACAATCAGTCGCTTCAGACGATCACCAAATCGCAACCCAACTGAAACTAATAAGACAACACACGTAACCTACCGAAAACGCCTCACAAAGGTTAGCACATGTTTTCGCACTTAGTGTAGAAGCACGCTTAGCTAGCACCGGGTCCCATCTTTACACAACTCAAAAAGACCTAAAAGCTCTGCCGCCGATGTTAATTTCACAACCATCTTGTATTCTCGTTACATGTTCTTGGGGCGTAATGGGATCGTTTTATTGTTTTTTCAGCAAATTAGATTTGTTGGTCGTTAGAGTTCAATTACTTGCTCCTATATCTGCATGCATGTGTGCTTGCTGATGTTAGACATCGAGAACCTTCTGTGAAAACAAGGTTGCAACTTGCAAGGATGAAGTCATGTAACGCACTTCACGTGTTCGATGAAATGCCAAACTGTGTTTTCCACTTTCAGACATGTGTTGGAGTTGCACGAGGGTTGATTTTCTTTTTCTTTTTTTATTTATTGATATAATAAATAATATATTAAAAAAATGAAAAAGAAATGAGAAAGGGTAAATTGGTCTTTTCATATGGACAATGACCAAAACTGTTATATTTTTGCCACCACAGGAACCAAGAACGTGGGATTTCAAAAGGATGACTTGGACTTTAAAAAAGTGTCAACCACAAAGACCAAAACTGTAATTTACTCTACAATAAAATAATCTCAATATTATGTAGTTTCCAAGTGTCAAAAATTTGAAAGTAGGCAAGATTCCCAAGGGTTAACACGCATAAACACAACAAGCGCATTTTCCAGGATGTTACAACAAAACGTCTGCATTATTTTTTTAATATGAACTTTGGGGGTTTTCATTTTGACTTTGTTTGTTCACATCAACAAGATTCTATGACAAAAGCCACTATGCAAAAGCTAAAATATAGAGCCAATAAGAAAATCACAAGCCAAAATTAATCATAATCTATCGCAAACACTTTCTCATATGAGAACCAAAAGAAATACTAACATGAACATCCAAGAAAGTAAAATTATAACCATGAGATAACAGCTTATAACCCAAACATCCAAAACTGATGACAACAGAGACTCATGAGAAACAATGTGACTTAACTTATCTCTTCTTGGACACACCAACAGTCTTACCCCTGCGACCAGTGGTTTTGGTGTGCTGTCCACGCACTCGTAGACCCCAGTAATGACGAAGACCACGGTGGTTCCTGCAATATTAACCCATCAAAAAACTAAAAACATGATGAACAATTGAAGGGTTTAAATTGTTATATAAAGGTAAAAAAACCAACCTGATCTTCTTCAAACGCTCAAGGTCATCTCTCAACTTCATGTCAAGAGCATTGGATGTGACCTGAGAGTACTTGCCATCCTTGTAATCCTTCTTTCTATTCAAAAACCAGTCTGGAATTTTGAATTGGCGTGGATTAGCCACAATTGTCATCAGATTATCTATCTCTGCATTCGAAAGTTCTCCAGCCCTGCAAATATCATTTTAGAATAACTGTTTCATGCTGAAAGCGAATAAAAGAACAATAGGATACATATGCAGCTAATCGCATGAGTTGACAGGTTGAAATTAAAAGGTTTCAACTTTCAAGTTTCAACACAGATTGAGGGATGATCATATAATCAATTAACATACAGATACAGCTATCATAGCTTGAAACTAAAGTGTAAATAGATCAGAAGACGATAATACAGGTTTTAGCACGGCAAGTGTTCAGAAATGGTTCAAAGAAGAGCTTATTGGCCTAAAGTACTTCGTTACTGAAATTAATCTACTAAATAAAAACTAAAAGCACACGATTTGTTCACAACTATGATCAGAAACTTCATAACAATCTAACTTTGGCTTTACGTGACTTCGCCCAATAGTCTACAAACAGTGTCAACTCCAAAATGTAATTATATTTGCGTTCACCTGTCTGATAGGTCTAAGCACAATATGATTAAAGTATAAGCACGATTAAATCAATAACTTATCAGCTACTTTTAACAGGATTGAGGTTTGAGCGGATAAACTATACAAGCAGGTCTCAATGAAGTGTAAAAGATACAGAGACCGAAATAGATAAACTACCTCTTGTTCATGTCAACGTCGGCCTTCTTGCAGACGATGTTGGCAAAACGACGACCAATACCTTTAATTGAGGTCATGGCAAACATAATCTTCTGCTTTCCATCAACATTCGTGTTCTGTACACGAAGAATGTGCTGAAAATCTTCGTTTGCTACCAGCGACTGCCAAAAAAGATAAATCAAATTAGAACATCACAAAAGAAAACGTATCAAAAATTGACACAAGCTAAACAGACATGGCATTAGCGATGGAGAGATGTTAAAGGATCTAGAAGTCACCATGATTGCAGTCGGAATTGCAGGTCTCGGCGGCTGGTGCTCCGGAAGTTCTACTAGCCGATAAATTGAAAACCCTAGTTCCCGTGTAGGGATGCAAAAGGCCATTATATATCTCATAAGTAAGAATGTAAGATACGTTTTATTGGGCCACACGTATTTGGGCCTATTCGGGTAAAAATGATAGAAAACGCCACTTTGGAGTTTGGACCTATCACATATGTGTAAAATGCAAACAGGCTGCACAAAATGCGCAATGGTAATAAATTTCCGTTAATATTTATTTTAAATAATATACTTTTATTTTATTAATATAAACATATAACTTTTAATCATTTAATGTACCAAGCTCTCATTTTTCATCATATTATATAAAAACTCAACAAGTAAATATAACAAACTCACAGTTTTCTACTATTAGTATTTTAGACAACTTACAAAAAAATTACAATGTGTTTAGTTTATTACAGTAATATGAACACTATAATTTGTTTAACAAGTAGATTTGGTTATCATACTTAAAATAATTTTGTATCTTTTTTGTAATCATCTATTTTATATTTTAATTGTTCTATTTCTGGGATTAAACGTCTAATTTTTACAAGTAAAAGTGCTTTTGAAGGACTTTCGTTTTTAATATTGGAGTGATTTTTGATTAATAGAATTAACTCTCCCTTAATTATTTTCTTTTCATTTAAAATTTATTGAGCATATTCTAGTCTCTTCCAAAGGTTTTTTTAAAAGATTAGCTATATTTGAATTTAAAGTATTACTACTTATTTGAATTTTAGAACTCATGATTGTTGTATATAACTTTGCAATATCTTCTATAAAATCGGACTTTGTAGGACTAGGTATACTTGTTCCACTACTTTCTTCGTGATAGAGTGGTTTTGGAATAGAACTATTATAATCAATTGTTTGTAATTTAAAAGATTTTCATTTTGTTAAATTTGATATATCTATTTTTGAGATTGATCCTGTTGACATTCTAGAGGACAATGATGAAAACCTTATTGAAGAGAAATTTATATCTCCTAATCCATCACTATGTTCAATAATGTTTGTAAGTTGTTTAGAAGAATCTAAACATTTTGGTTCAGTAACATTCTGCAAATTCCAATTACATGATTAAGTAATTTCAGACCATTTTAGCATTTTTGGTGTATGTATATTATTATTATTTTTAAATTCTAAATTTTTTGTTTCAATGGTTAAAACCAAAGTATCTAAAATATTTTTATCAAATAATCCACAGAAAAATTAGGATAACAATTAAAGTAAATCGGTCCATTAACAATATTTGTTTCTGCCATGGCTAGTATAGAATTCTGGATAGCTTTATGTCTCTTATCTCTTAAAATGATTAAGACTGGGGCATCAATACCGATTCTAAATAAAGGTTTAATTGTGATTTGTACTAATCCTATATGTAAAAGTTTATATTTTTGTCTATGCTGAAAAATTGATTTTATGGAAAATAAATTTAAGTTTGTTGATTTTGACCAATAGACAAAGTTTGTTCTGTCATTTTTATTGAATATCCTTGAAAATAGTCAAAAGTTCCTCTTTTATAAATCGTATCAATACTTTATTTAGGTATGGTAAAATCATTTAAGCTTTGTTCTATATCATAAATATGTTCTTCGAATAGCGTTTATTTCATTATTATTAACCTTTTGTTCGTCAATAATATTTTTGCCATGTATATGTTTTTTAGATAATAAAGTGAAAGCTTTTACATATATCAAATAATTATGAATAAAACTTTACAAGAAACTTACTTATTTTAATAATTATGAATAGATAAGAATTCAAAACAAACTCTCCTCATAGATCTGTATTCAGCTTCTACTGAAGAAAGAGATATTGTTATGAAGACAAGATTGATTGCATCATGGTATGTGGATGGTCAGACTAGTGCAAGGCAATAACATTCATATAGATGGTACATTTAGCTACAAGCCTATATCAGGACACTCTTTGTATGTGAAGCAGTTTGGGAGAAGATACAAGACCCTTATTAGATAAGTGGGGTAAGTTAGACATTATAGAGTAATTCAGAGGAAAGTTCAAGTAACACAACAATTAAAGTGGAGAAACTTCAAATCAAAACAACATATTAAGCTAAGTGAAACTCCATGGATTGTGAAGAAGTTGAGTGAGCAATAGTGCCAATTTTATATTATCAAATGTCAACACAGATTCGACTGTCCTGTTTGAAATAAAATTTCCGAGTATACTGTTAAAGATTAGCGAAATTTTGATATTTAACTGATCAATAGTGCCCTTTTTTGGGTCTGGGAATTGGTAGTCTTCAGTCGTTAAATCAAGCCCTTCTAGTGAAATGTTGGTGGCGTTTCAAGCGAGATAGGAATTCATTGTGGAGGCGGGTCATTTGTGCTATTCATAGGCAGGAGGGTAATCTGGATCATGGGGTCCATTCTAGTAGAGGATCGGGTGCTTGGGGAGTTATTTCCAACCTCAACAATGTCATCGGGTTGGGAAATATTGATATTCGCAATCTATTCTACTTATCGGATGAAGGGTGGGAATGGGGTTTGGAAGACAGCGGGGTGTTCCCGGTTTCCTCTTGCAGGCGGGTTATTGATGATTTCCTCCTTAATGAGGCTCCTTTGAACACTTATTGGAATAAGTTGATGCCGATTAAAGTGAACGTTCTCCTGTGGAGAGTTAGTTTGGGACGTCTCCCCACGAAGATTAACTTAAGGAAGAGAGGAGTTAGGATGGATAATACTTTGTGTCCGTTTTGTCATCAATATGAAGAGTCTGAAGGGCATGTGTTTGGGCAATGCTCTTTTTCCAAGGAGGTTCTTGCTTGTCTCAAAGGTTGGTGTGTTGAGCTCCCGGGGGATGCTGCCGTCCTTGAAGATGCCTTCCGGAAAATTGAAGAGAGCGAGAAGTCCAACAAACTTAAGGGCTGGAGGATCGGATGCATTTTTGCGGCTTTTATATGGAAGATTTGGTGGTGTCGTAACTAATTGATCTTTCATGGTAAGGTTAGCAATTGTGGGGATTGTGGGGTTAATTAAGCTCTTTTCTTACAATTGGATTAGGAGTAGAGATAAAAACGGTAAGAGTTTAGATTGGGATACGTGGAATGTAAAACCAACTTTGATGTAATTCCCAACTGTTGTTTTTGCTTCAAGCTTCTTGCTTGAGCTTCTAATAAATTTCTTGCTGTTCCAAAAAAAATAGTGCCCTTTTTATTTGGTTTTTAATTTTATATTATCAAATGTCAATACAATAAAATAACCTCAATATTATGTAGTTTGCAAGTGTCAAAATTTTGAAAGGACGCAAATTTCCCAAAACTTGAGCAATACAAATAGAAATTTAGTGTAATTCACAAGGTTTAACACGCATACACACAACAAGCGCATTTTCTAGGATGTTTACAAAACGTCTGAATTATTTTTTTAATATGAACTTTGGGGTTTTCATTTTGACTTTGTTTGTTCAAATCAACAAGATCTTATGACGACATGTCCCTATGCAAAATCTAAAATATAGAGCCAACAGGAAAATCACAAGCCAAAATTAATCAATAATCTATCGCAGACACTTCCTCATATGAGAACCAAAAGAAATACTAACATGAACATCCAAAAAGTAAAATTATAACCATGACATAACAGCTTATAACCCAAACATCCAAAACTGATGACAACAGAGACTCATGAGAACGTCTAAAACAAGAACATAACTTTAACCTATCTCTTCTTGGACACACCAACAGTCTTACCCCTGCGACCAGTGGTCTTGGTGTGCTGTCCACGCACTCGTAGACCCCAGTAATGACGAAGACCACGGTGGTTCCTGATATATTAACCCATAAGAAAACCAAAAATATGATGAACAATTGAAGGTTTTAAATTGTAATATGAAGGGGGAAAAAACCAACCTGATCTTCTTCAAACGCTCAAGGTCATCTCTCAACTTCATGTCAAGAGCATTGGATGTGACCTGAGAGTACTTGCCATCCTTGTAATCCTTCTTTCTATTCAAAAACCAGTCTGGAATTTTGAATTGGCGTGGATTAGCCACAATTGTCATCAGATTATCTATCTCTGCATTCGAAAGTTCTCCAGCCCTGCAAATATCATTTTAGAATAACTGTTTCATGCTAAAACTAATCAAAAAACAATAGAAATACATAAGTAGCTAACGAGTTGACAGGTTGAAATTAAAGGGTTTCAACATAGATTAAGAGATGATCATATAATCAATAAACATACAGATACAGCTATCATAGCTAGAAACTAAAGTGTAAACAGATAAGAAGACAATAATACAAGTTTTAACACAGCAAGTGTTCAGAAATGGTTCAAAGAAGAGCTTATTGGCCAAAAGAACTTCGTTACTGAAATTAATCTACTAAATAAACTAAAAGGATACGATTTGTTCACAACTGTGATCAGAAACTTCATAACAATCTAACTTTGGCTTTAGATGACTTCGCCTAATAGTCTACAAACAGTGTCAACTCCAAAATGTAATTATATTCAGCCAAATTCCTAGGATATGCGTTTACCTGTCTTATAGGTCTAAACACAACATGATTAAGTTCTAAGCACGATTAAATCAATAACTCATCAGCTACTTTTAACAGGATGGAGGTTTGAGCGGATAAACTATACAAGCAGATCTCAATGAAGTGTAAAAGATACAGAGACCACAATAGATAACCTACCTCTTGTTCATGTCGACGTCGGCCTTTTTGCAGACGATGTTGGCAAAACGACGACCAATACCTTTAATTGAGGTCATAGCAAACATAATCTTCTGCTTTCCATCAACATTCGTGTTCTGCACACGAAGAATGTGCTGAAAATCTTCGTTTGCTACCAGCGACTGCAAAAAAAAAAAAAAAAAAAAAATCAAATTAGAAAATCACAGAAGAAAAAGTATCAGAAATGACACAAGCTAAACACAGATGGCAATAGCGATGAAGAGATGTTAACGGATCTAGGAGTCACCATGATTGCAGTCGGAATTGCAGGTCTAGGCGGCTGGTGCTCCGGAAGTTCTACTAGCCGAAAAATTGAAAACCCTAGTTACCGTGTAAGGATGCAATGCAAAGGCCATTATATATCTCATAATATACGTTTTATTGGGCCACGCGTATTTGGGCCTATTCGTGTAAAATGGATAAGAAAACGCCACTTTGGACATAATTGTTAAACTCAAACAGGCTGCACAAATTGCACAATGGTGATAACTTTTCGTTAATATTTATTTAAATAACATATTCTTTATTTCATTAATATACACAAATAACCTTTTAATCATTTAATGTACCAAGTTATCACTTTTCATCACATTATATTAAAAATTCAGTACGTTAAATATAAAAAACTCATCATTTTCGACTAATTATATAGTATTTTAGACAATTTACAAAAACTAACAGTGTGCTTAGTATTTTGCAGTAATGTGGGCAAGGTAATTTGATTTTAAAATATAAGAATAACTTACAATCTTTGGCATCACCTAATGGCTCACCTGGTAAGATATGGTAAGCTCCCTTTTAAAGAAGACTAAGGCGCTGTTAAGAAAATATTTGTGAAACCAAAACATTGTTACAAATGGTTCTCAATTAAAATGTTAAACACAAGTTGATTACTTTCAAAACATTCTGATTTTGATCTACAACAAACCCTAATCTCGAAATCCCCCAACACATGGAATAAATGTTGAATATTCTTTTCGAAGTTCAACAAGAAACAATCTATTTATGTTGGATTTCATGTTTAGCAAAAACAAGAAGTGAATGATATTTTTTGTTTTGCGTCAACTTTCATTTGTCATTTTATAGTTATCTCCTTTACTAATATGATACAAAATCATTTCGTTTCTCTCATTTTAACTTCTACAATTACTTTTAAGATCAACATAATTACATAAACTTTTTTAAAAGTGTTTTTCGCTGTGGCATTGACAATTAGTTTACATTTTAATACATATTGCGATAGTGACATTGAAAGAATATTTTGTTGTTTAATTAATAAGTAACTCTTGAGATCTCTAGCTCATAAATAATCGTGCGTTTATCTCTAGTGATGAACCACAAGAACAACATGAAGAAAACTAACTACATATCACACTTTTCTCAAAGGACCAAGCAAATCCAAAAGGGTAACAACTTCCACAAGCTCTTTAAGATTATTCAGACACAACTAATCTAAAGACTCAAAAGACACAACTTTCATCATAAACAGGTCCCATAAGTTGCTCCCGGCTAAAATCCCAATTCCTACAAACTCTCTACCCATAGATTAATTTACAAACCTAAATCTACAAAAAAGAAAGGTCTCTAATTGCCTATCTGAAGCACTGAAAAGGTAGTGGTTGATTATTATAAACATGCAACCATGTGTATCATTCCGTCCAGTACCCAAGTCAGAACTAACTACCATAAACCTACCTGCAATTTAACACATGTAAGCTTAAAACATATTTTTCAACGTTTTATGAATATAACAAACACATATATGATATATGAGATATCTCACCGGAATGGAATCAAAGCACGACAAGAGACTGGGTATCACAGAGCTTGGAATCAGATAGACCGGGATCACCAACGATATGCACATCGGAATCAACCACAGTAGGGTGCAGATTCAAGTCAAATGTGTTTTTAGCAACCAATTTGGAAGTCAACAAAGACCCTTTGACCCCAAGAATGTCATCGTTCTCACCGCGTAATTCCGATTCCAGCGATTGCACGCAATCTGTAGAACAAGGTCGGATAGTACAAGCTACCGGTCCCGTTGTTTCTGGAACCTCACAAGTAACGTTTTTCTCCTGAAAATTTAGGTCACACGGACTGTGGGTCCCATTAGAACTAGTGGATCTATCCATTAAGATGATATCTTCTTCGATTTGCTCATAATCGATACCCTCTTTTTCGACCACGGGCTTTTCGTCATAATCGACTTCTTCCGGTTTTTCATAATCAATGGCATCTTTCGTAATATCGGTTGTATCCACGGGCATTTTGTTGCAGTCTGTTGCATCTGATGGTGTGGTTTCAGAGACGTTTTTATCAGTCTGAATAAGAGGCTTTTGAAGCATATTGATACCAGGAAACACCATCATGCTTATGGACTTTAGTTCTTGTCTCTTTGATTCCTCAAGTGGAGTAAATCCAAATACTTTTGTCCATGTTTGTATAAGATCAGGAATCGCAGGAATTATCAGCTCTTCCACTCCAATAGAAGAAAGAGTCTGAAAATAAAAGTCTCACATTAATAATTTTTTAATATAAAACGTTATTTTACAATTTAAAAAATTACGAAACGTACAGATTCAATTGCATCTAGAAGGCGACGACACATCCCTTGACGTCTGTACATGTGGCGGGTCCCAATAAAAGGCATTTCAGCTAACCGGGACCCGTGTAACCGAATGGATGCTGCTGTGATCAATTCATCGCCCTTTTCTAGTACAGCCGTCAAAAAGCCGGCATAATTTAACCGCCGGAAGTTTGACCTGACAGATTGTTTCCGGAAGATCAGATAATCGTATATAAGAAATGATTTTGATTTGAATATTGAAGTAAAATATTGTTATTTGGAGGTTACCCGCAATTGTATACAACATTACGGATTATAGTTGTTCCGCTTCTTCCATCAACAATTGGGACAAAACATTCATCCATAACAGAAAATGCAATTGCCAATTTGGAATTATTTTCGATTTTCAGTTGAGATTTGTGAATAGTCAAATCTTGACTAACATCAGAACGCCGAAGCAGACTCCATGAAAATCCATCTTCAAGTTCATGCTTCACCCCGATATATTTTTGCAATCGCTCAAAGAGCTATTAAAAAAATAAAGAAATATCAGAAATGAAAATTCATATTTTATTATTTTTTCGCTTTTGACCATACCTCCTGACATTTCTGCCCACAAAAAGGTGGTTTGTTGGAATCCGTGTTTACAGCTTCCACTTCAGTTAAGCATGATTGGTGGACTGTTACATTTTTAAAAACTCATTAGCAAGATAAGAAACAAAAGACATATTTTTTTAGCAGTTTTTAATGTTTACAAAATTACATACATTTCTCTTCACATAAACCGCACGAGAGCATTTCAGAGGGAGGTTTGTCAGGGGCAGAAACGGAAACCACTCCACAGAATTTGCACGAACAGTAGATGCAATTCCAGTCACCGGGAGGAAAATTCTACAAATTTACACGACCCAATGAACTAAATGAGAAAAAAGTTTATAGATTTCAAGAAATTATAAATTTCTGATTACTTGGATGTCAAGGCAGCTCTGATGGAATGTGGAAGGGCAACCATCACAACAAATCAAATTTCCACCATCTCCACAAATGTTGCATGTATCATCATTCGGATCATCTCCTTCAACATCAACAAGATTGAATCTGATAGTACCCGATTCCTCTTCTTTCTTCCATGAATCCAACAAACACTTCCTAAAAGTCACTCCAGATTCCAAATATATATTATCAAAACCCTTATTAACTTTCCCTCCAGAATGACCTACAAATTCTGATATACTCATACTTTCTTTACAACAACTACAAAGAATCCCGTTATTAGTAATCGTGCCCTCGAATACCCTCGTATGCCTTCTTTTCCCGTATTTCACCTTCAAACCGGACGAAATTACCCCTGAATCAATCATCCAGGATAAAAGATTACGCTTCTTGTTATACAATAAACGGGTATTGATATCTTGTTTTGACCCTTTTTCTGAACCACGAGCTAAAAGGCGTGGCTTTCTTTTTTTGACAATAATACCCTTTTCACGGTTCCGTCTGCCATCTTTTTTCTTGTTTTTGGGGGTGACCGCTTTTTTAACTCTTTTTCCATCTTTCCATATTCTGTTTTTCTTCTTCTTGTAGCCTAATTCCTTATCAACATGTCTGAATAGCATACTGATATCCTCATCTGGTATTTGTACAAAAGCAGAGACTTCATTACTATCAGCATCACCATCTTTGACTTTTTTTGTAAGCATAGCATAAGCTCTAGTAATTGACCAATGTGACCTCCCACTAGGTTCAATATACACAATGTCTGAATAAACCCTTTCTTGCCTTGGTCTACGGTCAATCATCCACCCTGCCTTCAAAAGTACTTTAACAAGTTTATCTCTCAGTAACTGTTTATACTTTCCTCTTCCCATAATGTCCTCACCAACAATAAAACTTTTTTTCAAATCCTTGGTCTTTAACCCATTCTTGCTGTTTTTAACAGCCCTAACCTTCAATTTTCTTTGTCTCATTTTGAGTTTCTTGATTACCATATCTTTGAGTCTTTTCTTTTGAGACACCTTTTCTTTCCCCTGTTTTTTCTTTTTTAAAAGACTATTTTCACCATCTATTTTTCGTGGTCTTCCTCGTTTTTTCTTGGGTTGTGATGGAATCTCATTAGTTTCATTCTGCACCACCTTACGAGGCCTTCCACGCCTCTCCACCTTCTTCTCCGGTCTGCCACCATGAACCACCATGACACCAAGAGTGGCCGCCAGACACCTCAACCCCAACACCCTCTCCCTAACACAAACTCCAGCTTTCTTCTTTTTGGCTCTTTCATCTCCCTTATATTTTGAACCCTCCGTGTTTTTCTTTTTCCTTCCCTTTTTACTTTTTACAACACCGTTTTCACCTCTTTCATCTCCCTTAGATTCTGAACCCTCCATGTTTTTCCTTTTTCTTCCCCTTTTAAGTTTTACAACACCGTTTTCACCTCTTTTTTCTCCCTTAGATTCTGAACTCTCCATGTTTTTCCTTTTCCTTTCCCCTTTACGTTTTACAACACCGTTTTCACCTCTTTTTTCTCCCTTAGATTCTGAACTCTCCATGTTTTTCCTTTTCCTTTCCCCTTTACGTTTTACAACACCGTTTTCACCTCTTTTTTCTCCCTTAGATTCTAAACTCTCCATGTTTTTCCTTTTCCTTCCCCTTTTATGTTTTACAACACCGTTTGCACCACCATTTACAACTTCTGTTTCATTCTTCTTTAAGTTGCTAATCATTCTCTTTTTCTTTCGGGGGCGACCTCGTCCTTTCTTTTGCCTAATTTTATCCATACCACCACCAGCAAGTTTTTCAGATAGTACATGTTCAGACTCGTGTTCACAGTCGACAGGTGGTTTGATTTCTTCCTTAAAACCATAATGTGTTTTCCTAGTTGATGGTTTGTTTCTTTCTTCAACATGAACACGTTCAACACTTTCCTCTTCGATTTCTCCTTCTGGACTAGAAACTGGAAAATCTTTGATAGGATCCAAAACCTCTGATCCCAAAAACAAACCTTTATCATCTGTATTTGATCCGTCTTTTATACCCTTTGAAAAAACAGTGCCCATTTCAAGATCTTCATCAGGATTATCAACACATATCCCAATTTCAGCCTCATTTGCTCCATTTTTACCAGAATTTGATTGATTTGACCTTAGTGATAATAACCTCTCAGTCTTGTTTGCTACCTTTTTAACAGAATTTGAGTTACCAGAGCTCCTTGATACCCACTTTACAACGGAAGACTTGATGCTCTCAAGACCCAAAACGACACCAGGTTTCCCCCTTTCTGAAACTCTACTCGATCTCAAGTTCATCCCTACAAACCCTGCACACAATAAACTAACATAAAGGCCCTTTTCTAACTGACAAACAAATCTCAATTGTTGAAATTTATGATCATCTGAATACGAATTGTACAACAACCAAAAAAGATCGAACCCTAGGGTTACCTGATCATCGAATAGCACCAATGCACTTTGAAAGCAAGAACTTAATGCACAATTCGAGATCATTCCATCAAAATTGTAACACATTTAATTAACAAAAACTGTAGGACATCAAACGCTTCAGTTTAATGTAAACGCCCAAATTAACATTTACCAAAACCAATTTATGTACCAAAGAATTAGAGCAAAATTCCAATAAAACAGCCCAATAAATCAATTTTCTTACCTAGTAGCCGGTTCAAGGGAATTTGGAGAAGTTAAATTTCACTACCGATTCATGGTGGAAGCACAATATTATGAAGCGTACATGAAAGGGGGGGACTGATTTGATGGGTGATAAGTTTAGAGAGAGAAGAAATTAAGGGTTTTGGTGAGAGAAAGAGAGGTGGGATCGGTATCTGTTTGTGGGTGCTTTCCTTTGGTATTTTGGGTTTTATTTAGCTCTGATACGAGTACTTTTTTTCTTTCTGTACTCAGCAGCATCTGCAAGAAAAGCAGGCGGAATTTGGGATTTTTGAGGGTTTTTATGCATTTGGGTATCTTTAATTCTCTTGAATTTGGACGTGAATGTCCGAAAATAATCAATTTCGGGGTTACAATCCGATCTTTAACTGCGTTAATCACTCTTGGGGAAAAGGGTATGCTGGCACTCCTTATCTGCAAAACGCCACCATAATTTTGAAGTTTTCTTCAATATCAATGACTATAATATCTACCTACGCATATAACTATTAAGTAGAAGTGTAGAACCAGCGAACTGTTTGTGTCCAGCGAGTTAGACGTGTGATTTGAAATATTTCCCATAAACTTCTTATTCAATATGTACAAAATAAACGTACATTATGACTAGGCTAAGAATGGGCCGAAATACATAGAGGAGGGCGGGATACAGGAAACAAACACAGGATACACAATATACAAAAAAAAAATACAATACAACAAATTACCGCTAACATTCTTCTGCAGCTTGAACAGGAGAAGGACTTCGAATATTCGAACTTAATCTAAAGTCTATATAGTGATGAGGGAAGTCATTTGGTGAACATGTCAGCATATTGAGAAGAAGATAGAACATGAAGAACTCGAATGTGACCCATCATAACTTTGTCCTGGACAAAAAGAATATCTATCTCAATGTATTTTGTCCGCTGATACCGGACTGGATTGGTTGAGAGGTACACCATGCTCATATTGTCATGGTAGACAAGTGTAGTCGTAGTGGGAGGACATTGAAGCTTGCGTAAAAGATTCTGAAGCCAACAAGTCTCAATAACAATATTAGCAACTCCACAATACTTGACTTCAACATTGGACCGAAAGATAGTGCCTTGTTGTTTAGATTACCAGGACAGCAGATAGAGGTGGCACACGAGACGATTCGGGTTCAGTTGAGGTAAAAGTTAAACAGGTTGAAAATGCATGACATGAACTCGACACGTTTAATAAACGGGTTGAAAATGCATGAAACGAACTCGACCCATTTAAATATGTCTAACCTGACACGACCATTTTAACACATTTAACACGACCATTTTAACACATTTAACCCGTTAAACCCATTTTCCCTCTTGAATCTTGACCTAGTAAGTAGATGGGTCAGCCCAAAGTTTTTAAATGTTATAACTTTTTGTGTTTTTCCGACATATATATATATATATATATATATATATATATATATATATATATATATATATATATATATATATATATATATATATATATATATAAGCGGGTCATATTCGAGTTGAAAACCTTGACCCTAACCCAACACGTTAATTTCCATGTTATACCGTGTCAACTCGTTTATTTTGTGTCGGGTTGGTGTGTCGTGTCAGCTTTTATCTAGTCTAATAGCATATTCTGACCAAGGAAGACACAGTAGCCAGAGGTTGAGCAATGTGTAGTTAGGAAGCTAGACAATCAGCATTAGAATATGCAATAAGACCACGAGATGGCAAAATATAGAGCCGCATACCAGGAGTTAGATTGCCTTGTATGTATTGAAGAATCCGTTTGAGAGTTGTGTAGTGAGTTTCTTTGGGATCGTGCATGAACAAATAAATTTGCTTAACAACACATGTAATGTATGGTTTGCTGAATGTCAAATACTATAGTGCCCCTACAAGACTTTTGTACAATATAGGGTCAGCCATTAGAGAAAAAGAGTTTTCAAGCTTGGGGAAGGTGCCAGGAGTGTGAGCCAGCTTGTAGTTTACCATATTAGCTCGCTCAAGTACCTCTATGGCATATTATTGTTGAGATGAAGACATGACACGTCTATCCTGAGAGCCTCTTATACCAAGAAAGTAATTCAGATGCTTGAGACATGTTATCGAGAATTCAGACCCCGAGAGTGGTAATAACCTGTTATAGCATAATGGTAGATGGTGCCTTCAAAACTATATCATCCACATATAGCAGAAGGTATGTAGTATGAGAACCTGTCGATAGATAAATAGAGAATAACATGATCAACTGTGAGTGGAACCATATTATGTGATAAACTAATGAAACTACACATAGGATGCCTACTTTAGGCCGTATAAGGACCTCTGGAGCAGACATACATGATCAGGAAAATCAGAGTCACAAAATCCGAAAGCCTGGTGCATGTATACAATCTCTTGCAAGTGCCCTCAGATCCCGACAATACACACTTCAAGAGTCCCACGCGAGAAGACTCACCTGATTCGTGACCTTAAGTTAGACAGCACCCCACGCGAGTGCCCTCAGATCCCGACAATACACACTTCAAGAGTCCCAAAACAATGAGCAAATCTGATTTCCTTCACCAGGCAACATTCCTAGTACTCTTGTTCCTTCTTCACTACCAAACATCCTTCAAAACTTCATAAGTATGAGCCAAGAACATCAATGTAGGCTAGAGAGTGTTTCATGGGGTTTTCTTTGTTGGATTAGGTGTCTAAGCCATGACTAATAATTAGTATTTACCTAATTAATAGAAGCACAGTCCATTTGGGTTGCCCTCATGGCTGGAGGTTTGGTAGAAAATTCGGTAGAAAGAAAGGTTGATTTATTATGGGATTAATAAATCAACAGGAATTAAATGTATGGTTTATTAATATATTAAAGTGATAATATATTAATTAGAAACTATATTAATTAATTAGGAATTAATCCAGAATTAATTGGATTTAATTTGGGGATTAAATTAATTAATTAAAGGTGCAGGGACTAAAACTGTAATTATTCAATAGTTGAGTAAGTGACAGTGTGGAGTGACCAGTTGAAAGTCGAAATCTATATATGGATATATATAATTTCGAAATTGATAAATAAGGATAAATAGGAATTTGTATTATAAGATAAAAGGTTTATCTTATTTGAATTAAAAAAGGTTTATCTCTAAGGTTTATCAACTGGCCATTTGGAAACTATAAATAGGGCTCCCTGGTCATCATAATGAATTCGCCATTTTCATATCTCTCTCTGGAATTTTCGATCTGCATAACCTCTAGCTTGGGTGTGACTTTCATTTGAGGCAGGATATTTTTGCTGCTCAGCTTCTAGAAAATTCTAAAAGGTTGGTTTTTTCTAATTTTATTCTTTTAGTTAATTTTCTTATGGCCTTTAGGTTTTGTTATATATTCAATTAGAAGAAAACATAGATCCTTATAGGTTGCATGTGAACTCAGGTTATTTAGTTCATGGTTTGCAGAAAACCTTTCAGTGGTATCAGAGACTGTTTTGTTTTCTTGTTGAATTGTTATAACTGTTTTAGGGTTTAAAGCTTATAAACCCTAATTATAATGTGGATCGATTTCTAGGATTAGGGTTTTGGAAACCCTAATCCCCCCCCCTTGCTATTTTCGATTTTTGCTATTAGGGTTTTAGGAGGTTTTCTATTTTTGGTAACTTTATTTGTTAATTAAATGGATAACCTTAAACCCCATTATTTGAATTCGAAATCTAGGGGGTTTAGGATAGGTTTTAATTAATTTGATTAATTTGGATAAACCTATCTTCATTGAATTAATTTAATTAATTGTTAATTAAAAGATAATTCAAAAGGGATTTATTTAATTTTAAATTATCGAAAATTAATGGAAAAATCCGGAAAAATTATTTTAAAATGTTTAAAATATTTAGATTTAATTAATTTAATTAATTTGTTAAATCGATTTTAAGGTTTAATTTAATTTAAAATTTAATTGTTAAATTTGGTAAAATTAAAAGATAAACTTTAAATATTTTAAAGGGTTTTTAAAATACATCTTATATATGTTATTAAAAGTTAATACTACATATATGAGATAAATTTGGTTAGTCAAATCAATAGTAGGCCTCATTCACGAAGCTGGTCTATAAAGTGGGTATAAGGAGACTGCCTATAAAATGGTAGACTAATGGGTGAACACTCTCACCTACCGCTCGCCTGATCAGTGGAGGGTCGTTAGCCGAACGGGTGTGACAGAACCACTTAATCATTAAAAGTATAATGATCAAAGTACTAGAACTATTTACAAAAATCCCAATCAAGTTACTTTAGGGAAAAATGTGAATTTGATGCTAACCCATGAAATTGCACATTGCACTTTATGAAACGTTGGTGGAGCGTGTGTGGTTTACCGGCACACCAATGGGGGTTCATAAAGAGTGGCAATGGGTGTCTCGGGTGTTATCATTGTTGATGGAGCGTGTGTGGTTTACCGGCACATCAATTTGAGATGATAATGGACCCCGAGAGTACCAAGCTAATTTGCATGGTTATTCACACCCGGTTTGTGATCCTCGGCATCCTAGTCACAAACGGTGGGGCATATCCGAGATTAAACATGCTATTGAACAGTTCTATAAATCTCAAAAGAAACTAGGAATTCCATTTATAATAAGATTATTTTTTCCGCGGTGGAATTGGCTGAATCGTCATTCGCCTACCTTTATAAAATTTGCTTATAGATTACGACATCCCTCTTCTATGTTGCAAATTGTTATAGTTGGATCCTAGCCTTATTTTATATTGAGTTATTATAAGGACCGACAAGTATCTAATTAAACTTACCTTCTTTTATAGATGTCTTCTGCTGATCAATCCGCTCCCCAATCAAACTCCAGTGTTCCCTCTATCCTCTCACTGTGTTCCAAGTTTCAATTGAACGGGACAAACTACAATGACTGGATTAGAAATATCAAGATGGCTCTGAGGTACGAGAACAAAGAGTATGTCCTCGAGACCGAGCTTGTCGATATTGACCCTGAAACTGCTACTCCCGAGGAGATTGCCTCGTACCAAAAACATTCTGATGATGCGACCAAAGTGGCCTGCATCATGATCGCCACAATGAACCCCGAATTGCAAAGGATATACGAAGACTACTGGCCCTTTGAGATGCACAAGGAGCTTGCGGAAAAGTTCTGCAAGCAAGAGCGCATCGAGAGGTGCGAGGTGGTCAAAGACTTTACGAACAGCAAACCTAAAGATGGAGAGTCCATCTGCGCTCATGTGCAAAGAATGCAAGGTTACGTGGAGCGGTTTAGAAAGCTTGCGATGCCTGTACCTGAGGAGTTGGCTGTTGACATAGTGTTTAACTCCTTACCGAGTTCTTATGACCAGTTCAGGCTGGCTTATCATTTGAACAACAATCAGGCTAACCTGACTGAGTTGCATCGTATGCTTCGGGTTGCTGGGGACGGGATGAAGGGTAAAGGTGTACCCTCGGTCAATCAGCCCGTCTTAGCCATTGGAAGTGGCAAAGGAAAGAAAAGGAAGGACCCTCCTAAGCAAAATTGGAGGGAAAAGGTTCAGGTCGGGTCGTCCAGCAATGGCTCGAGAACCAAGCCTTCTCACATTCCTTGTGTAGCCAACCCCAATGAAGCCGACTGTTTCTACTGCAAAGAGAAGGGCCATTGGAAGAGAAGCTGCCTCAAATACTTGCAGGATGTCAAGGATGGGAAAGTAAAGCCATCGACAGCAGGTATATACACTATCTCTAAAAACTCACCATCTTCTAATTCTTGGGTCCTTGATACAGGATGTGGTTTTCACATTTGTTCTGATCTGCAGGGCCTAAAGGAAAGCAGGGAGGTGGAGCACGGTAGACTGAACTTGATCATGGGCAATAGGAGATCGTCCCCTGTTACCAAGATCGGCGTTTACAGTTTAGTGCTTAGTAGTGATGTTAGTATAGAGTTATTTAATTGTTGCTATTCGCCAGAAATGGCAAGAAACATTATTTCATTTCACGCATTGTTCAGACAAGGATTTCAATTTTCTTTTGATAATAAAATTGGTTCGATTTCTGTTTTCAAAAATGGTATTTTGATTTTTACTGCTTATCCTTGTGATGGTGTGTATGAAACTGTTGAATGTGTTGAAAATTTAGGACATAGTGTAAATTATATTGATTCTACTAGTGGTGTAGAAAAGGCATGTCTGTGGCATAGTCGGCTCGGGCACATCAGCAAGAAACGCATCGCCTAACTCCAAAAGGATGGAGTGTTGGAATCATTCGACCTCAGGTCGGATGATGTATGCGAATCTTGTCTGTTGGGCAAGATAACTAAATCACCTTTCAAAGGGTCTTTTGAAAGAGGTGAGGGTCTACTGGACATCATTCACACGGATGTGTGTGGTCCTTTCAAATCAACCACAAAGGATGGCACGCGGTTCTACGTGACCTTTACCGACGATTTTAGTAGATACGGTTATGTCTACTTGATCAAGCACAAGTCGGACACCTTTGAAAAGTTCAAAGAGTTTAAGAACGAGGTAGAGAATCAATTAGGCAGGAAGATAAAGATGCTCAGGTCCGACAGAGGCGGAGAGTATCTAAGTATCGAGTTCCTAGACTATCTAAAGGAATGCAGAATAGTTTCGCAGTTGACACCTCCCAGGACACCACAGTTGAACGGTGTTGCGGAGAGGCGCAACCGAACCCTGTTGGACATGGTTCGTTCCATGATGAGTCGAGCTTCACTTCCCATTCACTTCTGGGGGTATGCCTTAGAGACTGCCGCCCATATCCTCAATCTTATCCCTACTAAAAAGGTTGCTAAAACACCTCATGAAATGTGGACGGGGAAAGTTCCATCGTTGGCACATATCAAAGTCTGGGGTTGTGAGGCTTTCGTTAGACGAGAGACTCAAGACAAACTCGCAGAAAGAAGCGAAAGGTGTTTCTTCCTTGGTTACCCTAAACAGTCCTTTGGATATCTATTCTATATACCGAGCGAGGACGTGGTCTTTGTAGCTAGACGAGCGGTCTTTCGAGAGAGAGAGCTCATATTCAAAGAGGACAGTGGGAGTACCATTGATCTGGAAGAAATTCAAGAGTCATCAGATGACGCAACCTTAGGAGAAACTAGCAACCAACATGAGGAAGAAGTTCCTGTTGGTCCGACAGATGTATCCTTACCTCTTAGGCGTTCCGGTAGGGTTAGCATGCCACCCGAGTTTTATGGGTTCCATATAACTTCGGATGGGGACACGTTTGTCAGTGATAGGACACTGATAAATTTGGATGAACCAGCTAACTACCAGGAAGCAGTGGCGGGCCCTGAGTCTGCCAAGTGGAAAGAGGCCATGGATAGCGAGATCAAGTCCATGTATGACAATCAAGTTTGGAACTTGGTTGACAACATACCGGGTCGAAAGACAGTCGGGTGCAAATGGATCTTCAAGAAGAAGACCGACATGGACGGAAAGGTACACACTTTCAAGGCAAGACTGGTTGCGAAGGTCTTTACTCAAACCCCAGGGGTTGACTATGGCGAGACCTTCTCACCAGTAGCCAAGATAAAGTCTATTAGGATTATGTTGGCCATAGCTGCATTTCATGACTATGAAATTTGGCAGATGGACGTCAAAACCGCTTTCCTTAATGGGAAGTTGACTGAGGATGTTTACATGAATCAGCCAGAGGGTTTTGTCGATGCAAAGTATCCTAATAATGTGTGTAAGCTTGAGAGATCAATCTACGTATTGAAGCAAGCTTCTCGCAGCTGGAATCTTTGTTTCCATGAGAAAGTCAAAGAGTTTGGCTTCTCTAGGAGCGAGGATGAGTCCTGCGTATATGTCAAGGCTAGTGGGAGTATAGTCACCTTTCTGGTGCTGTATGTCGATGACATACTGCTCATGGGAAACGATATTCCAACCTTGCAAGATGTCAAGGCTTGGCTTGGGAAATGTTTCGGCATGAAGGACCTAGGAGAGGCTGCCTATATTCTCGGGATAAGAATTCTGAGAGATAGGAAGAAGAGACTGATTGGACTTAGTCAGGGTACATACTTGGAAAAGGTACTGAAAAGGTTTAGTATGGAAAATTCCAAGAAGGGAGAGCTACCTATCCAAAGTAATGCAAAATTGAGTAAGACTCAAAGTCCGAGTACAGACGAAGAAATAGCTGAAATGAGTCGGGTACCTTACGCTTCGGCTGTAGGATCGATCATGTACGCTATGACGTGTACTCGCCCTGATGTGGCTTTTGCTTTGAGCATGGTCAGTCGGTACCAGGGTAACCCTGGAAGGGCACATTGGATAGCTGTAAAAAATATACTCAAGTATCTGCGAAGGACAAAGAACATGGTGTTGGTCCTCGGTGGCAGTGATACCTTGAGAGTTGAAGGATATACAGATGTCAGTTTTCAGACGGATAGAGACAGTGGTCGGTCTCAGTCGGGCTGGGTATTCCTTTTGAACGGTGGAGCAGTAACTTGGAAAAGTTCCAAGCAAGAAACAGTGGCTGATTCTACGTGCGAATCAGAGTACATAGCAGCAAGTGAAGCGTCAAAGGAAGCGGCTTGGCTGAAGAACTTTATCGGTGACCTTGGAGTAGTCCCGAGTATTCAGGAGCCCTTGGAACTGTTCTGCGATAACGAATGTGCGGTCGCCTTGACAAAGGAACCGCGAGATCATGGAAAGTCCAGACATATCGACAGAAAGTACCACTACATCAGACATAGGGTAGAAGAAGGTCACCTCCTTGTAAAGAGGGTATCATCGGAAGATAATCCTGCAGATCCCTTGACAAAGGCTCTGAGTAGGATTAAGCATAATCAGCATGCTAGGAGCATTGGATTAAGAGATGATATAAGTTTTTGTAATTAGATAGGTTTTGAAACTTGTAACAATTTTATTGTATTTGACTTTTGTGATTTAATAATGGAGATTTATTAATGAGTAATGGTTTACTAATTTTGTCAATATATATATATATATATATATATATATATATATATATATATATATATATATATATATATATATATATCATTGTGTTTCATTTTGCATGTTTTACTTCCTGAATAATTGGATTATTCGAATATCCACAGTCAATTACACTTTTTGGGAGTAAGTGTGAAGTAAGACTGTCATGAATTGGTAATAGATTGTCTAAGGAGTTAGACATTGCAATTGGATTGCTGCACCATTCGTGAGTACTTGGAAATGGAGATTTGAGTATTGGATAAACCCGCGCTCAATGGATTGCTTCATGGATTTCATCACGAGCAATGTTGAGACGATAATATCTTTTGATCTTTAAGCTAAGACATATGAGTTATGATTTACTAGACGGTTGTTCATTGATAATACGAAAACGCACCGGTAACTCGGTGTTATAAAACGTATTGTTGTGAGTAATTTGTCTGGTAAAAGACATAAGTATATGAGTCAAAGTTTATTCGTCCCTTGACCCTAACGGGGAACAGATATCTGTAGGCCTCTCGATGATTTTGAAGTTGACTAAAATGGTTGGCCAACCGGGACTAAATTAGTAGTCTAAGAGTCATATGCAAATCGGAAATCGAGGAACAGTGAATCAGACCAGATTGATTTTATCCATGTCTTGAGTCTGATAAATATCTAGTTGGACAGAGGATCATCTGATCACTTATCTATGGACAAGACTGATTAGATCAGAGTTTGGCATTGGTTTCTAGGAAGCTACAAGTGCTGGTTAATTAGAGGTTAAATCGGTAATTATAGTCATAGACTTATCCAAGTGGGAGACTATTGGATTAGGTGTCTAAGCCATGACTAATAATTAGTATTTACCTAATTAATAGAAGCACAGTCCATTTGGGTTGCCCTCATGGCTGGAGGTTTGGTAGAAAATTCGGTAGAAAGAAAGGTTGATTTATTATGGGATTAATAAATCAACAAGAATTAAATATATCGTTTATTAATATATTAAAGTGATAATATATTAATTAGAAACTATATTAATTAATTAGGAATTAATCCAAAATTAATTGGATTTAATTAATTAATTAAAGGTGCAGGGACTAAAACTGTAATTATTCAATAGTTGAGTAAGTGACAGTGTGGAGTGACCAGTTGAAATTCGAAATCTATATATGGATATATATAATTTCGAAATTGATAAATAAGGATAAATAGGAATTTGAATTATAAGATAAAAGGTTTATCTTATTTGAATTCAAAAAGGTTTATCTCTAAGGTTTATCAACTGGCCATTTGGAAACTATAAATAGGGCTCCCTGGTCATCATAATGAATTCGCCATTTTCATATCTCTCTCTGGAATTTTCGATCTGCATAACCTCTAGCTTGGGTGTGACTTTCATTTGAGGCAAGATATTTTTGCTGCTCAGCTTCCAGAAAATTCTAAAAGGTTGGTTTTTTCTAATTTTATTCTTTTAGTTAATTTTCTTATGGCCTTTAGGTTTTGTTATATATTCAATTAGAAGAAAATATAGATCCTTATAGGTTGCATGTGAACTCAGGTTATTTAGTTCATGGTTTGCAGAAAACCTTTCATTCTTACGGTTGGAAATGAAGAAATACGAACCCCAAATGAGTTATAATCTTTAAAATAGCTTTGAACCACAAAAATGTGAAATGTTTCCCGCTCAGACGACATTAGCGGCGTTAACCTGAAAGTTAGCGTCGCTAATCCTCGAATATGTCCAAGACCTGCATCTTCTTCAGACTGTCCACGACTGAAACGTGATTCGCTCAGATTAGTGTCGCTAATCATAGGATTAGCGGCGCTAATACCTCTTTTCCCATTTTCTCATTTTTGTTTTCTAATTAAACGCTATCATCTTAATACCTGGTTCCGGGCTTTACACTTTGACTCCTTAAAACTCGGAACTTGACTTTTCAGGATTAGAGTCTTACAGAAAAGGATGGGGGATGGAACATGGAGGCGCGGGTAGTCATTTTTGTGATTTTTTTCTTATTTTGTTTTCCAATTTAACTCTCCAAACATTTAACCTTCATCGGGATTTGTCAAAATCTTGCAAATAATTACCAAAATGCCATATCATCTCGTGAGATTTTGACGATAAATAAAATTAAATCTCATCCACTTATTTTTTCAATCCAAAAGCTAAAAATTGTTCTTGCAGTCCTCACCCGATCCTAATTCACACACACACACACACATACACACACACACACTCTCTCTCTCTCTCTCTCTCTCTCTCTCTATATATATATATATATATATATATATATATATATATATATATATATATATATATATATGTTCAAATGAGAACCATTAAAAGATTGAGAACTAATCTAAGCCACACATTACTTTGATCAAATGGTTGTGAGGTTTGATCGTCCATAACGGGTTCACATTGGTTAACCCTTATAATACACAACCCTCCAATGAATTGCGACAAGGTCGAGATTGGTTCACACGATTCTCAACTTTTTAATGGGTCTCATTTGAACCCTTATATATATATATATATATATATATATATATATATATATATATATATATATATATATATATATATATATATATATATATATATATATATATATATATATATTGTTGGATTAGGTGTCTAAGCCATGACTAATAATTAGTATTTATCTAATTAATAGTAGCATAGTCCATTTGGGTTGCCCTCATAGTTGGAGGATTGGCAGAAAGTCCGATAGAGAGAAAGATTGATTTATTATGTGATTAATAAATCAATAGAAGTTAAATAAATAGTTTATTAATATATTTAAGTGATAATATATTAATTAGAAACTATAATAATTAATTAGAAATTTTTCTGGAATTAATTGGAATTAATTTGGCAGTTAAATTGATTAATTAAAGGTGCAGGGACTAAAACTGTAATTATTCGATAGTTGAGTAAGTGGCAGTGTGAGTGACCATGTGGTGGTCGAAAAAATATATATAGATATATATTTTTTCGAGATATATATATATATATATATATATATATATATATATATATATATATATATATATATATATATATATATATATATATATATATATATATATATATATATATATATATATATATATATATATATATATATATATAACAGATAAATGGTGTTTGAATGATTAAAATAATAGTTTATCTTAATTCGAATTCAAAAAGGTTTATCTGTAACGATTATCTGATCACCACATGGAGGCTATAAATAGGGAGGCTCTCCCTAAACCCTAGACCACGAATTTTAACTCTCTCTCCCAAGGAATTTTCGGCCAAGAGCTCAGCTAAGGGTGTGACTGCATTTGAGGCAAGAGACTTCTGTTGCTTTGCTTCCAAGATTCACTTTAAGGTTGGTTTTTCTTGATTTTTCTTTTAGTTTATCTTTTTCTGGCCTTCTAGGATATGTTATATGTTTAATTAGAAGAAAACCTAGATCTATATAGGTTGCATGTGAACTTAGGAATGTTAGTTCATAGTTGCAGAAAACCTAACATATGTATGTATGTATGTATGTATGTATGTATGTATGTATGTATGTATGTATGTCCGATAATACCTCATTGTTTAAACATTCAATGTGGAGGTTGGGATGAAATATATTGTATTAGTGTTTTTTATTTTAAGTATTTTTTATTACTATTCGTACAAGTTGCAATATACAAAATGTATTCTAATAAAGACTATTGGCCCAACAAAATGTATTCTACGTTGATAAAATCAATTAAAATCCAGGACGCTTTTGAGTTGATTTATTAATATAAGAAATATGGTAATATTCTCTTAAGGCATGAACGGATGAACCAGCAGCTGCAACTATCTCAAAGTAAAGAAAACTAAATTTTGGTTTTAAAGATGGTGGACTTACTTGTCTTGCCTTTTACTACAAAGTGGTCCCTGTTATCTTTATTATTTTATTTGATTGTTCTCACTGTTTTAAACGATGCTTGAGCCTTGTGGTTGAGACTTTAAAAAACGAGCACTTAATTGGGTACTTTTGAGATATATAGACCATTTTTTTAGAGTAAATTACACTTTTGGTCCCTATGGTTGGCAAAAAATACCACATATGTCCTAATTTTTCATTTTCAACATTGATAGTCACTTAGGTTTGCAAAAATTACCACATAGAATCCTTAGGCATATAAAAAGACTAAAATTCCCTTATTTATTTATTTTCTCTTTTTCTTTAAATTTGTTAATTATTTTATTAATAAAAAAAGAAAATACCCCACCCACCCCCACCCCCACGTCTCTCTCTCTCTCTCTCTCTCTCTCTCTCTCTCTCTCTCTCTCCTTCTTCTTTCTTCCCGTGACTGCCTTTTCCAGGAACTCCCTGTGCGAACCTGCATCAAATCAGCCATCCCCTCCATTTCTAACCTAAATTAAATCCAGAAAAAAGTCTATTGACGGCGGTTTAGTGATTCCGTCCCGAAACCTACAATTCCGAGAAATTCAAAGACGTTCTCGATCGATTCATCATCATCATCCATATCTTTCAGAATTTTGTATACGTACATTTATGTCTCGAAATTCAAAGACGTTCTCGATCGATTCCGTCCCGAAACCTACAATTCCGAGAAATTCTCAGACCTTTTTCTTTCTACTTTCGAAGAACAACAATAGTCTGATCAATTCAAAGTCCTGGCAGTCAGCAACGGTTTGATTCTATGTTGTTTATTAGGACCTCTGGTTTACTACGTTTGCGATCCGGTAACTCGCCAGTGGGTTACCTTACCTAGAGGAAGAGAAAAATCCCCATATCACCACCCAATTTTCTTCGGAGAGGGATTCGTAAGTCGAGTTAACGAAGACAACGTTCTCACAAGCTTCACCGTTGTCAGAGTAGAACTACTCAATTCATTCTCTACACATCTCAATCTAGAAACCTTCTCATCGGAAACCGGAAAAGAGCCACCCACCACTTGCTTCTCGTATTCTATCTGGGCAGAACTTTGATATTGTTAGAGAGAGAGAGAGAGACGTGGGGTGGGGGTGGGTGGGGTATTTTCTTTTTTTATTAATAAAATAATAACAAATTTAAAGAAAAAGAAAAAAGAAATAAAAAAGGGCATTTTAGTCTTTTTATATGCCCAAGGGTTCTATGTGGTAATTTTCGCAAACCTAAGTGACTATCAATGTTGAAAATGGAAAGTTAGGACCTATGTGGTATTTTTTGCCAACCACAGGGACCAAAAGTGTAATTTACTCTATTTTTTAATTATGACGAATGAAAACAATATGTTGACTGAAGCTTCATAGATTACTTGTTTGCGAATAATCATAAAGTTATAAATTTTAATATAATAAATAAATTAGGGTCTACACATTATGCTAAATTAAGTGCCATTAATATATAATTAGACCCTAAGTGATAAGTGGTAACTTTGATGTTATGTTTAAGTGACCGGACCAAAGAAATATTATTTAAGTTTGACATCAGAGTTGATTAGAGACCATATTGAACAATTGTTTGAGTTATTGTTCAACGAAATAAAGGGTAATTGGACGATGACCAACATAATGAATTTTAGCATAATATGCATAAAAATTGTATATTTGTCCAATAATGATTGCAATATTTATATGGTGTATTACAATATTTATGATGTGATAATATTTGATTGTTAATATAGCCAAAAAGAAACTAATAATTGGATAAGATATTTATAAGACCTATCATTTGGTGTTAATGATTTGAATACTCTTTGATGTTAATGGTATGCTTTTATTATGTTATCCCATAAATGACTTGAATATCAACCTTAAATACAATAAGATTCAAGTGAATAAGGCGGATAGTTCTAGTATGGTTCAAAAGACCGGTATAAATACAAGAGGGACAAGTAAGCCTAACCGAGGACCCCACCCGACCCATCCTTTGGATGACCCTGATGAAGCAACATCGGGGCTCACGCACACCTGGCAGCAGGGTGGTCCGGGTCAATCACCTACGGGGTGCCATAGCAACTTGCCCCAAATTTGAATGGCATGCAAAGAAAGGTAATTAAATACATTTATGATTTATAAGTACATTAATAGTCCCACGTATCATAGAATATAAGTCGTAAAAAATAATGTTTTACAATAATTTGACTTCTGAAGTTTTAATAAATGCATTAAGTGCGTAAAATGGAATAAAGAAACACAATAAATTTAGGATTATTAAAGTTGATATATATCGACATTTGTGGACCTTTACCAATGGACGTAAGTGATCATAAATCATATACACTTTTTATTTATGATTACTATTGTATAAGGTTGTAAAAATCGTTTGACGGTAGCTTGACAGTCGAGTGTGTTAAGAGATTAATCGAATTGATCGGGGATTAATCAGAAACCCTTAATTAAAATGAAATTTATTTAAAAATAAATGAATATAACAAAATAGCAAAGTATGATTCATTTTATGGTTAGATACACATCAAAGATTATACATTTGTGTAATTTCATTCTATAATTTTTATGTTTTTCAGTAATCTTAACTTATTAGACCGATATTTAACTAAAATAAAATAATAAATACAATAAAAATTAAATAAATTTAAAAAATGATCATCGAGGCCGATTAATTGGCTGCCAAGATCGATATTTGACCAAACCGTCAAGCCTGACCGATTATGCCTAATCGTAATCGGTTGCAGACCTAAAAATACTAAGATATAATCAGTGACGGACCCAGACTAAAAGTCCAGGGGTAGCACAATTTTTTTCAACATAATATATAATATGACAAAAGATTAGAAACTAATATTTCATTAAATACGACAAAATAACAAAGTGACAAACTAATCTAGAGATTACATTTTAAAGTTGATCTATTCGGTGTTTCATTTTTCGGAAGGGACTTATCACATTTTCAGTTTTAACATTAATAAGTGCTTCCATTTCTACACTACAAATCAAAACATCATTCAAAAAATCGTCACTTATTCTATTTTGCAAATCAGTCTTCACATGTTTCATTGCGGAAAAACACCTTTCAACTGTTGCTGTTGCGACGGGCAAAACCAAAGTTAGCTTTAATAGCCTATAAACCAAAAGAAAAGAGCGATGTTTCCCTGTTTCCACCATCAAACGAGAAAGGTCTAAAATTTCCTTCAATTGAGCAAATTTTTCATCACGTATCATAGATTGAAATTAAATATCAAGTTGACCAACAAGATGAATCCGTTCCGAAGCATTAAAATCTTTTTGGTAGATCTCACTTAATTTCAACAACTTTGCTTTATCAAACCTAGAAAACGAATCACAAATACTCAAAGCCGCCATGTTTTCTATCAATTCAGTGCTTACTTCACTAAATCGGTCCCCAAATTCTTGAATTTGCATATCCAAAACTGTGTTAAAAATGACAACTTCAAAATGATGTTGGTTAGTAATATTGGTCGTACGGTTTCTTGAAGTAACAAAATTTTTTGACATTTCCACAAATGCTATATTATGTTTTTGACAAAAACACAACACTTTCTTCAAAATTTGCGGAAACCCATCATTTCGTAAAGCTAGCAATGCTTCCTTTGTTCCCTTTACCAATGAAGTCGCTTCCAAAATATCTTGATCTTTTCTTTGAAGATGTTTTGACAAGGTTTCAGTGAGGCCTAGAATTTCTAACATCAAGTCTAAATAAAACACGAAATCAAGTGTCTTCAAATATGCCAAAATACCATTTGCTTGATTACGGTTAGATAAAGTAGAACCATCATTTTCAACATACTTAAGTACTTCAACAACTTCTAGAAACAAATTCATCAAACTTACAATGGTTTTATAATGTGAACCCTATCTTGTATCTCCAGCTCGAATAAGAGAATTCTCTTGATTCAACCCACTTCTCCTTTCAATTTTCACCATTACCAATTTCTTTTTCTACTATTTCTTTGTACCTCTCTCGTATGATATCTTTTCTTTTACAATAAGCACAAACCACATTAACCACCAAAGCTAGATGTTCAAAGAAATCACGAGCACCTTCATGGTTCCTTGCTACCGCCACAACCACTAGTTGAAGTTCATGTGCAAAACAATGTACAAAATGTGCCGAATTATTCTCTTTTAGTATCAATGACTTCAAACCGTTGAATGCACCACACATATTACTTGCTCCATCATAACCTTGCCCTCTCACCTATGTCAAATAATAAATAAAAATGTAAGACATAAAGAAAATAAAGATTTAATTGTGTAAGAAAGAAATAAAAAAGTTCATGATTTCTCAAATCTCACCTGAGCCACACTCAACTTATTTTCGGTAAGTACAGAATCAATAGCCGCTTTAAGAGTCAAAGAAGATGTATTCATCACGTGAATAATTCCAATAAACTGCTCCTTCACAATTCCAAGTTTATCAACATATCTCAAAACAATTGTCATTTGTTCCTTTTTTGGATACATCACTAGACTCGTCAACCAATATACCAAACACATCCTCACCAATTTCATCACAAATAGACATGATAATTTCTTTTGAAAAGCAATCAACAATATCTTTTTGAATCTTTGGGGATGTCAATTTTCATTTTTGGGAGCCTTTTCTAAAGTAACGTTATAAATGCTTTCGTTATTTTCTCTAATCAAATATAATACTTCAAAGAAAAGTCATTTGGAAATAGAGGAATCTGACTCATCATAACCACGAAACGACAACGAATTTTTCAATAGAAGTTTACAAGTACGAATTGTTGCACGTAACCGAATTTCATAATCACTCATTTCAGTTTCACTTTGCTTATGAAGGGCTTCACTAATAGATTGATTTTTCTCATTAGATTTTCACACTTTTGTCGTGCTTTGTTGTGATAACTATCGACATTACCCAAATGAGTATACAATGCATGTTTTTTACTCCATGTGCAAAAGCCTCCCGTCATAAATGCATCTCTCCCACCTTGATGTCCTACTATAATGTCTCCAAACAAATAACAATACAAACAATATGCTTTGTTCTTTTTTATGTTATATTCTAACCATCCAAATTCGTCAAACCATTCAACAACAAAACGTCTTGTCTTCTTACCAACCAAAGTTGATGGAAAATTATGTCTCTTTGGTTGACAAGCTTTTCTAATTAAATATGCCCTTCTTATTTCATCCCTTTGATTTAGATGATAAGATGTAATTTTTGGCCTATCTCCCGGGTCCGAAGGAAGATCATTCATATTAATACTTGTTGGAGTAGGTAAAAGTGGGTTGTGGTCCTTGTAGTTGTGGTCCTTGTGGAATTTCATTAGACCCATTTCTTTGGGAAGATGATCCTCCACCAATCTCATCATTACCAACATCTAACTTTCTTTTAAAAAACTTACCGATGGAACCCTACAAAATAATGGAAAACAATTAGAAGTTAGACAACAAGTCAACAACAACTAATCTTAAATGAATAAATAAATATAATTAGCAATTTCAAGGTATATGAATTATCAATTTCAGCAACAACTAACCCTAATTAAATAAATATAGTTACCAATTTCAAGGTTTCAATAATTACAAGAAAAATACACAATTAGACAATAACAACTAACCCTAAATAAATAAACGTAATTGAGAAATAAGGGGAGATCAAGAAATTGGCTTACTTGTTTCATAGTTGAATTTCTGAAATTAAGGGGAGATCAAGAAATTAGCCGGTCGGAGGAAGGGAGGAGCCGAGGAGGAGGAGGAGAAAACGCCGGCAACAAGGGCAGGGGAGAAAATCGGTACTTTCTGTGATTGTGTGGTCAGCATTCACGTCTCAATTCTAAGTCCCATTTACGTCTCATTCTCAAGGGTAGTTTTAGACTTTTAGTTGGGCTCATTTAAATGGGTGTTGGGCTCATTTATTTAGACGTCTGGACTAATGTAATGGACCATTATATGATTGATTTTGGACTCAAAAATTCCAGGGGTAGCCTTATAAATTTCTAGGGGTAGCATGTATATTTAAAAAACTACTGATTTCTACTATTATTTTTAAAATTTCCAGGGGTAGCCCAAGCTCTTGTACAGATCCGCCTATGGATATAATCTAAGGGACTTCATGACTTCATTAAGAATCAGGTAGATCAATGCATATACCTCAAGATGAGTTGGAGGAACTTCATGATACTTGTCCTTTATGTAGATGGCATTCTTTTGGTAAGTGCTAATATAGAATTGTTGCACAAATCGAAATGCTTACTATCAGATTGATAAAGCCTTTTATGTTATAGGTATAAAAATACTAAGATAGGATCCAAAGGACTTTAGGACTCTGTCCCAAAGAGGATATATCGAGCATGTATTAAGTCTATATAACATGTAACATTGTTCTCCCTCATTTGCTCTCGTAGTTAAGGGAGACGTTTTCGATCCATTTCAGTGCCCAAAAAAGATATGGAATAAGATCAAATTAAGTTAATCATATATGATTCAAGAGTTTGAAGTTTAACTATTCACAAGTTTGTACTCGTCCCAACGTCGCCTTATGTTACTAACACTCTGGGTCATTATCAATCAAATATTAGCATAGACCACTAGCAAGTTGCCAAGGAAGTTTTACGATATTTACAAAGGACTAATAATTACAAAATTATTTACAAAAGAACTGAAAGTTGGAAGTGATATGATTTTAGACACTGACTTTGAAAAAATGCAATGAGGAGAAGTCAATAATGGGATACATCATGGAAGAATCAATAAATTGACAAATATATTGACTATGATGGTGAAATATGTTTTCATATATTATATAACTTGCCATGAAATGTTATTGAGAAATTTAATCATAAGATACATGATCATGCATTCCATTTCAAGGCCGTTAAAAGAATATTTGTTGCTATAACTTTGCCCTTGTAAGCTTTTCCATTAGCAGAAGTTAATATAATCGAAAGTTTTATATGAAGCACCAAAGAATGATCGATGGGAGTCTTGTGCTAAAAACGATATTTAGACTGCTCTTTCTGCTTTTGGTTTTACTATGAAACAAGATGAATTTAACTTGGCCAAACAAATAATAAGCACATATACAAATAGTTACTCGGCCAAGTGAGAGAATGTTGGAAGATAACACATTGTTGTGGCTTTAGGACGATTTTGTAATGTTAATTACATGTTAGGTACAATTACATCTTGTACCATAACGTTTTCCATAATAACATATCAGGTCCCTAGACTTAAGTACATGCAATATGATTGTATTTGTGTGGTTTAAAACTCTTTCTCATAAAATGTAACTGGTGAAATTTTTGTCAATGAAAGTGTTTAGTCACTTTGGAAATACAAGAGTCTTCGGTTAGGTTTAAAGACTCTCATATATAATATTATTATCACGAGTGTCACACATCAATCTCTTCATGGGAAATAACATCATAGACATCATCACAGGAAGACAAGGAATCAGAAACATGACATCATATTTTTCAAAGATAACACTTTCAAGTAAGTATCATCGATCCTGAACTGATCTTGATCATGCTTGTATTGCTTGTATGTTAATTGCTCGAAAGGTTTTGATGAGGACTATTGTTGGGCTCAAAATCCAATGTTTATGGTTCTAATTTCATATAGCCTAACTAATGAGATATGTTTGTATATTTATTTTGTTTTTAATGTAAACGACATGAAAAATAAGTTTTTTTTATCACCCGTAGTCTTAAGAAGAAAGATTCACTTTGTTATGAATGTTTTAACCTTATCACTATTTCTTATACTAGCTTATTGTGACCATGGATCATTATTGTGCATTTTATTAAACAATTTTGTAATTGCACCAATTAGACCACACAGCAACCAAATGCATTGTTCTCTTCTTTTTTTGAAAGTTAAGGTGACAAAACAATTTAGGAAAAATGAAAATTGATGTTAGATTACGGGTTTTTAAGATTAACCACAAATAAGGAATGAGAAATTGGTACAAGTTCAAAATTAATTTTATTAACCGGTTTCTGTAGAATTTTGAGCTGATAAAAAACCATATTTTTAATCTTTAAATAAAAGATTGATGTTGGTATCGTGTTGATATTCAAATTTTAGAAACAAAAATATGTTAATTGTGTAGAATATAATTTTGATAATTTTACCAATAATAGAAAAACATGTTTATTATATTAAATGTACTTTTTCCCATCCTCACAATAATTGTGTTATTGTCATGGCTTTTCGTGGCTCATGAAGAACACGTTCTAGATAAATGTGTTCGTACAGTATGCATGTGGATTGTAATATATATATATATATATATATATATATATATATATATATATATATATATATATATATATATATATATATATATATATATATATATATATATATATATATATATATATATATATATATATATATAAAGCAAGCCATCTTAATGTCATTTGGCATGTCTAAGAAGCTAGAATGTCAAATGGCAGTCTTTATAACAAATCAGAAATTTTATCCAGCGTAATTATCTTCAGTAATATGATCTTACCAAAATTTAAATTTCATTCCTATCTAATAAACGATTCCAATTTCAAATATCCTATAACTTTGGCGAATCCCATAAATTAAGCATAACTTCACGCTATCTCCTTTTAAAGTTTCGCAATTGAATTCATTGTCTCCTCATACCATCGACGATAGAATTTCTGAATACGTTCATCCTACTTGCACGTCGTTGTTCATCTACACAATGAAAATCATAGAAACGAGGTAATTAGTAAGCCAGATTACATCTACACATCTCGATCCCCGCCTTTTCCCTGCTTTGCAACCTGTGCTACTTTGTTTGTCTACTCAAAGAGGTAACTGTGGGTTATTGATTGTTCTGGTATCTTCATTGATGTTTGAGTGGCTAAAAATTAAGCAAGACTGGTAAGATATCTTTTACGTCCTCAGCTTCTCTGTATTGATGTGTGTTTACAACGTTTTGGGTGAATGTTATTGTTGATCGTAATGTTGCACACCATATGTTCGACGAAATGCCATATACAAGAAAATAACTTTTTTCATTGATTTTGTTCAAACATTTTAATAAATTGTTGTGATTAAGTTGGCTCCACTAACTACATATTTGCTTTTCGGTTTACCAGTGATTCAGATGATTTGGATATGATAGGTGGGGAATCGATACTTGCCCTTATAACTGAAACGGGTTAATAGCTGGCAATTTTGAAATTGGAATCAGAAACGATATAAATGGTACTGAATATTAGAGGTATATTTTGATGATGTTGTCACCGTTTATAATCATGATGTTGTCGCGTCACAACCATAGTCCGGAAAAGTTGAGATTTAACATCCGATTAGTGAACAATGTTTATTGCTTCTCATCACCATTAAGTTTTTTTCTAAGTGGTCCTACTGTAATTATTCAAATTGACAACCAGTCTTTATGGTTTGTTTCCTCTTATTTTACGCTTTGAATTAGATAATTGAACTTAGTAGATGTGGTATGTATGATTTTACGTATGTGTTAATTTTTGAATGGTGATATATGAACTAACGAGTCAACATCAGTGGATTTGCATTAAAGAACTACACAAGAGCAAAATAAATGTGTGCAAACCGGAATAAAGTGTCGTTGTTTAGACATTTGCATTGTGTTCAATTCTCGAAGTGATGCCGAAATGAATACACTATTAATAATTGACCATTAAAAATAGCACCATTTGCTACTGATGGAATATAAATTCTTATATGAGTTTAGTAGTTTGGTTTAAAATTTTCAATTGTTATTGTAGTTTATAACCAATTATAGTATGTGTTTAATATGAATGCATACAAGCTTACAAGGTGTTTGATGAAATGCCTGTTGGGATTAGCTATTGTGCTCATGGTGTAATTCCATTTCCAAGTTAAAAGTTTATAATATAAGTTCCGGAAATAACATTATAGTTTCTGGAAATAACATTTTACTTTCGGAAATTCATTTAATTCCGGTGGATTTTGGTTTTTGGAAATAACATTATGCTCTGTGCATGTATCTATATTATATAAGTTGTCATTGAGTAGTCAATTTGTACATTGAAATATCACAGAGTTTCTAAGGGATTATATATCACTTATCCTTCAGTTTTTTCACTTTATAATAATATTTATGTGATCATTAATGGAGTATTTGTATTTTTATCATGTCTCTTTTGGTACAGAAAAGCAGTAAAGTTCATTTTCTAAAAAAGACGTAAGTAACGACCATAAAGTTTGGTTGAACAAGACTATAGAAGTGCAGTACTTGATCTTGGTTTTATACACGAAACCAATTTTTATGTTTTAAATATTGAATAGGGGCATGTTTGGGTACATGAGTGTGAAATTAGAGTGTCTAACTTTCAAAAATTTACTCCATATTTCACTCTACCATTGGTATCATTCTCTTCTTCCTGCAACACTGACATTTGCAGTGAACCAAAGGAATATGCCTCTTTTAAGCTCTTAGAAAGTAATATTCATATCCATTTTTATTTCTGGGTTTCAAGGTTCAATGTCTCAAACTTGGTGCTTTTGAAGTTCAAATTTTACATAATTGTTTTAGTTTTTAATCTCTAAAATGTATTTATCAGGTAATCTCATATGTAGCTTATAATTTTTAAAACAATCGTGTAATACACCGGTTATAAGCTAGTATATATAATCAATAGAATGACTATGTATAACTCTTTCCATTAGGTAAGTACATTCTCTCGATGCTCGACCAAAAAATCAATCAATGTTTATGCTACAAACTCGGTATTCATATCTTAAACTCGGTCAGGGTGTCTAAATAAAAGGCCACAAGTGTATCAATTGATAAATTCGGCAAGGGGCACTAAACTCGGCCAACAAGTGAAGAACTGGAGGCAAAACCTTGAACAATAGGTACTAATGCCACTGATTTGTCATGACTTGCGAGCGTTAATATCGTAACTTCACAAGAGACGACGAAGGTAAGAATTGGCATGAGTAGTCTAGCAATCATATAAGTGTCATGTAAGCATAGTGCATACGGTTGGTATAGATATGTCGAAACAAGTTTTAATGCACAAGTAGTTAATAATTATACATGGTGTAACATGAAGATGATGCATGGTCATTCTGGATGCAATTGAGATGTGATAGATGAGATTTTGACAAAAAGAAACATTGTTTACAAATAAGCATTTGTTGGAATGTTGTAAAGAACTGTTTAGGCCTTATGCGCTTATTGATCATGGGATAGGTTGTTTGCATATTTTCTATTTGTATGGACATGGAGTGCAACTTATTCGAACTTTTACTTAACAATATCTTAGCCATATAATTTTATTTTTACACAAGCAAACATACCCCCAAGTTTTTGATAAAATAGACTAGATTTGAAACCTCAAATATTTTAAATTTCTATCATAACTATATTAGAATAAACAAGCTTAATTCAAAGATATCAAAACATATATCAAGCTTTTAAAAACTCGACAAGAAGTCCAGCTCAAGTTTAACGTTGTTTCATTTTAACAAGCAAAGTAAATTACTGAAATATATATACACAGTCCAATTCCCAATAGTTGATAGTACTAATGGAGTCGGCCATATGTATAATTTTCCTATAAAAATAAACCTAATAATTATAGGTTAAGGTACTTTTTCTTGGATATTAACTACTACCCCAGCAACCATTAAACCATCTAAGTGTTGATAATCGAGTAGCTTCATATTTATGATGGCATCAGGTTTGTAAACTCGTAGAACCAGGTTCATTTAAGCTAGAGTCGGTGACGTCATGTTAAACTCCAACTCGGTTCAATAACCCGAAGACCCAATGAGCCTTCGTATATAAAGCAAACTTGGCTTCATTTTCAACTTGATTAAAGAGCTAAAAAATACCCATTGATACTATATACAGAAATAGCTCAATCAATGATATGTTTTTTTATAAAGCAAGCTCGATTCGAGAAATATTTGAGCTCGGTTTCAAAACTCAAAATAGCTCCAAGGTACTTATAATAAAAAGTAATAAATATCACACACATGCTAACAACTTTTTACTCCAATAAAATACTCAAATTACGGATTGTTCAGTCAGTTTAGTAGGTCTTATAACAGTTATAAATTAGTCATAACCAAACGATATAAGATTCTTTTAATTTGTTTTAGATTATTTGATATCAAATTATTCGATTAGTTTACCGGATAGACCGAGTAAGATTCTACATGTTTTAGAACAATTTTCTTTCATTCAAACAATAGAAGATAAAAGATACAACAAAAATTTTCTTTCATTCAAACAATAGAAGATAAAAGATACCTTTGTTGTTTTCCTTTTGTTATAAAAAATATTCACCGACACTTTTTTAATAATATTTTGTTGAACAATAATACGTTAAATTTTAATCGAATATGTTCATTCTATTAGCTTTTTATTGTTGGAATTTCGGTTCAGCCCAATACGCATTTGATATTAAATATGTCCACCATCCTTTTTTGTTGGACCAATACTTATTTGTAAAGTTAAAAACACATGTTGTAGCTTCTATTTAAACCGAAAAGATAAATTAAACCGACATAAACACAAGATTTGGGCTTCAAATAAATAAATCTATAAAAACAATTTTTGAAAATATTAATCTAATACATTATGAAAATTTAGAGGACCAAGCCGAGTATTTCGATTTCGGCTGCTTAACTATTCTCTTATCAAGTTACTTTTAAACAAATTTCAAAATGATAAAATTGGTTTTAGACTAATTGGTAATTAGGTATCAAATGCAAGACTTATGGCCAACTTGTAAATATTAAAGTTGAAAATTTTAGCAATAAGCCGTAATTAAATAAAATTCTCAACGAAAAACCAGGTGTTTGCAGTTTTAACACCCGACCACAGCTTAAAAAACATTATAACCAAATTAAACTTGGGCGTTAAATTTGTGGAAAATTTCACAGCTAACAAAAAACCCAGATTGTCAAAATGAGATTGAAAAACAACGAACCATCAAAATTACACATATTGTTCTTGCTATATAAAGCTCTAGAAAGCTCGGTTCATCTCAACATGGTAATAACCAATAAAATCAAGGTCTAAAGATGTGATAAAAAGTTGAAAATTAAGATATCCTAATAAATAGGATGCTAAGATAATTTTGAAATTTGTAGCATAACATTTCAAGGCTTACTTCTTCTTCTTGGCAGCATCTCCGGCCTTGGTCTGCACAATCAAAAGATATATAAAATTAATCAACTGAAAGTACATCATTTTATGCAGTCATGTTTCATTTTTTTACCAATTGATACAAAAATGTTTTACCCTAAATATAACAGCTTTGTATTTTTTTTGGTATTTTGAATAAGTTGAAACTAGTGAATTAATCAATTACCTTCTTTACACCTCTGATCTTCTTTGCCCTGTTCTTTCTTTCCTTCAATTGTTTTCTTGACTTCTCAATCTTAGTGTCCAAGCCATTCTGTATAAAACCAATAATATGAACATATGAAAATTGGAAGTAACATAAATGCTTATATCAGTAAAAAAAAGTATGAGTGAGATAGTTACCCTGACAAGCCTGTATTTTGGTTCATACTTCTTTGCATTCTCAACAGAATCATAAATTAATCCAAAACCAGTGGATTTACCCCCACCAAAGTGAGTCCTGAACTTGAATACAAAAATGGCATTTGGATCTTTAACCTCGTACATCCTTGCCAACTTCTCCTTCAATTCAGCCTTCAATAGAAAAGTGAAGAACAAAATGGTTACTTCAGTGTTATAAGGTGAAGGTAACATGTTTCTGCAAATTGAGAGTATAAGAGTGTAAAACCTTGGATACATTGGGCCTTCCTGGATGAAGCACATCAATCACCTACATTAACAGGGCAGATGGTCATCAGAAAAGCAACTAAATTACTACAATCAAAACAGCAGCATTTGAAACATGAACTCACAAATTGCTTCCTGGAAAGAAGTCTGTTTGTCATAAACTTCCTTGTTCGGATTGTCACTGCCTTGGTCTCCGCCATTTTCACTATTAAATCCCAAAAGGAAATATGGAAACCTCAGAACAAAGTGGCGAATTTATACGATAACAAAAGTGTAAGCAATTGTGCATAAAAGAGATTTCATGATAGCGACCGCCCTAGCGTTAAATGTAATTAACTAATTGCTAATTTGGACACGCACTAACAATCTAAATAATGTTTGCCAGATTGCTAAGACCGCCCAGCCCTCTCCACTAATCAGTACTATTAATCAGTACTATTTCAAGGTGCAGACGCCCATCTATCCGACCTCAATGTGTAATTTCAGAGCTAAACAAATCGTGCAATAGAGACAATGTTAAGGCGAATGAAAGTGTATGTCAACAATGACGGAAAAGCTTGTGTTTTCCCCCAACGTAGCCCATCGTCATACAACCAGATTCGAATAAAGCAAGTGCGTTGTCTCCTTTGGAAAGGTGCCTTGCCATGATTAAGATCATGCGAAGGCAAAACAAGTGATCATTTGAATAAGACAGAGCATAAGAATTAAAAGATCGCTGCTGGTTATCGGAAGAGACGAACCTGTTAGTAGCTACTCCGATGGACGGCGACTCTGCTCTTCTTCGTTCTTCTGCAAGTGATCGGCTAGGAAGAAGTGAGAAACCCTAATAGCAATATATAAATGGGCATATAACAAGCGGGCATAGCCCATAGGTGCCTTTGCTTTCTATAGTGGGCTGGGTTGTATATAATTTGGGCTGCTCAACGCTGAATTTATTCCATATATGCGGCATTGCGGTTTGCGGCCTTGCCTGCTTGTGAAAAAAAAAAATTATTTAGGGACGGTTTGTTTTTTCTAGGGGTGAGCACAAAAACAGAAAAACCGAACCAAAACCGAATTAACCGATATAATCGAACCATAATAATTGAACCGTTTCAAAAATCGATGGTTCGGTTTGTAATTTTTGCTAACCGATAAGAAGCGGTTCGGTTGTGGTTTTATAAGATAACCGAACCAATATATAACCGAACCGATATATTTATATGTAATTATATTTTAAATTTTAAATTATAGAATATAAATAATAAAATCCAAATCTAATTAAGTTATTTAAAAGAAATATAATACTAAAAATTAGAAAAGATAAATGAATCTTTGGGAGTGAATGACGGATGAAGGTGTGTCTAAATTTCACTTATTAAATCAATGTACTTTCTTATTTTTCACTTTTTATATAATGAACTTTCAATTTTTATATCATTTTTGTTTGTTTTGGTTAACCGATATTAACCATTAACCGATAAAAACCATTAACCATAACTGATATTAACTATAACCAACGGCTACTAAAATATATTAACCGATCACAATTGTTGTCGTTTGGTTTTGGTCGATAATCGAACCAAATCGCCCCATACACAACTCTAGTTTTTTCTGAAAATAATTCTATGCTCTTTTGTCTATAGGTGTTTTAACATTTGTATTGGTAGACTGTTTGTTTTTCTGCAGTTCGTAAACCTAAAAAGGTTTGTGTGTCCTGTTTTTCTAGAAGTGAAATACCTACCTCTTTTTACATATTCCAAAAAAATAAAACACGCTACTTGCCTTAAATAAATACATGTTACAAACATCGTTCCCGATTACACCTTGCCTCCTCCCTCCGATGCTTCGTTGCCGTTGCAGCTTCCTTCCTCCGGCATTACTTCTGTCTCTGGTCGCTGACTCACAACCGGTGTCTTTCTCTCTTCGATCGACGACTCACAGATGCAAAGGTTTCTCATCTCAGCTTCATCGTTGGTCGTCTCTTCTCTCTCCTGTCGCTCCACAATGGTATGTTTCTGATATGGACCCATCCCATATTAGGCCCGTATCAACCACAAGCCCAAGTGTAAAACTCACTCCCAAAAGCCAGCTTGTAGGAGGAGGGAACACCTAGACTTATAAGCCACCAACTGAATTTGTTTTCGGCCGATGTGGGACCGTAACAATACCCCCACGCTTTGAAGAGCCAACGTCCTCGTTGGTCATGACTATGTTGGTCACGGTTCGCACCCATTTTTGGTCCAAGTCACAACTCTGAGTCATTGTTGGTCATGGCTACGTTAGTCACGGTTGGCACCCATTTTTTCGGTCCAAGCCACCACTCCGTAGGCCACCACTCCAAGTGTTAGAACCTCGAAAGATAGGGTCGGCTCTGATACCAATTGATACGGACCCATCCCATACTAGGCCCGTATCAAGTCACAAGCCCAAGTGTAGAACTCACTCCTAAAAGCCAATTGTAGGAGGAGGGAACACCTAGACTTATAAGCCACCAACTGAATTTGTTTTCGGCCGATGTAGGACCGTAACAGCTTCTCATCCCCTTTTCCTGATTTGTTGTTGCTTCATCTCTTTTTCCTGATTTGTTGCTCGGTTAATTTTAGGGTTGATTATTGTACTTTCCTGAGGTTTTTGATGTTTAGTTGGTAATTGTTGTTGATTATTGCTGAAAGACTGAAATTCTTGTTGTTTATTGTTGTTTCATGGTATTTTGATGTTGTTTTTGCTGGAGTATGTTATCTTCTTGTTGTTTTTTGTTGTTCAGTTGTGTATTTGGTGTTGAATTTGGTTATTGTTGTTGTATTTGTTGTTAATTTCATTATTTGGTGCTGAAATAGGTTTGTTGGTGCTGTTTTTTTTTTTGCTGTGAAATTGATTATTTTGTTGCTGAATTTTGGTTGTTGAATTTGGTTTATATGGTTTATGTGTAGATTTTGTAAATGGCTAAGAAGCAACAATGGTCTAACGAGCATCTAAAATGCTTGTTAGACACGTGCATTGAAGAAGTGAATAGGGTGGGTAGGAAAGGTTTAAGTTTGCACAAAGAATCGTGGAATAGGTTAGGAAGCGTTCTAAAAGAAAGGTTTAATATTGAATTAACACAAAACAAATGAAAAATGCTTACGACAATCTTAAAGCCAAATATGTAGGATGGGCTTATTTGAGAAACAAAACGGGAAACATCTACAATTCTCAAACAAACACTTTTACCTTAACAAACGAGGAGTGGGAAGAATTTAGATTGTATGTTTATATCTAATTTTTAATCGGTTAACTCCAATGTTGGAACATATTCTTATATTAGTTTATGAATTTTGGTTTAGGGACACACCCACTAGTTTATTCAAAACTTTATGCAGCTTTGTTTGATGGTCATAATGTCAGTGGTAGCTTCAAGTAGACCTCAACCCAAACCACATCGGCAGTTGGGTCATCTTCTTGTCACCATGTCCCACTCCCAGTACTTCACAATAGTTATTTGTTTATATTTGCAGATAAATATTATCTTTGTGATGTCGCGTACGCACACACTCGAGGGTTTATGGCTCCATGTCGTAATGTTAGGTATTGGCTTGGAGATTTTCGTCGCATACGTACATTGACCAATAAATAAAATTTTAACCATGCACATGCAAAACTTCAGAACGTCATTGAGCGTGTTTATGATGTCTTGAAAGCAAGGTTCCATATTTTGAATAGAATGACACCATTTCCATTGGTTATACAAAGAAACATCACCATAACATGCTTTGCGCTTCATGATCAACCCGATATGTCGCGTTTAAGCGACGAGTTATTTACTCAATATGATCAACCCGATATGCCGCGTGGGAATAACCATGTGCGCATTGATGGTTATGAAGACGAGGTTGAAGAACATGGTAGTGCAGCGGACCGAGATTATATGTTTAATTTATGTAATGAAATTGCAGAGCAATTAATGCAAAATAAGGAATGAATACTTTCAAAAAATTTGTTATTGTGGCTGTATGATTTAAATTTTGGTAGTCTAAAACTATAAATGTTTAAATTTCAATGTTGAAAAACTTTTTTATGTTTAAAAAATTAGTTTATTTAACAGTCTGCATGCTTTAAAAAAAACAAACAGTATTCTTTTTACAGACTGCAGACATTTGGTCCACCTCTTCTTCTACAGATGTCTGCATATGTGGTTCGCAGACTGCAGACATTTTACCTCTTAAAAAACAAACAACACTTAGATAAATTTCAAAATAAATAAATAAATGAGAAATCGAAAAGCTAACTGTTAATATATATATATATATATATATATATATATATATATATATATATATATATATATATATATATATATATATATATATATATATATATATATATATATATATATATTCCTATTATAATAAAACAGTAATAAGACTGCCACGTGGCAGTCTCTCATGCATCCTTAGATTTTTTTTCCCGCTCTATTGATATACCTATTTAGCATTAACTCGTGATTACTGATTTCCAGCTAATTAATATCAATTTCTATCGGTTTTCTATGTTAATCGCTTGTTCCCCTGATTATGCTCCATTTTCCTCAAATATCGCCAAAAATCAGAGAGTATACGGTTCCATAACACAAACTTCTTCATTCCTCTTTTTCTCGATACGCCACCGCTACTCCCTTCTTACCACTGCTGCTCTCTGTTTATACACAAATATAATCGACATATGGCATCAAATTGACGTTTGCAATTCTATTTTTAAAGAAAAATGGGAGAAACCTTCTATCGTATGCCACGATCATATACAGCCGAGATCCAATTTCACCGTCATACTAGTTGACGTCGGAAAGTAGGATCAGACAAACCCTTTTATATACGTCTCCCTCATCATCACTTCTTCCAATTTTTTCTTATCTTGAACTAATTGCAAAACGCGTACATACTATTATTATGTATATACCTGTAACCAAACACTGTTAATTTCGTGGATTGCATATGGTTTGTGTCTTCATAAGTTTCAAATTTAGTCGATTTCAGACAAACACAAGTTGGGGTTTCATATGCACGTCTTTAAAAGTTGAATTCAAGAAAGAAAGATCTGAAGAGAAGAACCTACGATGGCTACTTTGACAGTCCCACCAGTGTTATCATCTCCTCGTGATGACGTCATACACTTATACGAAGCTTTCAAGGGTAATTGTAAACCATGTTTCCATTCAAGCAACATATCAGTTGTATTTCTTTAGTATTTTCCCGAGTTTGATGTTGCATCGGCAGCAGGGATGAATGCAGGATTTATTAATAGCCGTGGCACCGAATTTTTTTTCCAAGCTAATATAATAAGAAAAAAAAATTCCGACCAATCATAATAACATAAAAACGTTTAAAAGTACGTTGCATTATATATTAATATAACATATTTGTTTGTTGCAAATACAATCTAAAGTTCACGTCGACGAATACACATTTTTGTAAAACACTCCATTACATCTTCAAACTTAACTTTCACTAGGGCTTCTTTCTCAACATTGCAAACCAATGCATCGTTCAAAAACTCATCACCAAATTTATTGCGCAAGTCGGTCTTCACGGGATTCATCTTGGAAAAACATATTTCCACCATTGCGGTTCCAACGGGTAAAATTAAAGTCAATTTCAGTAGCTTATAAACCAAATGATATGCTTGAGGTCTCTTATTGCAATTAATTGTATTAAAATAATTCCCAATGTTACCATACAATTCAATTTCACAAATGACAATAATAAATCAACAACTAATTTCAAAAACCTAAGATTTTAAAGCTTTCTTACAATCTCACTTGTTTCATCTTAGGGTTTTAGAGGATTGAAGACACATAATTGTTGAAGTTGTGATTTGCTCCTGCCACCTGCATTGTTTGGCCTTGCTGCTGCCTGCTAGTTCCTCCTGCTAAAATTGACAAGTCGTGAACTCGTGATCGTGAAACTTGAAGGCGTGGTCGACTGGTCGTGAGCTGAAGTCGTGATCGACCAGAAATCAGATAATTTGGATTTGTCGTGATCGACCGACAAGCAGCAATTGTCCATTAATTTTAATTAGCTCAAATGACCATTAATTTTAATTAGCCCAATTAGACTTAGTGGGTCGGTGACACTTTATTATTTAAACGGTGACACATTTTTTTCGCACCGTTGCACCCTATTAGAAAATTAAAAAAATAAAAAAAATTTCTCTACGTACACGAATTTTAGCAGGTGCCCGGCCACCTCGTGCAGTATAATGAAACCGCCACTGATCGGCAATAGGTATCACTTTTTCTGATTTCTTAGCTTAATTTCATGCTTTCCTGCTTATACTGGTACGAATTTCATGGAAGCATTTAAATATTTTGAAGTTGTGAGTGAACGAGATGAAATCGAATTTTCAAAGGCTTTTTTTCCGTTTGTACTTCTTTGATATCTAATATGAGGTGTTTAATTTTCCTTACTGGTTTGTTTTGAAGTAATTTCTTTTCATTTTCTTCTCTGGGATCAAATGGGTTATGAAGTTTGGTGGTATAGGTTTTAAGCAAAATTGGAAGCGGATACTATCGTTTCCACATCCTCTTTCATGTGAAACTTATTTTTTACTGAAGCTACTTGAAACGCTTTGTTTAATGGACCGAGGTTTATAGGGTTTGGATCTAGAAGATTGCATCCCCAAAAGGCTTCAAGGTCTGAGACATCCGACGACACTGGCTATTAACACATGTAACGTTCTCTTCAATCTATTTTGTTAGCGATTCTGTAACGTCCCCAAATCCAGTAGTAATTTTGTTTTAAAACAGTTCTAATACATAACACGGATTACCAATTAAAATCCATCTAAATCAAAACTTGTTATTCAACATTGGAAATCGTATATATCAAAAACGTTTACAAATATTATCTAGCGGAAGAGTTAATTATCAAAACCTCAGATGCGGTACAGTCGCGCTGTGCTCCAAGCTCAAGCCATCAATTACCTGAAAAACAGTAAAGGTGAAAGAGTAAGCACAAAGGTTAGTGAGTTCCCCAAAATACCACACGATCCATTCCATAACACATAATCACATAAGGCTCACGAGCTTGCCCCGATCTTGCCATTTAACATTCCATTCCTTGATTCACGGGTTTCTTCCCGATCTTGTCCAATTCCGTGACTCACGGGTTTCTTCCCGATCTTGTCGATAAACACGTAAGGCACATACATAACATTATCACACAAAGTAATAAAGTTACCTACGCATGCAACATCACTCGTAGTATAGTGAGAAGACTCACCTAATCCGCAAAGCCAAACAGCACTCCTCACAGGCGTCCACGGATCCGACAGCGCAAACGTCCTAACAAGATAAACTTTACTCAGAACTTCCTAAATCCCAAACAAGATGATCCTATAAGACCGGTGTCCAAAACCCTAAAGTTTGACCAAAAGTCAAACTGGTCAAAAGTCAATGGTTAAATATCAAAGTCAACAAAAGTCAACAGACACAGTTAGCGCCGCTAACTCCCCAAGTTAGCGTCGCTAACTATGAACAGGTCCAAAAGTCTATTAAGTTCTTAATTCATTCAGCCAAAGTCTTAATCCTTACAGGGACCTTCCAAATAGTCCAAAATCCCTAAATATCCTAACTTTATTCTCCCAAACATCACCATACAAGACCAAGAACAAGATTTAAGTCCAATATGGTCCAAAACTGACCAAAATCACCATAGAGAGTTTGGCTTACTCTCTAAACCATCCCAAAGGTTCAAATTAGATATCTAAGGCATAGAGTTTCCAACTTTATCCTTCCGAACCATAGACAAACACTACAAGGAACCATTATACTTATTCAATCTATAAGAACATGCTTAAAGCATAAGAACAAATCATAAAATTGCATAAAGGTGAGAACTTGACTCACAATGGTCCAGAAACAAGGTATTTAGCTGGTCTTCTCTTGAACAAAGCTACTTAGGAACACCTTGTATCTTCACAACATCAAAAACTCTTCAAAAATCCATTCAAGAATACCAAAATCATAAAAAATCTCTCCATAAGGTCTAGAGAGAGAAAAATCACGAGTTGGGGGCTGAAAGGATGCATTTGGCGGCTGCCCTAGGGTTCCCAATCCTCAAATATGGCCCAAGCATGAAAATCTAGGGTTTTGGCCCAAAATCCCATATTTGCGTCGCTAACCCTAAGGTTAGCGTCTTTAATAGTGATCGTGCACACCCACTACAAACATCTGGCAATTAACAACACGAAAGAGACGAGATTCCCACCCAAGCCAACATTAGTGTCACTAATGCTATAATTAGCAGCGCTAGTGTCCTTAAAACTTCGTTTAATTGCTTTGTATTCTGCGAATCTTGACTATTTAAAAACCAAACCTAGGACTTCTCGGGATTAGGGTCTTACTGGTTCTATTAGGATTTTGCTTAATTTGATTAATAAAAAATTGTTATGTCTACTGCACAATATAGACTCAATCAGAATATTATTACCTTATTAAGCTTATTTTATTTTAGCAATATTTATATTTATATTTAAAATATTTCACTCGGATTGCAAGATATATACATATTAGAAATAATTATATGCTAATTGGGATTGAGACAATGTAGATCTTAGATTCATCATCTTCATTAGTATGACTAATGTTAGTATCCTATTCCCTTATCAACTTTATAGCTTATTCTTACCATCGTTTTGTTATCCTTTTACCATTTGGTTGAATGTCTTCATGTTTGTTAAAATGTCTTTAAGTGTGTTTGTGTTGAATGGTTTAGGCAACCGATGAAATCAAGCTTTGTCATTGAAAAACAATAAAAAAAATCCATCAAAAAGGGTATATCTTAAGGTTATTATGGGTATTTTCCAACATTTTAATTCTATACACTTGGTATTCTGTTTTTCGTTGTAATTTCTTCTAAATGTCTCAAATCTGCAGAAAGTAATTGGAGTGCAGGCTAAATTCAAGCTTATACACCCATTTGAGTAATCAACCTGTTGTGAAGTTTTATAGGTAAATCATTTTATTTTTATTTTATTTCGTTGGGTTTAAGTTATATTTAGCAGTTTTACATAAAAAATATGAAGTTGAATGATCTTTTTTTTTTTCTTTTTGCACTTGGGTTTCACAATCTACCCAAATTCGCTCATTTTTGCAAATTTAGCGCCATAAGACATCTTCACAAAAATGGTGGTTGTTACAAAAAGATTCGATGTTATCAGGGTATTTATGTATACTTTATTGATTTAGAGTAATTACAGTCGTTAAAATGTGCAAATGAGGTTACATGTGGTTGTACATCTAGCTGAAGCTCTTCATATTGTACAAGTAAAGATCGTGCTCTTTATCATGATTTTTAATTTATTTGGTGAGGTGAAAATTCTAATATAAACTTCTGTTTGTTTTCCATATTAAAAGTTTTAAACCTAATTTCTTATATTTAATATTGCATGAAGGCAATTTGAGACTGATGTGTTTTGGCTTAAAGAATAACAACGGTGTGAAAAGTTATAAAGCACAAATCTTGTACTTATTCATCCTGGGTATTTGAGAAACGGTGAATTATTTGTTTCAGTACTCTAATTTTGTGTCGTAAAGAATGAATGTTGACTTTTGAGGTTAAAAGGTATGATATTTTCAAAGTTGATTATGAAATGAATCCTTCATTTTTGTTGTTTTGATGCTTTAATTGAAAATAAGTTATCATTTATAGGAAGAATGACACTCGAAAGTGAGACTGATAGCTTTGAACATCTTATGTTTGACCTTTTAGTAAGAACCATGTTTCTCCTAGCAATGTAAGAACACATTTCCCATCTTTCCGTTAGTATAAATACATATTTTATTTTACCCGACAATCATATTATAATATGTAATGTTTCTTATTTTGACTAATTAATATGTTTTATAAAATAAAGAAAATAAAAGTAAATATTATTTATAGACAAATATTACATCAAAATTCCTTTGTCAAAACAATCAAAATAATATTAGTATGTAATATATAAATATCATAGCCATCATATAATCTTTTAATTATTTTTATAACTACATATGTGATTATTTCTACAATTTCTTATTTTTAGTTTTTTGCATGTGCTTAATAATGAAAATTTATTTGAAGGGACTTCATAATACATCTACAACTGTCTTTAACCTGCTACCTTTTTCCAATATCAAATTACACAGGGGCAATTTCGTCCAAGCCTGCCCCAATCATGCAATTTCACCTTTACTTTTATGATATTGCTGCAACCTTTTATCTTTTACTTTAACTTGATTTTCTTATAAAGTTTGAGTCTATTATGCTTGAGTTTTCCATTCAAACAACTCAGGGGAAATTTCGTCTAAGTTTCCCCCAACTTAGTTGTTTGATCTTCAGTTTTCTAATCCTCCTGCAAACACCGAATCTAAATATGACATGTTGAAAGGTGATTACTAAAATGTTGAGTATGAAAATGAATATCATGTATTTCCCTTGATTATGAAAATGAATATCATATATTTCCATTTTATCTGGACCAAGTTGATAATAGGCTATACAAACATATTCTGTTTTTTCCAAGATTTTCTTATTAGGACATTAGGCTTTAAAAATTCTACCTAATTAGTAAATATTGGAAATTGCTAAACATTGAAATGTTGGTGCGATATAAATACCTAATCACCCTTTCGCTTAAACTTAGGGTGCTCTTTTGTATTATAATACATACGCCTGTTGATACTTGATTGGGTATATATTTTTCGGTTTATTCAGGTTGGGTTATTCGGGTGATTTATGCTTGAAAATGTAACCGGTGCCCAAAACGAATAAAAGTTAAATTCTTATGTGGGTGTATTTATGGTCTCAAGTAGATGATGTTAGTTCTATATGCCCAAGGATGATCATAAAATGATATTACTAATAATACATGATCCTATAGGGTCACACCAACAACAAGTTTGACACCAATTGATCATTTAGAACGTTAAATTTGATTTAACATCAAATGATATTAAACTTGCAATTTAATCTTGTAGGTTATTATTATTTGAGGTAAATAATAATAACTACAAAATTAAAGGTTGATTAATAATTCATATGTGATGAATTAATTAAGTGTAACAATTAAATTGTTTAAATTGTTAAACGATTTAATTGATTTATAAGTAAGCCTTTTATTTAATTTAATTGGTAAATTAAATAATATATATATATATATATTGTTTTATATATATATATATATATATATATATATATATATATATATATATATATATATATATATATATATATATATGTATATATATATAATTATACAATTAAGATTGTATATTTAGATGGTTTATTTATGTATATGATTATGGGTTAAATGTTATCCCATTTAAGAAATAAGAAGATGTATTATTTATAAGCTTTTATTATCTAAGTTTTATAAATAATAACAACTCACTAGCACTTCATTTGTCATCATAAAATCAGCCATATTGGAAGGAAAAGAATGCATTAAGAACTTAAAAGAAAAGGAAGATGCTTTGTGTCTTCTAGCTTTTGATTATAGAAATCAAATGGGACTTTCTTTTAAGCTAGTTGCATGTGCTTTTCTTTTCTTTTGTGTGGTATATGTTGGCCACGATTTTGAGTGAGTTTTTACATCATTCTTGCTTCAAGAAATCAGCCTAAAACTCTCCTTAAGTTCTTAGAAAAAATTGGTTTTTGGTTTCATAAGAAAAGGAGTCATATCTTGCAAGTTGTGGAACTAGCATTCAAGGGTGTTCAAGCTTGTGGTGGATCAACTATAGAGGGATTCTAATTTGATTCCTAGATATCAAAATCATCCAAACCAAACCCAAGAACAAAGGTTATGATCTTGAACTTAAACTATGATTGTTCTTCATCTTATCTCTACATGCATGTAGCATGATCCTCTTGAAAATGGAATTTGTGTTCATGATTTTATGCTTCCGTTGCAAACTCATGTTTTTGAAACTAATTACATGAACCTTGATTTCCAACAATTGGTATCAGAGCCATGGCTATATTGCATGTTTAGATAATAAGTTTATTTGGATAAACTTGGTTTTTGGAAGCCATGAATGTTCATCTTCTTGAATGAAAGTTTCATGCATGGCTTCTTTGGCAACATGCAAGTATATTATCTATGATTTTATGTAACCAACTATATCTTATATATGCATGCTTTTGGTTACATAAATTGTTGCCTTAAAAAAACAAAGTGTTGGTTTTCTTATGATTTTATGTGATAAAATGGTGCATAAACAAGCCAAGGACCATATGATGCATGTTTTGTGTTTGTATTCGATATGGTTGTAATCTATTCATTTATTCAAATGGTTTGTAATAATAATTAGTTATTTCCTTCTTAATATTCATTTTGTAAATATTAGAATAGTTGTATTTTATTTATTTCACAAAATGTAACAAGAGAAGGAAGTAAAAGACCAAGAGAAGATTGCACCCAACAGCAGCACTTTCAGAAGAGCTGCTGTCCAGATTTCAAAATTGTTTTGGAAGTGTTTTATAAATTCATATCTTGGTCATTTGGTGATATACTTGTTGGTAACTTTAATATCTAGTATATACATTAAGTTTCAACAAGTATTAGCATCAATATAGCCAAGAATGAATTGAAAAATGCAACAAAAACAACAAAAATTCCTTCCTGCTGCCCCTGATTTCAAAAATTTTGAGGGCTCCATAGAAAAATCACATGTCACTCAATGGTGTCAAGAAATGGTGGTTCAAGTATCATTTGGTGATATAAGAAGCTTGGCAAAATTGTAGCCAAATCGGAGATCATTTGGTTGAGTTTTTGTCACCTTTTTGTCCCTAGGTTTGGACTTGATATTTCATGTGTGGCTCACATGAAATATCAAACTAGTTGGCTTGTGTTTATGCACCCATGCATGCTTGTGATGTTTGAATGTTTTATTATGTTATGTTGTGGATGAAAATAAGATTTTGCATGCTAGACAACTTAGATAATTAAACATAATCATCAAGGAGTTTGTATTTTCAAAAATTGACATTTAAAACATAAGATGTGATAAAATGGGTTTTATTAAAATGGGTTTTGTTTAAAACCTATTAAGTCAAGTTTTGAAAATGATTGTAACAAGATATAAAATGGAGATTTTATAAACTCTTACAAACTCCAAACCTAAATAATAATGGTAATTTTTTAGGATTGTAAATTGGTTCTTATATATGTGATCAAACTCAAACTTAATATAGGATATTAATTGTAATCTTGACCACAAACAAAGAATCAATAAAATGGAGATTTTATGATTTAGGAACCAATTAACAAAATAAGATTTAATGGTACCATGTTCATTGGAAGCATGCAATCTACATGATACCATATGTTTTTCAAAATTAGAATTGTAAAACATTCAAATCCCTTACGAAATACGAATCAATGCCATCCCTCTTAAAGACACTCATGTATCACTTGTATTTCCTTGTGGGATAAAGGATACCTAACCACTTGGAGTCTTCTTGTGATACAAGAAGTAGTTTTGCAATATTGATGGGATAAAGGACACCTAACCATTAATAGTTGTCAAAACTACACGTCCGTTTAAGTAGGATGATTCGTTTGGAAATCTCTTGTGATAAAGGTCACCTAAGCATTAGAAATCCAAGGCATAGATGGGATCAAACATGCCAAACCTATAAATGTTATAATAGGATCCCATAACTCTAGAAATTATATTTGGATATTGATAGTGTTTTATTTTCACAATAAAACACTATCATTTAAAGACTGTTTTATCGCATTAATACGCTCAGAGGCACACAAAAACTATCTTTTTGTGCAAAATAAAAGAACCCAAAAACCGCCTTAAAACATGCAAAATGCTTCTTCATAACAGATATGGTTCAGACAGACCCGTCTAACCTACCTCATCTGTTAAAACCAAACAATCACATTTTATAAGAATGCATGTTTTCATAAACAAATAGGCAAAAGCTCACATTCCAACGGCAGCTCCTGATGCACACCACAGACTCCCAACAGTCTGGCGGTGATAATAGATCTACTGTCGGGTCAATACTAACCCATGCCAGCCATTTGTTTTCACACAGAAAACATCTCACAAATCACGGGGAAATCCTATTAAGATATCATTAATTCTCTCAATAGAATTATGATTAATTTGTCTACAGTCCCCAGACATCCTCACAACAATTGCAAGCTAAAACGAGAGAATATCTCATTCTTCATACACTGCACATCACAGCCCACTGCTGTGTTGCAGATGCAAATCTGCCAGAACTATGGTTTTCACCATAGGAAATCCTGATAAGCTCAACATCAAAACAGGCTTATATTAACAGGTGGCTAAACATGAATTACGATTCATGTTTAACTTGAACAGAGTTCTCCGGAGCTGCTGGTGTGAGGAAAACAAGAGGGATTTGTGAGCTAACATTTATGGCTTATTTTCAGGAACAAGACCCAAGAACGGTAACGAAACAATCAAACCAGAGGAAGTGACGCTCAAACTAAAGACCAAAAATATCAAAAATGCGTAAAATATACAGCCCTCGCGACTTGAAGACTCTGTGTCGCGACGTGAAGAAAATCAAGACAGAAGACCAAAAAGCTACAGCAATCGCGCCGCGACGAAGGCTGTGGTCGCGACGCGAAGCTCTTGGACGCGACCATACCAACTCTCCAATCGCGAGACTACCAACAAACGCACTAGCCAGACCAGTGGCCGACCAAAAGCAACGACCAACGCACCCTCGCGCCGCGACGGCACCCTTGGTCGCGACGCGAGCACTGTGCTCAGTTAGTATAAATAGAGACCTATTATGCACGGATTTAGACACCAATTCACTCTATTTGTAATAAGGATACTCAAACACTCTCTATCAGTTAGAATAGCTTGAAACATCTCTTAGCTAGTTGTTTAGAATCAAGATATCATCCCTCTCGGTGGTAATTCTTGTTGTAATTCAAGATAATTTGGAAGATAACCGCATCAAGTCACATGTCAAGGAACACCAAGATCATCTTTACGATCATCACACGAATGGAAGGCTAATCTCTTCAGATTACTTCCGGTAATGTTATCCAACTCTTAGTATAGCATGTTTTTACTTTGATTCCGACAAGTGTTTTACTATTGTAATTCTTAAACTCTTATCTCTTTGAATACAACTAGTGAATCATTTGTGTTTACTTCTACTTATTATCATCTTCTCAAGACATAGTATTACCAACATATTATTCGTGCCTATCTCACCTAAATAACGAGCTAAGACGGATAATCAGTTAATATACTTTGTGCCAAATTAATATGCTAATAAGTAGTAACGTTACTATCGCTTAGATAAAACATAATATTGCTATACCATTGTTTGTGCCTAATCTACTTAATTGTTAGACAAAGACAAATAATTGATTCAACATGTTATGTATTTACCTGAGTAATAGTAATTGTCAGTAAACTGTAATTATGTCAAAGTAATTATATCGGAATCATCGTAATAAAACATGTGAAACTAATTGTTGATAACTAAACCGGAAGTAATTCTTTCTTTAATCTCAAGTTACAATCTCAATAATTTTACCATCACCGTAAAATTTACTTTACAACTCATTAAAAGTTAACCACTAAATCCTTGGACTCGACCCCGCTTGCCCTATCTACATAGTTAAAGTGGGTTATAAATTGTTTTTGACGCGTGTGACGATAGCGTTGTCAGATATAATTGGTAAACCGTTACCTACCTTGTTGATTCGAATAGGCGGGATAAAGGATACCTAACCACTTATTCGTGATGCAACTTGGATTCTAGACCTTAATTAATTAAAGTTTATGAAACAAGAAAGGGTATTAATTATTAAGGACTTAATATCATAATTTACTAAATAGAACCTTGTTAAAATTTTGTAGATGGCACCAAACAACACACACTCGGCTCCTAACAAAACCTCACTACGGTCTCTCCTTGAAGGAGAAAAACTTAACCATACCAACTTCTTGGATTGGCACCGTAGTGTGAGAATTGTTCTCAAACAAGAAAAGAAAGAATATGTTCTCAATGAACCACTTCCAGAAGAGCCCCCTGCCATTCCTAAGCCTGCACACGATGCATGGCTTAAAAAGATGGATGATTCCATCGATGCATCATGCCTCATGTTGGCAACCATGATTCCCAACCTTCAGAAGGACTTGAAGAATCATTCTGCCTATGACATGATTCATCAACTAAAGGAAATGTTCCAACAACTTGCAAGAACGGAAAGGTTCGAAACTGTTCGGGCTTTCCATGCTTGCAAGATGGAGGATGGGCAGTCGGTAAGCTCTTATGTGCTCAAAATGAAGAGTCACATTGATCATTTGGCACGTCTTGGAGTAGTGATGCCCGAAGAGCTAGCAACGAATATGATCCTTAACTCCTTGACAAAGTCCTTTGATCCTTTTGTCATGAATTTTAACATGAATGGTTTCAACAAGACTATCCCGGAATTACATGGGATGCTAATTACCGCGGAAAAGAATCTGCCTAAGAAAACCACTCAAGTTCTCATGATCAAGGAAGGTGGAACAAAGAGAACTAGACCAGAACACCCCCAACAACTCCAAGGGCAAAGGGAAAGCAAAAGCTTTCAAAGGTAAGGGCAAGAAAGTTGTCCAACCTTCCCATCCGCCCAAGAAAAAGGCAAAGGTTGCCAAAGATGAAACATGCTTTGAATGTGGCAAAGCTGGGCATTGGAAGAGAAATTGCCCTACCTATCTTGCGGAGTTGAAGAAGAAGAAGGCCGGTGAAGGCACTTCAGGTATCTATGTGATAGACCTAGAACTTTATAATTTATCTCCTAACACATGGGTATTTGATACTGGTTGTGGAACTCACATATGTAATATGTTGCAGGGGTTCAAAAGGAGTAGGCGACTGAAGGCAAATGAGGTAGTACTTCGAGTTGGAAACAATGCAAGGGTTGCGGTGGATTCAATTGGAAGTTTTAATTTATTACTACCTAATGGCTTGTGTGTGACATTGTTGAATGTTTACTATGTTCCTAGCTTGACTAGGAATATTATTTCAGTTGCTAAATTAAGACAATGTGGATTTGATCTTTCCTTTAATAATGATGATATTTGTGTTTACAAAAATAATGTATTCTATTTTGAGGCTAGGCCTTTAAATGGAATTTATGAAGTAAACCTTGATGAAAAGACTAACAATGGCTCTTTATACCACACTTTCACCAAGAAACCCAAATTTGATTTGAGTCAAACCTATCTATGGCATTGTCGCCTTGGGCATATAAACAAGAATCGCATATCCCAACTTCAAAAGAGTGGACTTTTGAAGGCAAATGAGAATGACTCATTTGATATATGTGAATCTTGTTTACATGGCAAGATGACTAAAGCACCTTTCTCTGGAACCAATGAGAGAGCAAAGGACTTGTTAGGAATCATACATACAGATGTATGTGGTCCTTTTAAGCCAATGACTAGATATGGTGAAAGATATTTCATCACCTTCACTGACGACTTTAGTCGTTTTGGATATGTTTATTTAATTAAACATAAACATGAGGCGTTTGAAATGTTCAAAACGTTTCAAAGTGAAGTGGAAAATCAACTCAACAAAACAATTAAAGTTCTTCGTTCTGATAGAGGAGGTGAGTACTTAAGTACAAACTTTATGGATCATCTTAAGACTTGTGGAATTGTTTCACAACTTACTCCACCTGGAACACCACAACATAATGGTGTGTCTGAGAGGCGGAACCGAACACTATTGGATATGGTTCGATCCATGATGAGTAAAAGTACTCTACCTTTATCATTTTGGGGTTATGCTATTCAAACAGCTGCTCGTCTCCTAAACATGGCACCTACTAAGAAGGTAGATAAAACGCCTTATGAGATATGGCATGGAAGGGTTCCATCTTTATCCTATCTAAAGGTATGGGGTTGTGAAGCTTATGTTAGACAAGAAGCTTCAAACAAATTAGAACCCCGTTCAACTAAATGTATCTTTGTAGGGTATCCGAAAGATTGTCTTGGATACTATTTCTACAATCCCATCGAGAATAAGATATCTATTTCTCGAAAAGCTGAATTCCTAGAAAACAAGTTTCTGACGGAAGAGGCTAGTGGGAGGTTTGTGGAACTTGAGGAACTTCAGGAACCACAACCTGATACACAAGAAGTTGAATCTAGCATTCAACAAGAAATTGTTGAACCTGAACAAACGGTTGATCAGGAACAAATTGTAACACAAGGTGTTCGCAAATCTGGTAGGGTTCGAATTGAACCAGAAAGGTATGGTTACCTTTTGATGGAAGAGGAATGTTATACGATAGATTCTGATGAACCCGTCAACTATCAGAGTGCAATATCAGATCCTGAATCTGATAAATGGCTTGAGGCCATGAACACTGAGATGCAATCCATGCACGATAATCAAGTTTGGAACTTGGTTAATCTTCCCACAAATTGTAAGACTGTTGGGAACAAATGGGTTTTCAAGAAGAAAATCGACGTGGATGGAAATGTTCACACTTTTAAGGCTAGACTTGTCGCTAAAGGATACTCACAAACTCATGGTATTGACTATGATGAGACCTTTTCTCCAGTGGCAATGATCAAGTCGATTAGGATACTTTTTGCCATAGCCGCATACTATGATTATGAGATATGGCAAATGGATGTCAAGACCGCTTTCCTTAATGGATACTTATTGGAAGATGTCTATATGGATCAACCTGAAGGTTTTGTCGATCCCAAGCATCCAAACAAAGTGTGCAAGCTTAAAAGATCTATCTATGGATTAAAGCAAGCGTCTCGAACTTGGAACATCCGTTTTGATGAAAAGATTACGAGTTTTGGATTCATCAAAAATGAGGATGACTCCTGTGTTTACAAGAAAGCTAGTGGGAGCATTGTCATAATCCTAGTATTGTATGTAGATGACATACTTTTATTTGGAAATGACATCCCAACCTTAAAAGGTGTCAAAGCGTTCCTTGAGAGTTGTTTCTCAATGAAGGATCTAAGGGAAGCTGCTTATGTATTAGGCATAAAGATCTATAGAGATAGATCTAAGAGACTTATTGGTCTTAGCCAAAGTGTATATATTGATAAAATCTTGAAAAGGTTCAAGATGCAAGACTCCAAAAGAGGATTCTTGCCAATGCCTAATGGCACCATCCTAAGCAAGTCTCAGTGCCCAAACACTAGGACTGAACTTGATAGGATGAAACATATCCCATATGCTTCGGCAATTGGGTCCATCATGTATGCCATGTTATGCACTAGGCCCGACGTCTCATGTGCCTTAAGTATGACTAGTAGGTATCAACAGAACCCAGGTGAAGCCCACTGGACTGCTGTAAAGAACATTCTTAAGTACTTGAGAAGAACTAAAGATATGTTCTTAGTTTACGGCGGTTTGGAAGAAAGCTTAAAGGTAAAGAGTTACACTGACACAAGCTTCCAAACAGATAGGGATGATTCGAAATCTCAATCTGGGTATGTCTTTATTTTAAATGGAGGAGCCGTGTCTTGGAAGAGTTCCAAACAAGAAGTGATTGCACAATCCACTACAGAATCAGAATATGTTGCTGCTTCAGAAGCTGCTCAAGAAGCTGTCTGGATGAGAAAGTTCATAGAAGATTTAGGGGTTGTTCCTTCCATTCGGGACCCTATAGAAATCTTCTGTGACAATCTAGGTGCTATAGCTCAAGCAAAGGAACCTAGATTGCATCAAAAAACCAAACACATTCACCGAAGGTATAACTACATTAGACATGAAGTTAAGAATGGTGAAATAAGTATTCACAAGGTTCATACAGATCAAAATTTGGCAGACCCATTCACGAAACCTTTACCCCAAACTAAGCATGAAAGTCATGCTAAGGGTATAGGACTCCGTTTTTCTAATGAATGGATTTGATTTGTGTTTAATGTTTTATGAATATGAACTTATGTAAACGACAAGAATTATGTAATATATGTGACGTGATGTTTCATTCATAATTATTGTGTTTTATTAGCATGTTTAATCCTTGAATAATTTAGTTATTCTAAACGTCCATAGTCGATCATAGTTGTGGGAGCAATTATGAAGTAAGACTAATATGAATTGGATTGGTTGACTTTTATGGGTAAAAGTAGCAAAAGGTTGCAACCAAATTCATAGGTACTTGTCAGTGAACAAGTATTGGACTTGACCCGTTTCAAGATTACTCCATGGATCATCATCATAAGTGATTCTTGAATAAAGGTATTATCATTGTATCCTTTGACCTGAGATACATATTTGGGACTCAAGTGTAGAGTGTACTATGTTTTGATATGGTTTACTGTTGTTCTTGAAATACAGACAACCATAAAGGCCATACTCATGCATAGTACTAACTATATGAGGGGCGTATGTAGTCAAGACGGGATTTGTTCCTCTTATGTGTTGAGAGTTAGACATCTAAGGCGCCTGTTTGAAAGTTGAACATAAAATGAGAATGATTAAGATCCATGTCTCATGTTCAACATGATGTCTGTGACAAAGGGATAATTGAAAGATAACCTAATACATCAATTAGAGCCTCGTGTTTTCTGAAGAATTGAATGTTGTTGAATGGCACAATGTCATGTGTTATTGGGGACAGTAAAATGTTGCTAGACGTTTACCACTGTCTATATCATTCTGTGATGCAACCTTGTGCAAGTGGGAGATTGTTAGTTCTATATGCCCAAGGATGATCATAAAATGATATTACTAATAATACATGATCCTATAGGGTCACACCAACAACAAGTTTGACACCAATTGATCATTTAGAACGTTAAATTTGATTTAACATCAAATGATATTAAACTTGCAATTTAATCTTGTAGGTTATTATTATTTGAGGTAAATAATAATAACTACAAAATTAAAGGTTGATTAATAATTCATATGTGATGAATTAATTAAGTGTAACAATTAAATTGTTTAAATTGTTAAACGATTTAATTGATTTATAAGTAAGCCTTTTATTTAATTTAATTGGTAAATTAAATAATATATATATATATATATTGTTATATATATATATATATATATATATATATATATATATATATATATATATATATATATATATATATATATATATATATATATATATATATATATATATATATGTATATATATATATATAATTATACAATTAAGATTGTATATTTAGATGGTTTATTTATGTATATGATTATGGGTTAAATGTTATCCCATTTAAGAAATAAGAAGATGTATTATTTATAAGCTTTTATTATCTAAGTTTTATAAATAATAACAACTCACTAGCACTTCATTTGTCATCATAAAATCAGCCATATTGGAAGGAAAAGAATGCATTAAGAACTTAAAAGAAAAGGAAGATGCTTTGTGTCTTCTAGCTTTTGATTATAGAAATCAAATGGGACTTTCTTTTAAGCTAGTTGCATGTGCTTTTCTTTTCTTTTGTGTGGTATATGTTGGCCACGATTTTGAGTGAGTTTTTACATCATTCTTGCTTCAAGAAATCAGCCTAAAACTCTCCTTAAGTTCTTAGAAAAAATTGGTTTTTGGTTTCATAAGAAAAGGAGTCATATCTTGCAAGTTGTGGAACTAGCATTCAAGGGTGTTCAAGCTTGTGGTGGATCAACTATAGAGGGATTCTAATTTGATTCCTAGCTATCAAAATCATCCAAACCAAACCCAAGAACAAAGGTTATGATCTTGAACTTAAACTATGATTGTTCTTCATCTTATCTCTACATGCATGTAGCATGATCCTCTTGAAAATGGAATTTGTGTTCATGATTTTATGCTTCCGTTGCAAACTCATGTTTTTGAAACTAATTACATGAACCTTGATTTCCAACAGATGATGCCACCAAATCTCTTGAAGCAACAAGTAGGAAAACATTGGAGTCCATATGCAAAAAAGGGTTAGTGAACTAGGAATTGCGACATCCTCATCTCACTCAATAAGATTTGTAGTTGCACCAATCTAGGCTGCTGTATTTTCTCAGCAGGTTACTTAATTTATTTGGGATAAAATATTTAAAAAAGTAAGTATGTTGCTATTACATATTACATATTGCTATGATCTATAAAGAATGTAAGTACATTGCTATTCCGAGTAAGTATGTTCCCTATATTTGGCAAACAGAGTAAAGTAAGTAGCTATTTCTTGCAATATTCCCTAACATATAAAATAGATTACATATTCAGAAATATTTCAATACTTCAAGAATAAGGATGATCGTTGGTCCATGTTTAGCATGTTGAGATTCTGGGTCATGAAATCACGACACTTCTTATTAAAGGGAAGAAGTCGAAATATGTCTTGCTTGAAGTACGTGGCTTGTATCAATTGTTGTAAAACATGTCAATTCAACATATTTCCTTTTGTGGATGTGATTGGGGACAGTTTTTTATTGACAATATAATATTTCTTTTTGCAAGTTTCATATTTGTTTCCCATCTCTTGTAGTACACATGATTAAGTTTTAACTATTAAAAATCATGAAACATTACAACACATTATTTTCCAGGTGATATAAAAAAAATCAAAGTAAATTTTATTGTTATGCAAAAAAAATTAACTTGAGAACCCGTGATTATCACAGGCTTATAACCTAGTATATATAAAATCAGGTTCGATTTTACCCTATTTTACTCTTAGACACTAATAACAAAATCCTCAACCACATCATTGACCATCTCTCCACCGTCCATCCCCAAATCCATGATGATTAACTAAGTCGATTAAAAACTTGAGCTTGATTTAAGAAATCGGGTATCATTGACTCCATGATTTCTCATATTGTATGTAAAATTACCATTATGGACGAATTTTTTTGCCCATTTTCAGTCGACGAGTGATGATTTCTTTTATCATTTTTTTGGGTATCAAAAAGAACCATTGAGTCGGCGTTAATGATGCCATTAAAAAAAACTCCAACTTATCTTAGAGGATTGGCTGCATAAAAGGTTTATTCTATTGTGCTAAAATAACATCGATTATTAATTTTAGAATAACCTAACACACACACACTCTCTCACACACACACACACACACTCTCTCTCTCTATATATATATATATATATATATATATATATATATATATATATATATATATATATATATATATATATATATATATATATATATATATATATATATATATATATATATATATATATATATATATGTTTACTGAGTAAATGCAGAGGAGGTGAAGTTGAGTTGTAGTGTACGGTGTACAACTTTGTTTTTCTTTATTATTATAAACATTGTTTGTCCCACAAAATAAAAGTACCGACATTCTTATTTTGATGAAAATTCATAAAATATAAATAAAAGATCCTAAACATACGTATACGAGCAATATATATAATAAAATATATTTTATAACTATATATATATATATATATATATATATATATATATATATATATATATATATATATATATATATATATATAATTGTATCGTATAATTTGATTTTGTATTGATCTATAGTTATAAAATCTATTTTATTATATATATATATATATATATATATATATATATATATATACAATTGTTGCCTCCAATGAACAGTACCACTTTAGTTTATTATAATTTTTACCCTTGTAGTTTTACCACTTTAGTTTATTACAATTTTTACCTCTGTAGTTTTAATTTGTATAATTATAGTTTTAGTCCCTATAGTTTTAATTTTTATTAATTACAATTTTGGTCCCCATAGTTTTGTTTGCCAGTTTAACATTATTACAGTTTTGACCCCTGTAGTTTTAATTTGTTGACTTCTTTAACCGCAGCAACACGCGGCTCCCTTCCGCTCGTTATATATATTGCTCGTATACGTATGTTTAGGATCTTTTATTTATATTTTATGAATTTTCATCAAAATAAGAATATCGGTACTTTTATTTTGTGGGACAAACAATGTTTATAATAATAAAGAAAAACAAAGTTGTACACCCTACACTACAACTCAACTTCACCTCCTCTGCATTTACTCAGTAAACCGCTGCGCATTTTAGGTACCAAAAGGCACACTTTACCCCCTCGACTTTACTTCTTTGCTAGAATGCACCATTTTCTATGACATCTAATCATAGTAAACGATAGTTATATCCATTATTGTTCTATTGAGAGAATCGAAGAGAGATATTGCCTATCGAACCTGTAACTTCTCTACCCAGATGCCATTTTATTCAGCAATCAAATATTTCCTCACAGAACTTCATATTTAGACCCTCTTGCTTGCCCACCAAAACTTTACTGCCCTAATTCCCATTTCAATTTCAAAAAGCTTGACAGATTTGGGGTGATTTCAGAACCCACACACAAATTCTTCTTTGGAGCTAAGGGTTGGTGTTGTTTCTTGATTCTAGGGCTATTATATCGACAGCCGATTCGTATATCACCCTCAACAACAAAAAGAGTACCAAATTTTGTCATTTTAGATGAGGGACTTTCCTTCTTGCTTCGGCGAAAATGGTGTTCAAATTGCTGATGCTTCGTCTTCATCAAGTTCTTCGATTACTACAGCTAGTGGTAAACTTGGTCAGAATCTCGTTACTTGTGTTTATCAGTGTAGACTGCGGAATTTTTCATGCTTCATTATTACTGTTACGTGGACTAAAAACTTGATGGGTCAAGGTCTTTCTGTTCAAATCGACGATTCCACCAATCAATGTTTGTGTAAAGTCGAAATTAAACCATGGTTGTTCTCCAAAAGAAGAGGGTGTAAGAATCTCGAAGTGGGTTCTAAGTTAATCGACATGTACTGGGATTTAGCGTCCGCAAAATTCGGGTTTTCACCCGAACCACTAGAGGGTTTCTATTTTGCCATTGTCGTAGACCATGATTTGATATTGGTGTTAGGTGATATGGAGAAGGAAGTGCAAAAGAAGTTAGATGTGTCCTCTTTTGCCCCAAATGTTGTTTTCCTGTCGAAAAAAGAACATATTTTTGGGAAGAAAGTGTATTCCACTAGAACTCAATTGTGTGGGAAAGGGCCAATACACGATGTTTCGATTGAATGTGACGCGTTGGGTTCAAATGATCCTTGTCTATTCATCCGTATAGATGGTAAAACAATGATGCAAGTGAAACATCTTAGATGGAAATTTAGGGGAAACTATACGATTTTGGTAGATGGATTGCCTGTTGAAGTGTATTGGGATGTGCATAATTGGCTGTTTGGTAAACTAACGGGTGAAGCTATTTTCTTGTTTCAAACTTGTTTATCAGCCGAGAAATTGTGGGCGAGTCCATCTATGTTGGATCAGTCTTGGTCAAGTTCGTGTCGTAGAGATTCACATTCACTAGGTTTAGGTTTTTCTTTAGTGTTGTGTGCTTGGAAAAACGAATAGAAGTAGGCTTTTCACTAATACATTTGGACTGATGTTATGCAAGATGTTATCCAGATACATATTTATTTTGATTTCGACTATAGTTGATGCATTATCATTTCGATTATATTGAATTCTTTAACTTTGTTTCGATAATAACTTGTGTGTTTGTGCTTAGGGGTTGTTTCTTTTGACTTAATGAGCTTAATTGGTTACACACTTCATCTGGACAGCTCTACATGTCACATGACTGTTTATTTTTGACTTAATCTTGATGAAATGACCGAATGGGTTAAGCTAGAAAACCTGGCTTAATGTGTCAAAACTCCCCCACATTAAAATTGATGAGTATTGTGATAATTGCTTGTTAGAATGTAACGGGAAAATGGTCATTTAGTCTCATTCATATGGTTGATTCGGTCTAGAAAAAAATAGACGTTATGTATTTATCCACAGACAAACATCATTACCAATTCAGCCACTTTAACCATACAGAAACTTGATATATCCACAATGTATAAACACGTATTCGTTTTTTTTCGTTAGTTATACTTTTTTGCTTCTCTAAACACACCAAAGAACACCAAATGACATAATTGGGACATTACAGAATGCATCTGTAAATAAAGGCCTCATGGAAATTCGTCACTGCAATTGTTATTAGTGTTAACAAGAGAATAGGCTGTGAAACCAGTAATGGACTTGAAGATGATGCTGGTGTAAGCACAGGTCTGATGCCTGAACCAAGTGTTTGACCTTGTTGACCAATTGGTGCCTCGGGTAGCTCACGCGTGTCTGGTTCTGTCAAGTCGTTTGAAGTTGTTTCAGATGGTGTTGGTGCCAATGTTGCTGTCTCAGAACCTGAAGATATTTGGGTTTTAGGAATATTTTTGAATCTAATTTATTTGTATAAAAATTTACGGTTTTACCACTAGGGCTCGGTGGCGAGTCTGGAGAGTCAGCAGCTGGTGGAAGAGCCCGAGGAGGAGGGATCTTGGGTGGAGGAGGAACAAATAATGCAGGACCTGTTCATGTGTAAATTTTTATTTGACTTTGTAGATATGAAATAGGGCTAAATGCAAAAGATAGTAGTGTACTTTAATTTATATGTTTATTATAGCACCTTACTTTCATTTCTTTTTATTGCAATGTTGTACTTTGTTTTTTTTACTAAGACATTGTACTTTGAAAATTATATCGACGTATAGGCATTGTACTTTGAAAAATCTACTCAATTATAGCCGTAAAAATTGTTTTCTTATTTGGATCCCATTGCTATAATTGGATAGATTTTTCAAAATGCAAATTGTAATAAGAACAAATGAAAGTAGGATGCTACAAAAAACAATTACACGGAAGCACATTGCTATTTCTTGCATTTAACCCTGTAAAATACAGGGTTAAATGCAATATATAGCAACGTACCACTCATGTTTTTGTTTATTACAGGATCCGACTTTTTTTTTTCATCCTATTACAATATTCTTTGAAAAATCTATCTAGCTATAGCAATTCCATTCAATTACAAAGCAATTTTCCTGTGTCAGATTTTCCTAAGTCACATTGTTCTAATGAAAGTAAAGTGCTATAATTGGGCAGAATTTTCAAAGTACAAGCCTTAATAAGAAATTTATAGTAATTCCAATGTTGCACTATGAAAAAAGTCAAAGTAAGATGCTATAATGAACAAATAAGTAAAAGTACAGCCACATCTAGTTACGAGAGTTGAAAAATACCTGCAGGAGGTAGAGGAACACCAGTAGCTACAAAAACGAAAGAAAATAAAGTGAGACTTGTACAAAAGTAATAAGGGAGACGGAATTTTATAAAAAAAAAAAAAAACGTTACATTTGCATTGCATCGGGACTTTTTTAGAGTTACATGCTTTAGGTAAAGTAATAGCTAATGCTTGGTTGATTGCACTGGGTAGGTTAATAGGAACATTTCCTGTAACTATAAGACACATGCACTCTGATCCCGTTGTCATTAGGGATTCAACCGCAGCACAGCAGCCTGCGTTTGGTGATCCGCCATTTGAACTGCTTCCGGTGATGAAATTTACACATGGAGTGAAGCTTGCAATCATTGATGCTGTGCATGGAGTCGTGATTTGGCTGTTAACTGTAATAAATGAAATGGCTAGAGTTATGACTAATAAACCTGTGAAACGTTCCATGATTGATGAAGAATGATGATGTGGGAATCGGGTTTTGTACAACTTTATAGGTGGTTGGTTGGACTGGTGCTATAGGAGTTGAACCACCTTTGACTGGCTAGGTGAGTGTTTGGTTGATCTGGTTTGACTTGAAATACAATTGAAATAATGTATACCTTCATGTTAGGAAACCGCAAACCTGTAGGCCTGGTTTGTTTACCGGACAGAATTGAGCATGACACTGTTGTTGTTGTTGTTGTACTGTGTTTGACATGTATTGGATTAGGACTGAGACTGTTGTCAATGTGACAAAAATACGTTTTTTGGATGCTCGATTTGTGAGTCAGTCTTATTAATATGGTCACAAATAATAGGCAATCTCCGACTTTATAATATTCCGGTAAAAATTTGGAAGGTTATGAATTTATTTGAATGAATTGTATTTCTTGAAGTTGCTTTAGGGATTTAGTGATGGTCAACTTTAGTGCTGGTGGTGGTCAATGACGGAGGTGGGGATGGAGAACATAATTGGTGTGCTCAAGTTGCAGGTAGTTGAGAAAATTACGACATCAACAGGGGTCGTTGACCACCTGTCCCAAAAGAAAGAGACTTAGGTTTGACTTGTGATTCTCTTGTTCTGGTAATGGATGTACACCTTCAAAGTGGGTAAGAATTGTTTTGTTTACTAATTATGAGTTATCTAAGCATCCGAAGGGATTCAAATTCTCAACTGTCTTAGTTAATATATTATGCCATATCATATCAATAAATTACAATTATTTGATTTATAAATTTATCTGCATTGTCATGAATCTTAAGAATGCGTATAACCGAGTTTCAACTTTCACGCTATTAATTTCCAATATATATTTATAACTGTTTTATTGTTTATCAAATAAATTTATTCTATAATTTATTGTAAATAAATTTGTTTATTTAACGGAAAATAAAAACATCGGAGTTTGGATGAATGGATAACCAGATGTGACGTATGTTGCACATTTGAGTGAACTTGAAGATATGAACGATGTTAGAAACTGGTATGCTTAAATTTTGGGAAACTTGGATCAATTGTTTTTTTTTAACTCCGAAAATTAATAAATAAGAACAACTAGCTCGTAGCAAGACGAAAAAGGCCAAAAAGCCAGAAAACAAAGGCAAAACTTTTAAAAATTGCAAAGAGGGAAGATCCACCATCCTTTCCAATAATTGTATTCTTGATCCAAAGGAGAGATTTTGGTTTTATCTCTTCAAATACTCAGATGAATTTGCCAAATTGTTGTTGAACACTTTTTCATTTCTATGATACAAACTTCCCGAATTTGTTCGATGTTAAAAACTTATGGAGGTAGTGCGAAACACATGGGGTAGTAACCGATGCTTATATTAGCTCGCAAACTTTCTACGATTGGGAGAAGTTGTAAGACTCGTGTCTCAGGTATTATTTTTAAAAGTTTAAAGAATTACATCATAATTATTTTGGAGATAAAGGGACTTTGAGACGTTATCCTGAGAGGGTAGTGACACGATGAATGGTTTAAGTCCGCATACGAAGTGTGGCTAATAGCGAAATTGTACATCTTTCCAAGATACTCAAATTTACACTAAGATAGTAAGATACTCATACACTTTCAATCATCAATGACATTACTTGAAATTGTACATCTTTCCAAGAACACAACCTGAATCCACATCTCCCAACTAATTTCTAATCATACATTTTTGGGAAAATGACTTGGGAGATTAATCAATTTGTTCATATGTAGTCAAATTTTTTGTTTGTATATCTTTTACCATCAAACTTGTTGGAAGTGTTCCACTATTAATTGGAATACATCATCACGTATAAAATTGTACATATTTCCAAGAACACAACATGGAATCTACATCTCCCAACTAAATTCTAATCATACATTTTTTTGGAAAATGACTTGGGAGGGTAATAAACTATTGATTTTGTTCACATTTAGTCAAATTTTTTTATTTGTACACCATTTACCATCAAACTTGTTGGAACTGTTCACATTTTAATTGGTTGTTGTATGTTACAACTTACTTGACATATACATGGCACATACGTGGACAATTAAAATAAGAATAATAACTTAGTAGGATAATGGACTCTTAATTTTGTTCGCCTTTAGTCGCTTTACTTTTTGTGTATACCATACACCACTGAACTTAGTTATGGTATTTAAAAAATACCATTATCTTGATCAAAACTAATTAAGCATTAAAAGGCGACTTACCAACCACCGTGATTATAATAAGCAAAAATTATTATGATGATCTTTCAAATTTTATCTTCACTTTAAGCTTCCATCTTTTTCAAGCTTTTACAAATGAGAATGTCAAATGGATAAAAACATCAAACACTTGCACAAACATTTGAGTAAGGCACAAAGTTCTTAAATATTTTTTGTTGTTCTTATTATTTTTAGAATTTAAACAAAAGGTTATTGTTTGATGTTTTAAGAGAGAAAAAAAGATTGTTCTTAAACTTTTGTGTATTACTCAAATGTTTGTGCAAGTGTTTGCCACTTGACATTCTTGTTTGTGAAAACTTGAAGCAGATTGAAGTTTCAAGTGAAAATAAAGTTTGAATGATCATCAATAATAAATTCTATTTATGATAAGTATGGTGGTTGGTTAGTCACCTTTTAACTCTTAATTAGTTTTGATGAAGATAATGATAATTTTTGAACATCATGAACAAGTTCAGTGGTATACGGTGTACAAAAAGAAAAAAAATGACAAAATATGAACAAAATTTAGAATTCGTTACCCTACTAAGTTATTATCCCTACTTTAATTTGTGACTTATGTGTCACATATATGTCAAATAGACTGTAACCTACAACACCGGTTAAAATATTATTATATGAAAAATTCCAACAAGTTTAATGATAAATGATGTATAAAAAAATAGAAAAGATACTAAATATAAACAAAATTATTCATTACCTTAACTTATTTTCCCAAACATTTCTCGACAAATGACAGCACCGTATTCAATCATTGGAATATCAATCAATAGTGTTCTACTTAGAACCTTGAGTATGATAACTTGGTACAAATATCATAAATTAATATGTTACATCTCTTTTTATCTTCTAAATCTTTCGATTCAAACTATTAAACTAGTTGAATCAAGATGCTTATTGGTCCAACGAAACCCAAGTATTTTAACTAGTTAAGTTTGTAAATTTGTCAAACAGGCGAATATTTTAGGGTTTAAAAAGGCCAAACTGAGCCGTACACATGTGTATCTAACATATACGTAATTTAGAGGGATATTTTTAAACTTGTAAAATACAAGTAGTATTTATGAAGTAATGACATAATCCGAGGGGTGAATATGTAATTTCTAATTACTCGCAAGTCGCATCTCCTATTCTAGTTTGCAAGTTCTCACCGTTTTTGGGAGGCTAACAATTTACAGTATTAAACAAGAAGGCGATAATGATAACCATCTCTCCCTTCTCTCGTTGCTGTCGTCCTCCGCCGGTAGTTGTTTCTCCGGGACCTAATCGCTCCGGCGGCGTGTTTTGGCCGGAACACGGTCTCCGACTTCGAAAATCCAATTTTCGCATTAAAACCCTACGCCTTCACAGCAGCAAGTCCTCCAACGGACAACCAAACGAGGAGGAGTCTAAGCCGAGCGCGAGCAGGTTCCTTGATGAGGAAGGCGTGGTGAAAGACATGGACGGATATCTCAACTACCTTTCACTCGAGTACGATTCCGTCTGGGACACTAAACCTTCCTGGTAAATGTTGTCCAGTTTTCCTTATCTTCTTAATTCCTTTATTTCTTGTGGTTGTTGAGCTACATTCATTTAAATTGTTGTTTCGAATTGAGATGTTTGAGTTGAGCATTAGCTGTGTTAGTATAGGACACTTTTTTGAGGTTTCTTAAGCATTTGGCATCTACAATTGCGTGAGGAACTGTACGACGTGAAAATTAGTAGCGCAACTGCATTAAGAAGTTGATTTCACATTTCAGAAAGGGACAAAAAACAACATATCAATGCATTGGTCTGTGTCTCTGTTATACTCCGATCACTGGTCCGATGCAATTGTCTTTTGAGTTGAGCTTTAGCTGTTTGTATTAATGATTTGAGTTGAACTTTAGCTGTTCGTGTAAATGGCTGTTGAGATTTTGTTAGCAATCAACATCTACAACACGTGAGGAGCCATACTAGCTGAAAATAAGTGGCCGATATCTTAGAGCTTGATTCGTTCATATTCTTTATTTCAAAAAGGGACAGGCAACGATAAATTCATTCTCAGATCCATATATCTGCTGTACTCGAATGTTTGATTGTCTTTTGAGTTGATCTTTAGCTATGTGTATATATGACTCTCAAGAAGTTCAACAACTATGTGGGGAGCCCTACGAGGTGGAAGTCAGCAGTCGTTAGGAACAACTTATCTGTCAAAATTCCCACCACAATCACAATAGAAGACAAATTTTGATTAACAATGACCTGAATTAAATGACCTAAATTAAGAGACGTTAGAATTTTATCAGATAATCTGTGAATTTGTGCAGTACAAGTACTCTGAAGAAACATAGCCCAAAAATGCTAGTCATCAAAAGGATCAAACCGAAAGATCATCAATTGCTTTGACTTCATTGATCATTTCAATAAAATTAGGATCAATATCCAACATGTAATGCATTTGCTATGGTTATGATCAATATGAAGACTATATTGCTATGGTGATACATGACGCTCCACTATCTCAATCCAGCTCGACTATCTATAGAAAATCTTTAATTCTTCATAGAACATATTCATGACAGACTAGAACATGTATATCTACATTTATGATAAATATGTGTGTCACATATTTCTTTGGCTTAATTTATTTTTCAGGTGTCAACCATGGACAATAACCTTGACCGGAACATCCATCATTGCTGGCAGCTGGCTAATATTGCACAATGTCTTAGCCACTTCTGTTGCGTCCACTTTAATCTGCGCCTGGTGGTACATATTTCTCTATTCTTACCCAAAGGTACAAACACTCAAGCAGACAACTTAGAAACGTTCAACTGTCCCAGTATTGAGTCTAAAATCTAAATGCATTACTCTTTCTTTCTTTCTTTCAGTCATATAAGGAAATGATTGCTGAACGAAGGAAGAAGGTCACTAGTGGTGTTGAAGACACGTTTGGCTTAAGAAACAGCCCTTAAAAACATGCATCACAGCTGGCATGAGTGAGTCGATTTTGGTATGTAAATTGCAAACTACTTTAAAGTAATATTACCTCTAGTTTAATGATAATTTTACCCTGTGAAATGACAGGACTCTAACACCCATCAACCTAAAAAAAGGCTAGTCTACACAAGTACACATTTAAAAACATGAACCAACATTCACGTATATTCAATAATGACCAAAATATCCTTTTACAAGTCCTGAAACAAGGTATACAGAAGTAGCAGTAGCTACAAGTAAACAGCTTATTAGCTCTCTCTTTGACTTTAACTTGGTTGAACCCATATTCTGATTGTTCGATCACCAAGAAGCCCAGCAGAAGCAATCATGTTCTCTGTTGGGTGACAATTTACAGAAATAACCGTATCCGTGTGGCCTTCAAGTTTCTGTAGCAAATTCTTCCCCTGTAAATCCCAAATGTAGACACAGTGGTCCTCTGAACCACTCACGATGTATTTACCATTTGTCACAGAAAACGTAGGCGTTATGCAATACTTTTTGTTTACATGACCAGTATACATCTTCAAGAACTTTCCAGTTGAGTAGTTCCAAAGCTTCTACATTCACAGAGATAGAAAACTAAATGTTATAACTTATAACTACCGAAAGCTTTATAACAGCAAATAAATAGTAGAAATTAACTAACCAGATTATCGTCAAGCGTGGCCACGAGTATAAACTTTCCGTTAGGTGAGAATTTGGTGAAGGAAACCGCGACCTTATCGTCGATGAGCGTCTTCAAGCAGGTTCCGGTTGCGGTATCCCAAATCTTACAGCTACCGTCGTGGCTGCCGGAAACGATCAGCGATCCATCGCGGTTGAAATGGACGGAGGTGACGGGTAACGAGTGAGCTCTGATTACGTGATTAGTCTTCCCGGTTTTCACGTCCCAAACCCTAATCGTCTCATCGTACGATCCAGAGACGATGAGGTTGGAATGAACACTGAAATTTACACAGAAGACGAAATCTGTGTGGCCGCGTAGGGTTTTGACGCATTCGGAAGCGCGTGCGTCCCAGATGCGGAGGGTTTTGTCGTCGGAGGCGGAGCAGATGTAGTGTGAGTCGGAGGACCAGGCGAGGTCGGAGACGCCTTCGGTGTGGCCGTTGAGGCGGGAGATTAGGGTTAGGTTTTCGGCATTCCAGAGGATGAGGGTTTTGTCTAAGGAGGCGGATGCGAGGAGTTTGCCGCTGTTGGAGAATTTGACGCAGGAGACGGCGGATTGGTGGGCGGTTAAGGTTTTGACGAGACGGTAGGGGGCGTACTGCGGTGGTGGTTGGACGGTGTTCGTGTTACTGTTGCTGCCCATTTTTTAGACCGAGAGGCAACAAGTCTAAAGTTACAAATCTGGGTCGTATTTATAGGTGGTGGGCATAATATCTTTTTTTTTTTGGTTAACGGAGTTTTTTTTTTTCTCAAAATAATTAATTAATATTTTAGACCCGTCAATAACGTTACGTGTCAACTGCAAGCCGAACCGTCTGATCCAGATAACTTTCGTCCTTAGGGTGTGTTTGGTACGTTGAAATGGAATAACAACGGAATGGAATGAAGAATGTAATGGAATGGAGAAGGTAATGAAATGGATTATTACAATTCCATTATCATGTTTGGTTGGTCTATTGAAATGAAATGGATCATTCATCCACGTTGTTTGGTACACAAAAATACACAAATGAATGAAATGAAGTTGATGCACAATGACAAAAATACCCCCAACACAAAGTACATCCGATATATATATATTTTTCACAGTAGATATTATTGAACTTTTTGATCCATTTAAATCTCTAGTCAACATAATTGGAAATATAAGCACCACTTCATACATTAAAGTGGCCCACCATTTTAAACCTTCATCTTGAACCTTCCTGTATCTCGAGTCCCTCGAACACACATTCCCATCCATTTCAATAAGAAAAGAAATCTAGAAAAAACCCTTTATACCCCTATAAAAGCTGCGTGTTTTACTGTTTTTATCTGATACTCATTTGTGATTATCAAGTTTAGAAGAGAAGTTGAGGTGAAACATGTGAATTCAGGGCAAGCTCTAAGTAAATTATATGCGATTCTTTATTTTACTGCGTGAAATGGAAAAAGCGACAGTAGATTAGGTTGAGATTGGGAAGGTGAAATCATTAGGGAGCAGCTACCATACATACATATACAGAACAAATGATAATTATCAGGCAAAATCGAGACCATCATATATTGGCAATATGTATTACACGGACGTATTACACCAGCAACCATCTCAGATGGGAAATTCAAGAACACGAAGTACAAAGAAGAACATGTAAGTACAAAAAGAATTCTAACATTGATGAATTTCTTGCACCCCTGCTGGAATATACTTTGAGTGTATGCTATCAAAGACTTGGAGCCTGACGATTTCTTGTAGTGTCGTGAATGTGCGATCAATGACAAGAAACTATTTTTGTAGCTGATTTTCGTTGCAATTCTGTGCGATTTCGAGGGAAAAGGAAATATGTTGCTAGTTTATCTTTAAGATAATTATATGGCACAACTGATATCGATTTTTGGGGAAGATGCAATGCTGATTTTTAGTAAGGTCGTGCGATGCTTCCGTTTTGAGATGGAGATAGAGGGCAATCTGGGAAGTTGCTCTATTGACCGGGAATGGAATGAAAAAAAAAAACGGGTTTACCCCCAGGAATGAAAAAGACGCGATTTCATGGAATGGGATTCCTTCATCAATGGGGTTTTCCTTTCCTTATATCAACCAAACACACTATATTGCATTCCAGCTTATTGAGTTATTCCTTTCCCCCTGTGATTACGCCTTACCAAACGCGCCCTTAGTCTTTTATATTTTAGTTAAAAAGTAGTGTAAAGATCTCAAATAGTCACCAATAGTTTTTAAAAAGAATTTAAATGCATCGGTAAGAACTAGTCAAAATTTAGCATTGAGTGTTGGTATAAAATAGATTGGAGTGTTGATATAATTTCCCTTTCCTGTCTGATAATTCTTGACCTAATTTCGTATCAGTTGTACATTTCTTTTATTTTCCGAAAAAAAAGGTAAAGAAAAAATGCACAACTTTGTTTCTCCATTTTGTTTTCAGAAAGAAAATGCGTTTATTCTTCCAAATGTAAAAGATTTGGAGAAACGAAAAGGAAATGCTTTCTAGCTATTTTAATTAGCAAATATATAAACTAAGAACAGTGAAATCCTTATAGTTTTTTTATTCTTTCTTTTTAACATAAAATCTTGAAGAAAAATTAAAACGACAACACCCATTTATTTCCAACTAAAAAATTGAAAAACATAAATCTAATGCTTGTCTTCATTTTCATTCCTTTCTTCTTTTTCCAAATTGAAAATCTAGAAAGCTGAAATAAATTGATGCTTAGAGAGATATGTAACAAATGTGTAAATGCATCGGTCATATTACAACCGTAAATTTTCAGTTACTCATAAAGCCTAAAAGTGATTTGAAAATTTAACCAAACCAATCTTCAAAGCTAGGGGCCTTTGACAAATTCAACCACTTGCAATATATTAAACATATATAAATAAAGTGACTAATATATTTGTCATCCCATATAGTCTAAGAAACAAATTTCAAAAGAAACCAAACATCTATAAGTAGATAACTTAAAACCATTTCCCTTGTATGTAATTTTGTATTTTTGATCTTGATTGTAATCATATTGGGAATCGGTTGCAGTATTCCATGAACCATTAGTTTCTGTTTTATGATCGATTTCGTAAATTTTGAACGGGTATCCGATATCCATTTTAATTTTTTTTCTAAATAAATTCAAATTAATGTACTACATGATAAAAATTTATCTTGAACTATATTGATTATATAATCTCTATTATCATATATATATATATATATATATATATATATATATATATATATATATATATATATATATATATATATATATATATATATATATAAACAAATTTGTTTGAACTTTGAATGATTACTGTTTGAAAGTTTTATGTGCATAGATCTTATCAAAGCGAATAAAATGTTTACAATATTTTGTCATCACACATTGAACTATGGTACACGACGTATGATGAACTTACAACTCAATTGGTTTTTTAATAATTTTTAACTCATTTAAATATTCATCTTTTTAGTTTCAATACTTTTGGAAGCTAAAACAAAATAGAAGAATTGTTGAAACTTTGAAATAAAAACATGTTTTTATGCTAATTGATCACTAATCAACAATAGACTTTGAAAACCATGGTATAATCAAGATTGATAAGAGAACTTAAGTAGTGTTATTATATACGGGAAATATTAAATGTTATATACGTGCAACGCAATGTGATTAAAATAAAAAAAACTTTCAATTAACATAATGACATTTTTATAAGAGATACGAAGATATAGATACATATATATATATATATATATATATATATATATATATATATATATATATATATATATATATATATATATATATATAGATAAGGATTCAATTTAATTTATTTTAGTAATGCTCAAGGTCTCAAACACTCTCTATTGAAAATTCTTAGATACATGTATCGTGATGAATCGAAAAAAATGTCAACGTCATTGTCGTTTTTTTACTTTAGACTTGCAATTGACATACTTTAGACTTGCAATTGAATCAGTTTTCAAAAGTTTTTTTTAGTAATATTCATCTTCATTTTTGAGTTTTAATACTTTTGGAAACTAAAACATAATAGTAGAATCATTTATCACTTTGAGGAAACAGGTTCCGACGATAAAATGGTAGTTAATTAATAATGCACTTTGAAAGATATATTATGATCAAATTTGATGGATAATGTAATCAAATGAGTGGTATATATAATTGAAAATTGAAATGTTACTTAGATGTGTAAAACAATGTGAGACAAAGAAAAATATCAAAATAATATGGTAAAAATAAAAATATAATGTGGAACCACATTGTTTAGAATGATCTCCTTTATAAGAGATAGTTAAAACATTCACAATTGAAATTTTCTACGAATATACATATTGGTGATTCGAAAAATGTTTATGCCGGTGTCAGTTTTTACAAACGACATACTATAAGCTTCCAACATAGTTAAATTTTTAAAAGTTTTAAGTAATTTTTATTTTTACTTTTGAGTTTCAATAATTCTGAATGTTGAAACTAAATAGTAGAATATTTTAAAACTTGCGATAAAAGCATGTTTTTATCATAAAATAATCACTAATCACTAAATAATAATAGACTTGAAGATCAAGTTCAAATTTGATGGATAAGGGAAGCACATGAATTGTATTATATAAGAGAAAAAGAAAAGACCATATATATGTGAAACAATGTGAGATAAAGAAAAAAAACTCAAATTAATGTGGTAAAAGATAAATTATTTATCTTAAACAACATTGATTTGAATGACTTCTTTTATAAGATAAAATAAAATAAAATAAAAATAGATTTACTAAGTATATTTTGTAAAAACCATTCAATTCAATCAAATGTAAGTGATAATTATATTTTTATTAGAAATGCAAGAATAATACTTCATTATAGTCTTTATTCAATATACATATAGTTTAGGTGATTATAAAACATGGTTATGATAAAGAAATTAGTAAGCAATATAATTTTTTTTTGAAAAGTCATTGGAAATATAAAAAGACATGGAAGTTTCAAATCAATGTAGTGCTTGAAAATATGCTTCTTTTATAAGATATATAGATATAGATATATAGATTAAATTCTCTCAAGAATGTCACTTATCTCACATTAGAGATGTGATGTATTTTTTTATTTTACATTAAATGCCCTTATATTTATATTAATTTTTAAATCAAACATTTTACTTTTAAAATTTTAGTTTAATTAACAATATATGTGTGTGTGTGTGTGTGTGTATATATATATATATATATATATATATATATATATATATATATATATATATATATATATATATATATATATATATATATATATATATATATATATATGCGTGTGTGCGTGCGAACTATCCAATTTTTTCAAATATTTTTTGATCATTCACATGTGAATTTGAAGTAATTCATTTGTGAATATCAGTAAATTCAATTATATATGATATGCAAATGTTAAAATAGTAAAAATATAAGTGAATTTACTTGAATTCACATCCGAATCTAAAATTTTTATTTACATTTATATAAAATGTTATTGAATAAATAACAATTATTGAAAAAAATTAGTTCAATGACAATTTACATATGAACTATATTCCATAAAAGAATCAGTACAATTTATATTTACATTATCAATTTGAATTGTTTCTAGTTTTAGACATATCAATTCACATATAAATAGTAATTGTACTCTGTTTTTTTTACAATTTTTGATCATTCACATGTGAATTTTAAACAAATTCATTTGTGAATTTCAATTAATTGTATGATCAAAAGGCTGAACCAGTGTGCATCTAGTTTTAGACATATTGATTCACATATAAATGATAATTGTACCTGATTTTTTTTAAACAATTTTTGATCATTCACATGTAATTTTAAGTAAATTAATTTGTGAATATCAGTTAATTCAATTGTGTATTATCAAAAGGTTGGAATTGTAAAAATATGAGTGAATTTATTTGAATTCAATGTGAAATAGTTAGATTCACATGTGAATCTAAAAATTTATTTAAATTCACGTGCGTTGTTATTGAATGATCAATGATTGTTGTAAAAATTGATACAATGATTATTCACATGAGAATTATATTCTATAAAAAATTGGTATAGTTCAGATTCATATTGATTCGGTGTGTGAAATTGAACAAAATTTTTAAAGATTTTTTTCGTTTTTTTGTATATTGATATGGATGTCTATAGAAAGAGAATAAAACATTATGAATTTTGATATGTTTGGTTTTTTATTTCGATAAAAAATAAGCTCTAAAAATAAAAGTAAAAAAAATGAAGTGAGTTTTTGATATAATCCACTACATGTGCGGCTAATTAAGAAATATACAACATTATTTTCGATCGTCGATAATTTGCATTTCGACGCTCACGATTGGTTTTTTGTTTTATTTTGGTTCTCTATTAAACTTTTGTGTGTGTATATACATACATATATATTGTTGAGACGTCTCATTCAACAAATAAAGTAAGGGTAAATAAAGATAAGATGAAGCACTGCTCGGTTGTACATATATAAAACGTATAACTTATGATTTCGTTTGGAATTTTGGTGATTTTGTAATTATAAGTTATGCTGGTAAGAGTTGGTTAAGTGGTGTAAACAAATTAGTAGTCATTTTCTCGTCATCATATTTCAAATACGTATATAAAAACTATATAGAAAAAATATATTTTAAAGCATATATAAAAATGTATTCGAAAACATATATAAAACGTATAAAAAACCTATATATGTATACAAAAAATTTATAGGAAAATATATTTTGAAAAAAGGTATATAAAAACGTATATAAAAACGTAAATATGTATTAAATATATACGTATATAAAAAGCGTGTATAAAAAATATATAGAAGAAATGTATGCTAAAAAACATACGAAAATGTATAAATACATATAAAAATACACGTATAAAAATGCATACCCAAAATAACTTGATTGTAAAGAAAAAGATAGCAGAAACTAAATGTGTATAAATTGAGAACAATGTCATCTTATCAAAACACATTATGGCAGACTAACCTGGAGTAGCAACACTGGTAAAAAGGATTTGGTGTGTACAAAAACAAAAATTCAATGATGTATTTTGCATAAAAAAAACATTAGTAACTAAACGTGTACATATGAAAACTATGTCATCCTATTAACTCATTCTCCTTTTATTTAGTATCTCTGTTGAAGACCCTTTTATGTGCTCTATTTAAGTTCTACATTTGCCTTGCATCTAACTCTTCATATTTCAACTAATGTTCTTAATCAATTTCTATATTTATTGTCATATTTGTTTGAAAACATTGTATCATGAGGTACCATGGAAGCCTAATTACCATATCTTGTTTGATTGCTCGAATGAATTGAATGAAACATTCGTTATAGAATGTGATTCCTTATCTTGTACTGAATTTCATTCAATTGGGAAATGATGTTTTTTTTTTTCATTCCCTTAAGAAATAAAATAATATATAATACGATTAGATTACTTTCTTTATTATAATATTCAATAAATATTAATCTTTTTATAATATTTATATCTTAAGATTTTATGATATATTGGTCTTTTTATTTTGTAAGTTTTTTTAAATTATAGATAATTAATTTTCAACTATTTATAGAGCATATATTATGTATCTTGAATGAAATGATATATGTAATTTATTTAAAGATGTATATTTATATAACAAATAGTATTAATTTCTTTATTTATCAAATTTACTTTATTTATCTATTAATAAAAGACAATATGTTTGAATGACAAATTTCATTCATTCAAGCCAACCAAACATGACAATGAAATATAATGATTCATTTCATTACGTCGTCTATTCTATTTCTTAATGATTTTATTCCATCGTATAAAACAGACCTAACTTCTTGTTTGTGTCAACGACTTCAATATTTTTTTTTGAACGACAAGCTTTATTCAATCAAACTAACAAAAAAAATTGTAATTTAAAAATACAAGAAATCAAATAACGGAAGTTGGATTTTTCGTCCAACCTAACCAATTAAATTTTCTTTTATAAATCTGGTAGACAACTAGAAATAAGATTTAGTCAACAATATTATCATAAACATCATCATTTCTTGGTTTTTCTGTAAAAACACTCACCTATTCTAAAACGTTCAGATTGACCATATAATTGTAAGAACTATGTTAAAAGCTTTTTCTATACCCTTTAAACGATGATGAATCCGCCCACACCAACCAATCATTAGCTGAAGTGAAACTTGAAAAAGAAATATTCCACTATTGGCTAAACTTTCGTTAAAGAAAAATCACGAATGGGCAAGTGGCAAACAAATGGTCAATCTTCCCTCTGCCTATCCATCTCAAACATATCCAGACGACCACACCTCTATCATACAACTTTTACTTAGTGGGTAACCCGTTCAAACTAATTCTCCATCACAAATATTAACTTTTTCAGGTATCAAGTTATTCCACTATGTCGTAATATCTCTCGTAATCAAAATTGTAATATCAATACTATGTCTTGCGGACGCGACCAAAAACACACCCGAAGTATCCAAATTCCATTCTCAAGCCCATTCATGATTATTAAAACAATAATTAACTAAACAACGTGTATCCAATTTGGACATAGAATCTATTGAATCAATATCAAAAGGGAGAATCAGCCAGCCAAGTTTTTTACTAAAACGCGGTTGAAATTTCTTTACCACCTGTTTGTGTAAATATTCCTACATATCAATGCCTTTGGATTTAAGATGTTTGTAAGCACTCACAATATTGCTCCAAATACCTTGGAATTTACAGCCCGAAACACCCCCAAATCCTCCCTCCAAACGGTGAATATTTGACATAACTCGGAGTCTCGGACTTGAAGACTATGTGGCACATTTAAAAATCTCCAGATCCTCATTTTACAAGCAAAGCCCGGTTATACTAGCAAATAAACTTCAAATTCCCAATCCACCCCCTTCTTTTGGAGCAAGAATCTTCCTCCATTTTACCCATCCTATTTTTCTTTCTCCAAACTCCCCCTAAATACTTTTTACTTGTCGACTCCAACAATTGAAGAATCGATTTTGGGGATTTAAAATCGATATAAATACACTCACAGACTCCCTAACAAAAATTCGGCCGAGTATACGAAATCAAAGAGCGTTTCTTGAGGCGTGTTCAAACCACAACAGACCACCCTTATTTATATACTTGATATGGTAAAAATGGCCTCAAATGGTCATCTAGCCGTTACATTTTATTATATAAAAAAAGGATAAAAATTGGCTAGTAATCACACCCAACCTTGACCTAGATCCTTTAACCTATAAATCCCGAACTGCCAATAACCAGTCGGCCAAGAGAGACCAAATAGGTCCTCAAAAACTGATCACCGGTTTCAGGCCGAAATTGAATATCGGGATTTGATGTGCACCGCTAAATCACTATTAGTTTCACTATCAACATCTCAAACACCTATCTGACTTCTAAGTCACACAAATTTAGATTGAGAATGACTAATTATACGACTTTTCAAATAAGAAATAAATCCACCTCCATAATACTATAACTAGATATATAATCTTACACTATAACTGAGTTAATTAGATAATGATGTATTCTATAATATATTATAAGATAATATTATGCATGAACGAATTTTTAAAAATATAATTCCGGGACATGGCCTTATCAAGAAAAGATGAAAAAAATGAATCAAGTCACATGAGAAATGAGCTTTTATTAATTAGGGTTAAATACATTCTTAAGCAAGATGCTATATTTAATCTAAGACTACATATATATATATATATAATGTTGTAACCGAAAACTAACTCCCTCATATCATGTGCCAGTTAAATATTTATTTATGTAATGACATTTTATCTTTTACCAATAAAGGTATTGCACATTTCGTATAAAGACTATTTTGTTACATAAAATTGAGGGAAAAAATGTTATTACATAAATAAATACATACTTAACACTATTAATTAAATACACTTTTAGCTCAACCCCATCCGTGTAGATAGAGATGGACAGATAGTAGTTGCCATCGGGAAAAGAAGAAGATTTAGGGTTTCTACATGAGTTGTAGTCATCTCACATGAAGAAATAAAAAAACACATTTTAATTTTGTGCAAAATCGATTAATTCTTTCATGCTAACACAAATTTATTTCCCGAAGCATGTTCATGTATGGATGGCTGCACAGAACATTATCCTGATCAATCAATATTTTAACCATAGAAATATAATTCCCTCTCTTCTTATTAATAACTTAAATTTGATCTAAAATTTGTTTCTGTTGATCCATCAATTATTTACTAGAAGCCCATATAATAGACTTGAACATTGAGCTAGTGACCCAAGCCTAATTCTCAACTACCACTATGATTTTAATATAAATTAAATACAAAGGTTAAGGTCGAGACTAACTAGACAAGGAAATAAGAAAGAAGGGGTAAGATTTTTCATGCTGAAAAGGTACCTGATTATTAACAGCTGAGATATGAGGAAAGTCAACCAGAGAGAAAGTCAACCTCATCTGAACTCTCTTCATAAGTCACAAAACTGCTTTCTGGCCCATCTTCATTACCACTATCAGAGCTGTTATCTGATGTGCTCATGAGAAACAATCCATCAGATGAATGACTGCTTAACTCAGAAGGTAAACTCATGTCACTGTTTGTTGCTTGTTCAACTTCAATGTAACTGCAAAAAGTTTTAGAAAAAAGTCAAGCATAAAGTCAAAGTAGCCTCGATAGTGATACACCGTATAACGGTATAAGTACCTTCCTATGGGAAACTCGGCTACCAGGCAGAAATTAGGCCTTTCTTCCAACAATTCCTTCATAGGAATAAAACTGCAAAATTCAGAAAGTTTAGTGAAAATTTTGTCTCTAAAAGGACAACAGATCAAATGAGCCAAATTCAAAAGTTGTGAAAATGTATTCAGATGTTTACAATATCTATATCGTTTTATACAAGAGATTAGATGACTATTTTGATACTATGGTTTTTGTAATCACGTATTTAAAAGTTTAGTTATTTATAAAATCCATACGAAGAAAAAGAAATAGGATAAATCATTGTACCTTGCACTATAGCATCTATTGAACCAGTCAATTTCTGATGCCAGACCTTCACGGTTGGATATGTCCTGTTTTCAGGAATAAGGCACAATGTCAAATAGCAATCCAATTATAAAGAATTAGAAAAAAGGTACCGAAGTTGTAATTTATAAAATTTATATAAAACAAATTTAGAGTGTGTTGTTTTTACGCACAAGATGTCTAAATCGCTTGAATTCTCCTGCAAGAACAGCTTCCATAAAGCGCTCAACTTCAATCTGCAAAATACATTTTTTAGATTCAACTATGTGAACATCCCCCCCCCCCCCCCCCCCCCCCAAATGGATTATTTAGTCCTTACATCTTTAAGATGCATACAGTCTCGTAAAATCATGACCTCTAAATGATTTCCACCACCATTGGCACCAAGGTTCCTACAATCCGAGCTTTTAGTTAAGATTACATCCATTCATGATTGATCAAAAAAGTAAATCATAAATTTTTTTTAGTAATTGGAGTGTAAGTTTTAAAATCCACATGGCGCATTTAGGCATTTACCTTAAAAAGGTACCCGTGAAGGAGTAAGAAGTTGAGAAGTCAACATATTTCAATTTACGAAGCCCCTAAACATTAATTATTTGACATGTCAGACTAGAACCTATTTAAAAATATAGTTTAAGATGAATATGTGAAAAAAGAACACTATGCTTCATAAAAAGTTCAAGAAATATACCTTCACCAGCATACGAACCTTGTAGTCATGCAACTTGAATCCCTTTAATGCCAAGGTAGTTATGCTAGGGCAATTGTGTACAAATTCATTGCAAGTTGGGTATTTCAAACCATCATCTCTACCTGTATATGGCAATCATAATTTTCCTACAATCTTAAAGCAAACATGGAACAGAAAGATACCTGTTTTTGAAGATTCAAAGACCAAACGCTCGATCAAGGGACAATTCTTGCTCACAGATTCCAATGTATGTCTCAACTCAACATGCCTATTGATAAATATTTTTTAGCACTAGAGAAATAGCAGCATTATAGAATACAGAAGGCATAATCTTACAGGCCCACAATTTCTAGATCAAGGAGAGAAGGGCAAGCTGATAATGATGCCAAGAGTGCTGTATTATCCATCCTTTCGATATTAAAAAGGTGTAATCTTTTCAAACGAGCACTACCAAATTGAAAAGAAAAGAGAAAGTGTCAAAACATAAAGGTTATATAAACAGGAGTGATGAGTTATTCAAATAATGACAACATACCCAGCTGCACCACCGTTCATGCTTAAAGAATTCAAACAGGACCTTGTTAGAATACAAGACTCTTTTCCTTGTCTGGATCTTTTGTCATTCCATGAAACTCCTGATGTATCAATAGAGTTTCTAATACTATAAACTAATGGTTCAGATGAACAGAAAAGAGGAGGTGTACAGGATGGGAGTACACCAAGCTTGATAGACCTTCACAAGTAACAAAACAGGTAACTCTAAGTGTATGCATATATTGCAGCGTATAGTTAAGGAAAAATTAACGAACAATGTTAAATTTTAATCCAGTTCAAACTTGCTATCATCATTTTACCACATAGGGTACCGACGCATTTAAGAGTATGCTATTCAAAGATATGTAACCTTTTGAATGACTACTAACGCATCTACGCACCAGAATATAACAATGTGAATGGTAATACATGTTTGCTTGCATGCATTTTATACTGTCTATTGTTTTCGCTTTTCAAATGGAGTTATTATCTCATTTGCTATTCATTTGATTGGCCAACTCATAAATAGGAACTCATTTGAATTACAAAATAAGCTCCAATTAGATCATTTGGACCAAATCCCTTTAAAAATGGGAAAAAACATCCGAACTAAGCAAGTATGTTTGCACGCAATTTTGTCCTCGTTCCTTGCAACGTCCACCCAATTTTAGAAAGATATGGAATTCTTTATCATATGTGCAACTGGTGCAACCTTGTAGTTACATAATGTTGCAGCTTCAATAGGACAGGGTATGAACACTTTACAGGAGCAGAGATATGCCTGAATATCCTAGAACATTCCAATTCATTTGGTATCCACTTAATTTGGTTGATATTAAGTAAGTATGATCATGTATGGCTTCTCACAGAATAACAAGCAAAAACTGACAACGTAAAACAATATATACTCCCAGCCAAAGAGAGCTTACTGAAGAGCATTTCCAGCTCGCCGAATCATGGAGGAAACTACAGCATTGTTGACCTTAGGAACTAACGTAATTAAGTCAATACTTGCAAAACACAAAGGATCCGCGGCACACTTTTGAAAAAACGAACACGTCGCGGCAGCATAACATACGCTTTGAGTATCAAGCATTGCAAAAACCTACAAATCATCATTCATACTCCGTCATACACGATCTTCTTCGACTAAAACGATATCAGCTGAACTAATTAAATGCAGAAATAACAAACAAACAATTCAAAACCAGTATAGATTCCGAAATACCTTGATCGTGAGATCAGGAGGTAGAGGCCACACGACGGCGTTGTGAGAAGAGGATCGTTTACGATCAGACCGTTTTCCGGCTTCGAGGAGAAGAGAGCCGAGGTGAAGAGCGCGTTGGATCAAGTCATTTTGATCGGAATCAGAAGACTTAGATTCGATGAGACTGTCGAAAGAGGTGTTGAGTGAGTCGTAATCGGAGACACCTAAGAAGGATTTCAACACCGAATCGTTGTCAAAGCGAGCATCGTTAGATTCCGGCAACATACTTGATGGAGTTTTGGCATTGAAAGGATCGGAACAACAAGGGCGTTTGGCCATGGAAGGCCCGTGAAGAAGGGGAAGGGTATCCATTACGAGTGGTGAAGAAGTGGGAGTTAACAAAACCTTGCTTTTCACCGGCTGCTGTAGTTAGGGGTCTTAATAACTTAGAGCCTGTTCGGATAAAAAGCTTATTTACCTCAAAAGCACTTTTGGGCAAAAGTGCTTCTGAGCTTACTTTTTAAAAAGGAGTTTTTAAAAAGTGTTTGGATAAGTTTATGTGGTGGGAAAATCTAAAAGTTGATAAAGATGTTTAAAAAGTGTTTGGATAAGCTTTTATATATGTAAAACTAGGTTGAGCCCGTGCTTCGCACGGGTTGGACCAAAACGTATTAAGTAGATGAAACATTTTGACTGTTAAGATTGCTTTGTATTCCCAATTACAAACCGGTTATTTTAGCAACGTACTTTTTGTTTTTGTATGAATCTCGATCGGAAGAAAGGATAACACACATTGGATTATTTCAGCGATACAATTTATAAAAAGAGAAAATGTTATAACTAGGTAGTTTGTCAAAGTAATGTTATAATAAAAACAAACAAAAAGTAGCGTAGTCTTTCAGTAATTAGGTAATGCCAGTACTCAACTCTTACCTCATCCTTACACTTTATCCTTAGGGGTATATTTGTCCATCAAGTCGGTATTACACCCTTCCTCCAAGTCGATCTCTTCCTTCCGGTGACTGCTTTTCATTTCAGCCTTCTTCTCTTCATGCAATTTCATCAATTTCTCCCCTGCTTCCTCAAACTCTTTCATCTCTTGAAGCTTCTCATCCCTGCACATTCCACACATTAAATACCAACGTACTTCCATTCATTCCTTCACTATAACATTCTACTTTCACATCTTTCTATTAGAAACAGTAAAATGCTAAAACAAATAACAAAATGAAACTACGTTGCTATAAAAAGGAGTCAATACCTCTTTGGGGGTAGGGGTTTTCGGGTTTAAAGGGAGGTGGGGTTGTTTTTATTCATGATTTAATATTTAATGTAGAAAATGACGTAACTACCCCGAAGTTCTGTGACCACCAAAGCCGGATTCCAAATACCCAGCCCCATTTAGATGATTCACATCCCCCCATGACTTGATCTCCCATTGGTCAGGTTCCGATAAGTGAAAAACATTGACCGAAACGTTCAGTATCCTTCCTGCCCGCTGCCCGGTTCCTGTATACGCTCGCTGCGCGAGCGCCCTGATCACACCGCCATGTGTCACCACCACCACTCGCTCTCCTGTCAAAAGTTAAGAGTACTTTACAAATTTAGTCCTTGTACTTTACAAATTTAGTCCTTGTACTTTCCCAAAGTCGTCCTAAAGTTTGCATTTTGTTGTGGAGTTGGTCCTTGTGCTTTATCAAAATTGCAAGTTTGGTCCAAAATTATTTCTTTTACAACTTCGGGAACTTTTAAGACCAAACTTGCAATATTAAGTAAGGCACAGGGACCAAATTTGTAAGTTAACTCTAAATTATATTGTATATATTTTTATAAAAGATTCTTAAATTCTACTAAAATGGACAAAGACATCAATATTACCTCAAGTGATTCCGAGTTATAAAAGAAATGCCAAGCACACGCACAAAATGCTCCTCCTAGCAGCAGAGGCACCTGAAGTAATTAAATCATAGTGTGAATATCATACAATTTCACGTAAGGTTGAAAAGATTTACGGATTTTGGGAGTGATAAGTGATAGCTCACTATACTCCGTGAAAGCCCCTTCCAAGATTCATATCCAGATTTCTCCCCATATTGCCATACCAAAATCATTGCTGCAATCCTTCCAAATTTGACAAATTTTAATAACTAATCAGTAAGAAAAATCACAACCATATGTACATACAATACAACACAGCTTGTATTACTTCACCGATTCCAAAAAGGACCTGTATTGAAAGAGATTACCTCCGAGGAAGACGATCAAAGTGAATCCAAAGTTGATCTTGTAAATTAGGTTCCGTTCTTTCCCTCTTCCAAAAATTAAAACCCAATAACCCAGAAAAAACCCTAGAAACTAAAATCACCAATTCAAGCTCCAAAATTTAAACTCAAATTTTTGCTAAATGTTTTCATAATTCATGTGCACATTTTCAAAATGTAACACAAATTAACAGAATGAAATGCATAGAAAGAACCTAAATAAAGTCTAACAAATACAAAACACCATTAACAAATAACTGACCTTCCATGGAGCCAATAAGTGCCATGAATACTGAAAACCAGTAGCACATACGACAACATCAGAATCATCTTTTAATCAAGTTAAGGTAACATTTAGATTGCCAGCATGATGACATCAAATTTTTAGTCATGGTTTATAAAAACAGATACATACTATCTGATGCATATATACAACACAATAGACAGAGGAGAACCTGGTAACTCCATTTCTAACAATTAGAAAAATAGGAGCTAGGGCAAGCAAGTTTACCTGTAAGTGAGATCTGAGATCTGAGATCTGAGCTAGGGTAACCATTTATGAAAAGATATGAATAAGAACCAAAGAGGGCGTACCTGATCTGAATTCCCAAAATAGCCTCCGAGACACAACATATTAACATGTTCCAATTTGTTGATTATTACTTGTTTTGATACAAAATGTTTTTAAAAAAATTACCTTGACGTCCTTTCCTTGCTTGACCCTCTCTTCTACAACTATTATCCCAAAGATGTGCTTCGTATCTACCACACCACCTGTGTCTGCACACATCAAACACAATATGTTTTGCTGTTTACTGTACAAGTTTTAATGCATAACGAACACATCAAGCTTTTACCAAAAATCAAACACCTTTGCGTACCTTGTAACACCTCTGTAGATCGAAGTTCTTTGTCCAAAAGTATCACCGATCTTCATGCAATTATTCTGTTCACCCGATTCAACCGGTACGACTGTCTTTTGATCGGGAACTTGTTGCGTGGTGATACCTAGCGACAAAGCATTCATCGGACACTATACATAAGCCAACTCGTTGCCGGACTCCATCGACTGCCCGACAAAGTCGGTCAGATGGGTGGCTGAGTTGTCGACTTCCGACCCCGAGTTCGTCGAGAAAGTTTGAAACCCGGTGGTGCACGCCAGACCATTGAGATCTTGTTGGTCGGAGAAGTAGACGGAGCTGCTTCCGTCGTATATGTGGGTTAACGATGACGAATCGTGGGTTTCCGTCTGCCATACGTCGGTGTAACGAAAGGAAGCCACCTCAATTTCTAATTTACCAAACTCCTTTAAAGCTTTAGATGGTGAACCTGTCAATGACGTAGATCGAGAAGAAAATTTCCAGCGACAATCGACACCCTGTACCAAACTATCATGTTTGTTCGATAGTATTTGGCATCAGCAGATCGATGATGGAGAAAAACGTCAACGTCGGGTAAGAGAACCCCTAAGTCAGTTTCGAGAAAAAAATAAAGGTTCTAGAGACGGTGGTGAGGGTTTTGGTAGAGACGTAGATAAGAAAACAATGTTTAGAACCATGGCGTTTGAAGATTACTCAAAATCATGGGTCGATTTGTTGAAGAATTACGAAAAAAAAAGAATGGGAAAGAATGATCGAGAACCTGATCCGTGATGGTGGTGTGAACGGACTATAAGATAATTTTCTTCCTCCTGCTTTCTTCTTCTCCATCAAGCACTCGCACACTCAGGTGTGTGGCGTATTGGATAGAGTGGTAGATTCAAGGTGTCGTGAAAAGGGGAACCGACGTTGGCGGAACGTGATTGGACAAAAAAGACCCACCCCCCTTAAAACCCAAAAGCCCTCCTACCCCTCTCATTTCTTCTAGAAACCTGCTTCAAATTGTTAATATAGGAATGACCAAAAAGGACATTTTTATATTTTCACAACTATTTATTAATTTTACAAATAATTAAGTACTTAACTCTTTATTTTTGACAAAATTTATAATTATGTCACATCTTTTTTTACAAAATATTTAAAAATATAATTTTTATTAAGTTTTTATTACACCATAATAATATTTAAAATAAATTATTTTGTTTAGAAAATTTGTTTGATTACGCAATACTAATATTAAAAATAATTAAGTTCACACAAATAAAGTCATATTACATTCATCCCCGCAATGCCAATATGTCTTGCACGATAATATCTCATATCGTTGTCATATACATGCCATTGCCGTTCCTACGACCTAGACTTGGAACTTCTTCATTGGTTTCGTTATCCGTACCACCTACATTTGGAGTGTAAGATTCTTTTTCAGCTGTGTCAAACACATCATCAAAAATATTAGTCATTCAAGCACAATGTGATAAACGTCATCATAGTATCATTATCCCATACGATTTTCCACTACAAATAAAATGTCATTTAGTGGCACATGAAAAGTGCCACTAAAAACCCAAAAAGTGCCACTAAATGCCTGCTAAACAATCCGCGGCACAAAAAAAAGTGCCACTAAAAGCGGTGCCACTAAAGGCCTTTAGTGGCACTTTTTAGTTGTGCCGCTGCAGCCTTAATTGGTTTTAGTGACACTTTTTTTATTATGCCACTATATCACCTGTATCTTTTAGTGGTACTATTTTTATGCCACTAATTAATTTCTAAAATAAATATTAATTTCATGCTTTTAGTGACATTTTTTTTATACAAAATAACTACATCAAAATTTTAAGTATGAACGATTTTTTTGCTTAAATTTAAATGGAACATAAATTTATAATACAACAATTAAGATAATACACACTGCCATTTTTTCAATTCAAACTTGTCTAACAATAATATTCGTAGTATTTAAAACACAAATATCTTCCTAAAAGTTTAATAAGTCTAAATGTTGTAATCGTACTCAAAACATAAAACTATCAAACTACATAATTGTTGAAGACGAAACATGGAACTTGATTGATCTCGAACTTTGTATAATTGCTCCTCTTGTTAATCCAACTTACGAACAATTTCCTATCATATAACCATAATACATCACATAAAGACATGTAAGAATATCACCAACAGATATGACACATAAAAAAAGAAGTGTAAATCACTTGGTTAATCGAGTTGAAAGTAATTACCGTTGTTATGATGGCTTTCAGATGAAGCTCTTCGATTTCTTAAAGGAGAGTTAGGAACCATAGAAAAGGAACCTGAAAACATGTACGTAGTACGCACAACGTAATATTGTTACTAATATGTAGTGTAATAATACTAGAAGAATCATTAATTTACATTTAATTACCACAGGGACTATTATTAGTATTTCCTGCCATATGGACCATTATTGTAAGTACAAACTGCTACAGGGACCATTTTGGTAAAATTGTATAGCCACAGAAACCATTTTGTGAGTATTTCATGCCATATGGAACATTACTATAAGTATATACTGCCACATGGACCATTATTGTTAGTATAAACTGCCACAGGGACCATTTTTGTAAATCTGTAAAGCCACATGGACCATTAGTGTAAGTACAAACGTGCCATAGGACAAGTACTGTAAGTATATACTACCATGGGGACCGTGGTCTTGATTAAATTGAAAGTAGACTACTCTAATAGAAACAAATTGATTAAATTGTAAGTAGGATGATATGGTACTTGAAAATTGTAAGTCGGATGCTATCATTGGTGGTGTTAGCTATTCAGTCCTAGTCTGGTGTTAGCAATTTAGACCTTGGTCTAGTGTTATACTTTAAGCATAATACTACTAATTTGAATTCTTAACAAGTAAAGTAAACAGGTGTTACCTGGTAGCTAAACTAATTTGAATTCTTCATTACTAATTTGAAATTTTGAATGTGAATGGTCAACTGATTCAAGGAGGATTGATAGACATTTTGGTCAAACTGCTAGCAGACCTGGTAGCAAACTGGTAGTAAACCAAACCTGGAGCAAAAGAAAAAAGGTGGTGGTGGTTCCAGTCAACATTTTGGTCAACAGCAATAAGGATGCATACTTGGTAGCAACAAGGTAGCAGATCTTATTTTATTATTATTATTATTATTATTATTATTATTATTATTAAAAAGGTAGCAGTCCTAGTAGCAAACTGCAGTAAATATAATGCTATAATAGCACATACTTTGAGAAAATACCTTCTACATGGTCATCAACTTGGTTATTAGTAGACTGTTGATCGATAACTTGATCTTTGCTTTGAGGATTTTGGTGGGGAGACTGCTGATCGACGGATTGATCTGCACCTTGATGTCTTAATCATTGAGAAATTGTAAATTAACTTCAGATAAAATTGAGACTACATGATCATTGAGAACGACTTTACCTTCCTTATATATGGAATTAGTTCTTGGAGCTTTTGTATTATTTCATTAATTCAAGTCCTCCTAACCAAAAACCAAAAATTAGTTTTACCACATGTTAGTCACCATCACCATATAAAAAATGCAATTGGGTTATAAACACAAGAAATATTTAAAACATAAAATCGTAAATTGGGTTATAAACAAAAAAACATCAATGTATTTTCGTTATTATATTGCAAATACATACATGGTCGTTTTCTTTATAAAATACCAAACGGTGCCTAATATTGATCGTTTTGATCGGTTTTTCCTAGTACAATTAGGTGCATTAATTGCAAATACATGCATGGTCATTTTCTTTTTAGTGAAGATTACATGGAAAATTACTGCAAACTTATTTACCAATAAAAAGCAGACCATACGAGAAAGAGAAAACAAAACAAAGTGGGTTCCTCCAATTTGTTTGTTTATTTTGTTGATGTTCATTTAATCAAAAGTGGGTTCCTCCAATTTGTTTTTTTAATTCGTTTTATCAATTGAGTTCCTCCAATTCTAACTCAAGAGTATGGACCCTTCTGTAATTTAAGTTTACATGTCTTTTTTTTTCTGTTCTGTAGCTCACCCACCAAATCCATTTCTCACAAAAGAAAATTTAATTTTTACACTTCATCGCCATATAAGAAAGCCACTCTTCAAAATTTAGGGACTGTAATACTCTTGAAATTTTCAAACGTGTAACAAGAAGCAATAAGGAATGTAACTAACGGTATGAATGAAATCACTTAACATCAGGTCGGTCGATGTAGCATAACAGGAAGGAAGCAGTGGCTGATTTTTTCATCAAACAGTTGGTGGGCGATAACTAATGGTACATAAACATATGTATCTTACACCCAATTTAAAACAAAATCACTAAAAACTGAACGTATTCTACTTATTCGAGCAAACGTGACACAAATCTTCAAAACAAACAACACTTCCATTGAAAAAAATAAACCAAGTCATTTACGTTAAAAACCCAAACAATATAGAAAATTTTTAGAATATAATGCATCGAATGAGAGCTTACGATTAGTAGGCATACCAGCGAACATCAATAACAAAATCGTCAAAAGTAGATGCCAACATCGGTGGTGGTGAGAGCAGTTGCCGATGGTGTCGATGATAAGGAAACCATAGGTTTTGAGGAAGGAACTGTGAAACTAGGGTAAAGGCGTTTAAGAGTCGGAATGATAAAAAGGGTCATTTTACCCGGGGTTCAAAGATTCAATCGAAAATTTGGGAAGGGGATGAAAAAAAGAGAGGGAATGAATGGAGGGAAACAAAAATTTTAGAGAATGCCAGAATATATCTGTGTTAATGAATACGAACAGTGGCATTAAACGAGAAGTGACACTAAATGACATAATATAGTGGCACATAACAGATGTGTCACTAAATATTTGTGCCACTATATGTCATTTTGTTTGTAGTGTTCGGTTTATACTTTTTCTTATTTGTTTCACAATCAACAACATTAGGGATATTTGAGGCCATTATCTGCAAATCAATTCAAGCAAACATAATTCAATCTTTATATGGAAAAAAATGCAAGCATTATGACAGGAAACATATGTACAATAAAATCAGAAATTGACACAACAGATTCAAGATTTGGAACAAATATACATACAGATTCAAGATTTGGAACAAAGATACAATAAAAGATGCAGTAGCAGCTTCGAGATTTGGAACAAATATACATACAGATTCAAGACAACATCCAGATTCAAGAACCACATATGCAATTTCAACACATATTCAAGAACCACATATGCAATCGGGATACAACACAACATCCAGATTCAAGAACCACATATGCAATAAGTCGATTAGTTAAAGTCAGTCGGTCTTGTAACCTTCCTAAATACTCTAAATTATTATCCATCGGTTTCAAAAAAATTTCTAAGTTAAAAGCATTTTTGGAAATAATTTTTCAAACAACTTCTTAAAATTAATTTCAAAAAGTAGATGTATTCTGATTTTTTATATGATTTTGGGTTTTTTGATATAAAAAAGATACAAATAACCCTTATTGATACGAATGATAATGATTGAGTTAACATTTTATTCAAAGTAATAGTTATTAGAGTAAATTACATTTGTCCTCTGATTTGCACATAATTGCATATTAGTTTTATTTTTGAAAATCTCATATTTTACTCATGTGGTTTCCAAAAATTTCAGTTTTTGTCCTTGTGGTTTTCAAATATTTCAGTTTTGGTCTCATTGTCTATTGGAAAAGACTATATTACTCTTTATGTTTTTTTCTTTTTCTTTTAAATAATTTATTTATTATGATAAAAGAAAAAAGAAAAAACGCACACCTAACCCCCACCCTACCCTTACCCTCACCCTCTTTCTCACACACACCCAAATTTTTGAATATGTTCTTCAAGACTAAATAAACATTCAAGGAAACACACACACACATACACAATCAAGCCAACCATGTATACTTAGGTGACAGGAAATGTATACTCATGCGCTTTAAACTTTTGCGCCTTTCTCTTTTGTGCTTTGAGCCATCCAGTTTAAAGATTGAGGTTCGTGATCAAACATGGTTTGGAGTTTTTTGTTTGTGTGGAAATGGTAGGATTCGACGAGAAGTTTGAACGCAGAGCCTCGACTGATGATGAAAATAATGTAGTATTAGTTTTCCGGGATGTTTAAATAACCCATGATTCTGGTTTTTATATCGTGTTTGATTGTTCCTTTTCAATGTCGTCGTATAGAGCGTGGTTGCTTAAATTGGCGGTGATTTCTGATAAACTGAATGTTGACGATTCCCAAAGTGAACTGTTTGAAGAAAAGAAAACAACCCAAATCCACAGTAATCGAGGTAGACATTTGAGACGAATTTAGAGAGATGGGAGTAATCATCTGACCTTAAATTTTCAATTTTTTGGAAGATTGATACTTCTGATACATGGTGAGGAACTTTGAGAACGATTGATGGAGATCGGGGATGGAATCTTCGCTTTCAAATGTTCGATCGGCGGTGAAGGAAGTTGCTCGGAGGAATTCTTTTTGGGTTTCGAGTATCGCAAGAAATCGAGATCTTCCCAGGCCGTCATAGTGATTGTTGACTGCAGATTCAAAGAGAGAGAGAAAAACAGGGTATGGGGTGGTTTTTTTTTATTTTTAATTATTAGATTAAGTAAATGGTGAAAGAAATAAAAAGGGTAATAAGGTCTTTTATATGGGATAAGGACCAAAACTGTAAGAAAATGCATACCATATGGACAAGAATGTGAGATTTTCAATACTATGATTAATCCACAATTTTGTGCAAACCACATCGACCAAAACTGTAATTTCCTCTAGTTATTATCTTTTATGATGTTAAATGATTGTCAAATAACATTTAAGAAAATAATTAATAAAATACTTATGCATGACTGACAATAAATGGGACAAGTTTAAAAAAAACATTAAGTTTTCATAAAAGTTTGATTTGGATAATGTGTAATTTTTTAAATTAACTTACTAAATTTTCAATATTTCTCAATTAATTCACTATGTTTTTAATTTTGTTTCAATGTTGACTATTTAACTGATTAACCCAGTTGTCAGCTGATATGCCAGTATTTGATGATGTGGAGCTGACCAATGTTTTAAAACCCAGGTTTTTAGTTGACTCGGTGTTGGTAATCAGGTCACAGGTCAACCGATTCAATCGTAGGGTCAATACGGTTTTCACAATTTTCATACATTTTATATTTTCCAATATAATCATATACTTATAAAACATAAACAATGTAAATTCATCTTTTTGGTACAAAAAAGATATTTTGTAAAGTTTTTATAGGAAAATTTTATTAAATTTGATGAACTAATGGTGGAATAAATTCAGAAATTTGAGCATTGAACTCTTTATCCCAGTTTAAAGCTCAAAATTTAACTCGCTTCGGGTCACCAGTCCAACTGGGTTTTTGAGAAACTCTTCTGGTGTAATTCGAGTCATAATTTAGTAAAAACCCGGTCATAAGTGACCCATTCTTTTCACCGGTTTACGGTCTAATCGGGTCAACCCGAGTTTTAAAACATTGGAGCTGACATGACATGAAGACGTGCCACTTTCTGTTGACATCACTTTTTAGGTGTCAAAATTTATACAAAAAGTAAAATCTATTAACTTAATTAAAAAACATAGTGTCAAAATCAAAGTTTTGAAAAACCTAGTGTCTTTTTTAAAATTTGACCAAATTTATATCCAATATTTATTGAATTTAAAATAAATTATTTTATTTTTTTCTAATCTGGAATGTTTATTTATGTAATTAATTTTTGAATTAGAAAATATTTCAACAATAAAATTCTGAGTACATTACAAATTTGGTCCATATGATATATATATAGTCTTTTTCAAATTGGTTCCAATTAAAAAACTCTAACTTCTGAATAAATTGCATTTAACCTCTCAATGTTTAGTCATAGGATTGTTGGAAAAATCCTAATTTGACATTTATTATTATTATTATTAATCCAATATGTTTTAGTGTTTTTGTCTTAACAAATACATTAGTAACTTAGCACAAAACTAAGTAGTATGACCAAATATATTTATCTTATATAGACAATTTTTATAGGACATAGACTATTCTAAACATACCAAAAACATGTAAATATTTTCTTGGGTAGAGCAAAGTTTGATCCTCAAGTACAAAGCAAACAAAAAACTTAATTATAAGACTTGTATCTCCAAAAAGATTAAATATAATACAAATATACATTACATAATGCTGAATATATTGGTATGTTGGTGTTTTTAGGACATTATCAAATTAAAGTTGAAATTGTAAAAAAAAAAGAATTTGAATATAATGGTAATGTTTTTATATATTTAAATTGTTATGTATATATTTAATTAAAATATATTAATATTAAGGGCAATTTTCACAAAATACGCTAAGTTTTCACATATTTTTTATTTTGACACTGTTTTTTTCAATTAAGTCACTATAGTTTTTTTTTATTTTTTTCAATTTTGACACCTAGAAGGTGTCATGTTATCATGTCATGTCAGCGCCACATCCTCAAAGACTGACATGTCGTCATGCCATATTAGCTGTCAACGGGGTTGACCGGTTAATGGTCAACATTGAAAAAAATTGAAAATCTAGTGATTTAATTAGGAAAATTTGAAAACTTAGTGACTTAATTGAAAAAAGATAACACACTGTCAAAATCGAACTTTTGTAAATGGTTAGTGTCGTTTTTGAAATTCTCCCTAACAAATTTGATTATAGTTAAAGCAAGTCTTAAGAAAGATACTAAGTATTTACAAAAATTCGATTCTGACACTACACATTTGTACTTTCACAGGTGAGCCATGTCACATGCGAAAAGTGTGTGTGTGTGTGTATATATATATATATATATATATATATATATATATATATATATATATTCAAAAGCCAAAATTAGGTATACATTATTAGATTTATTTGTATAAAATGTGCATTTAATTTTTTATATGAATGTATAAATTTAATTTTCTATACAACACATTTTAATTTTTTTATACATAATTTTTTTTGCAGCATACCAAATAAAAATATACACGTTAGTGGTAATTTCAAAGGGTTCGCTAGTGATATATGATAAATTAATATATTTAAAAATTTAATAAAAAATTTCATAGGTGGAATTTCGCATGTAACCATAATGATCGCAGGTGAAAGGTGATCACGTCATCATTTTTGCAAGTGGCATAGTCCATCTGCGAAAATACTGGTTATTTTGGTCATTTGACTAATTTTGACTATTTTTTGCAACACTTTGATTTGACTATTTTTGTCTTTTCTTTAAAAAAATAAGTTTGAAAGTTAGTAATAATAATAAAGTTAATAATAATAATAATAATATAATGATTAAATAATAAAGTTAGTGAAATGATTATGTTATAATAAAGTAATAGATAAAAACTAGGAAAATTATTAGGTTATGAAAATGAAAAGGTAATATTAAGATGAAATGTATATAACAACTAATAAAAAATGGTCAATTTACAGCGAGGAGAAATTAAGAGTGAATGATTTGACTAGTCTATGCTTTCACTATACATAATCATTAGAATATTTATATTAGTCTAGTGTGTATTTAACGACATCCTCTAAATAGCAGAATGTTTAATCCGAATATTCAAATAGAGTTACCGGAAGATGGTTTATGGAGGTATATGTTTATAATGGTTCTGAGTATAGAATATTAGCTTCTAATCCTCAACAAATATGCAATATTGTTGACTTTATAACTAATATATTATGTCAATTGACCCGGCAAGTTGTGATTGTAATATATGCTAAGATGGTTTATTCGAACTAAGGATGTTCAAAATATCCGACTTGGGAATCCGACAAAAAGTAATCGAAAATTGGATGACAGTTTTCTAGAATTTCAATTTTTTTTTTATTTTGCAGTCTTGTGATTATCTTTTATGCTGCAACTATTCGGATATTTAAATAAAATTATTGGAGATAGTTAATGAAGTTATGCTTGTTTCGAGTATAGAATAAATACACCGGCTTCTAATCCCCAATAAGTATGTGATATTGTTGATTATATAATCAATATATTATGTTGTATAAACTATAAATGACAAATTAATATATTATTGATTTAACGGTTGAAAATTTTGATGTTAAATATTTGTATCTATATTTTCAATCAAATAAAATTTTATCCGAATCCTTGCAGCTAAATTTATTGTATACATAAAACTTCGGATATCTATTTTTAAAGATCGACTCGCTTTAAATTTATTGTATACATAAAACTTCGGATATCTATTTTTAAAGACTCGCTTTAAATCTAAACTTCCGACTTGTCCATTTTAGCACTTGTGAAGATCATATAGTTTTGGATTTGATTGATGTGATCGTCTGCCACTTTGAGTAAAAGAAGCTTTAGATGCATGTGTTCTTAAAAGACACATGCCCCCCATCGACCATAATGCCACCCATGCATACATCCCACTAACTTTGATGATAGATACATGTTTAAGTACTTATCTTATCAACGTATATGCCTTTCTTCAACCAAAAGTTACTTCTATTTTTGACTACAAGACATTCCAAAATGGTTAAAACATTATCCCTTTTAATACAAATTTTCACTTTTTATGATTATATCTTAAAAGTCATAAATTCAGATACCATTTTCATTGACTATTCTTTCTGACTATGCTATGCAAGAATAATATATGGGGTATATATCAGTGTTTTTAAATTATAGTTTCAAACATTACTTTGGAGATATGAACATTTATTGTCTCAGGATCGCAGTACGCCTTGTAGTAGAAGGTTTTTGCAACGGTGAGGAACGTCTGCTTCAAATCCTGATCAAGATCACCCGGTGAGTCGCTGAGCACGAGTTGCACTAGTTCTTGCATTTTGGAGTCTATCGAAGTGCTGATAGTTGCATTGTTGAATTGCATGGTGCGATTCTGCAAATGATTGATAAAATTTTGCCGTGTTAATTAAGTCAAGAAATGACGATCAAATAAAAGAATCTTGACCGGATTAAAAACGGGCGTGAAATGTGCTAACTTGCGTGTACCGGTGTACGTACCTTGGAGTTACAGAACTTGGATAATTCGTGACAGATGTCATTAGTGACGGATGAGAGCAGTCCGTACTGAGGATGGGCTAAGAGTTCCTTGGATACCCATCGGCCGGCCGTCATGTTTATCGTTTGTACTATCAGTTCCGCTTGTCCTTCCGTTACGTCTACGCCTTCTTGCCACCTCGTCAGCCACGTCTCCCACTAATTTCAAACGACAAAATAATACAATCATTAGTGATCTTTATTAACAACCTATGACTGGTCAAATAGAAAAACCCTCATATCATCAAGGTATATATATATCGAGCATACCGCATGGTGAAGCTGTGGATGGATGTCTCTATGATGAGTCATAAGAACGTCCAACGCGATCTCATGTAGAGTTCCTTGCAGTGCAACCATCAACCCATGCCATGGCTTTCCGTATCTATATATATGTAACCATATAAAATAGAAGTCAGTGGTCAATAATCTACGCTGACTTTCAAAACCACCGTCAACAATATAGAGAAGGAAACGCACTTGGCATGATGCATAGAATTGGATGTGTTTCTAAACACGTCAACAAACTCTCTCCTATGCTCATTTGAGAGTTTCAGTGAGTGGAAGAACGAGGAGATGGTGTTGACTAATGTAGTAGTTTTAGCCCATGAGATTCGCTCTTTGGACCTCTCTGGCTCGAATAAGCTAGCCGCAGCAAGGTAGTATGAGACCAAAAGGCTTGTCATGTCGCTCGCCCCAAACTGTTCGATACCGAAATCCACATACCATCTGCGTACAAAAAGATAATTATTATTAAATTCATTTCATTTAAATCATTTAGGCTGAAGTTTTTAGATAGGACATGATTTGACAGCGATATATATGGGAAAAAGAATTAAAAGTTTAGTCATGTGGTAACACATGAGGCCTAAACTTACTGCTGCATAGTGTTCCATTCGAGCTGATGTATCGCTAGACAGTTATTGTAGTCCAATTTAGCCATCTCAAGATACGTATTATTGCTCACATTCCCCATCCTGTTTTGTTCGTTAAATTGTTAGTAGAAACAAAAACGAGAAGCATAGAACAATAATAATTACTATATATGCAGACAAAATCATCACGCGGCGCCATGGGTGAAAAGGGATCGAATACGAGTTTCAGAGTTTGGATGTGATCTTGTACATATGTACCGCCAATTTAGCATCCCTAGTTACATTGAATTGGATATATGTGTACGATATGTATCAGTTTTATTGGGACCCATATACCTATGCACTAAATACAAATGACTTGAATCACACAAATTCCAATTTAGTGGATGTAAAATTGTCGGATACCGAAACCAACTAGCAACATAGAATGATATACAAGTCCCAATGTTTGATAACCATCTTAAGCGACAACTAAAATGGCATGTGTATACCAAAATTGTGCAGAGAATTTTTATATATACGTGTATATATGTTTGTGTACATCCAGACGACAAACATTCTGATAATTCACGGTTTTAAAGAGACGTCAACTCATGACCCGCCAACGTACTACTGTTTCGCGCTGTGGTTTTTGAACGTCATATGCGATGGCAGATGCCCTTTCGCAAAAATCAAAAGCTGTTGCACGTACTCGTAAAACTTTTCATTTCTCTAGATTTACATGTACGTTAAAACGACTCGTAATAATACCTGTATAGAGTTTTCCCGATCCAAACATCATCTTCACCTCCGTATTGCTCCAAGTAAAATCTTGTCTCGATTCGAGGTAAACTCGCATACCAAGGGACATCTAGTGCGTATCCGACCTGTTAATTTGTGTAAATAAATGTTGCCAAAAGGTATAAAACAAATATTATTCTTGTGATATCTGCATATATACCTCGCCGGGCAAGTCTTTGGCGATGATCCATTTATCAAGAAGCTCGTTTGTCGATTGTTTCTCCTTCAAAAAGTTATACGAAAATTTCTTGGCATCTTCGAGCATTTTCTCATCGGGAAAGAGCACCTGCGAAGCTCTGAATAAATTGAACATTCCGGTCACGGCTTGTGTTGTTTGCCCAGCGAAACACACAAATTTACCATCTTTCTCGAATTGTCGAAAAACATCTGTCACAAGACGATCGTTAATCTTAAATCCGTCATTATCATCAATGTATTGAAAAGCTGAAAACTGACCTGGAGTAACTTTATAACCATGCATTCTTAAAACCCTAAATCCCATAGCGGTGTCATCAATATCTTGTACGTTAGAGTTCTTCGCCCAACAGATCCCGTCCTTCGTCCAATACCTGAAACCATACTAGTTCATTAATTTTAGTTACCAACGTTTTTTTTTTTTTTACCATTTCTACTTTTGATCGAATTTGCATACCGGTATATGAAGTCAACGCAATCCTTGATTTCCGAATCGAAATAACGCGAAATCCCAAGGCGCTGAAGACGATCAACGGCCCAAATATGCTCGAAAAGATCCACTGGGTACACATTCGGGACTACATCGTAATAAAAAACATGAATTTAATCACATTTCCAAAAGTAGAAACTTTTCTTTTTATAGAACAGCAAAAGGGTTTCAATAACGACCATGAAAACATACCTCCACCATTAAATTTGGTGACAGCATTTGTAAGATACTGCAGACACTTTTCATCTTTTGTTTGCATGAGTGCAAAAGCAGTAGATGATGGAGAAAACAGAAATGACCCATCTTTGCACTGCAATTTTAGAAGCTTTTCCCATTCCAAATTTGGCATTCCTTCCAAGCTATGAAGTAAAGTTGTTGGCACTTTGTGCATTATGTTCTTAGGTATCCTTTTCATGACAAAAAAACAACATAATTGCATTAATGTTTTTGGTATTGTCAAGTGAAAGTAACAATCAAAAATTACTTTCGATAATTGTTTTAGTTGTGGGAAATTAAAGAACGGTTGTGTAAAGTACTTTGTGAGCTTCAAATTTCGTTTTGCATAGATTTCTTTCAAGGCCGGAGAATCCTCGGGTACTTCAATATCTAGCTTCCTTGCAATGTCGATGAGCGAAGGAAACGCTACTTCGAAAGCGATTGGCATGTGTTCTGGATTCTCCTCTTCAAGTTTGCGTATATTTTCATTCAGAAATTGAACTCCTGTTAATTTATAAGCGATGGTTTAGTGAAATCCTTTCTGTAGCAAAAAGTTCCATTAAATCCACCCATAATGTTTTGTTGATGCATACATTCATTTTTGTCATAATGGAAATTAGACCATCTTCAATGCATCGAACTCTAAAAGAGTTCAATGTTTAGAGTTCAATGGAGTGTCATGTAGGAGAGAAAGAGCTAAATATGACTTTTACTCCATAAATGCAATAAAATCCTTTTTGTAGAGTTCAATAGGGATTAAACTCTCCATCTCTCTTTCCTATATTATATTCAACTTTATTTCATTAAACCCCATTTAAATCCAATGGGAGATGGTAGAGAATGATGTTACAATCTTAAAATAAAATTAAGATGCCATTATGCTCAATATTGTATTGTTTTGATCTACAAAACTACAATTAATTAATATTCGTGACCATCGTTTACCTTTTTGACATCTATTAGGATGAAGGTTCCAAGAAGTTAGCGCGATCACACATGCCAACGTATTAATGATCCTATCATGAGCCGAAAAGATCAAACGATCGCCCCACGATCCGTCAGGGAGTTGATTCTTCACTATCCACTCTAAACTTGACGGAAATTGAGGACGCCCACTTCCATTAACATCTTGCACGAGTGCAACCCAAGCCGTGTCATAAGCCGACACGGTTATCTCTCCCTCATCCATCGAAGCTAGCATTGCTTTGATCCTCTCGACAAACCCTTTGATCTCGTCGCTCGGATACAAAATCTTACGATACCGATGATGAATTAATTAATGTTAGTACAAACGTTAGACCAAACAAAATTTTTCTTAATACAAAAAAACAAAAATTAGATTACAATTATATGTACAAAAATAGCACCTTATCTGTATCCACGTCATCCTCCACGATGTCATTCTGCCAGTTTATAAATGGCAAACCATTTTTTTGAAGTACATCAAGGTATTCTGACCATCACACACACACATACATATAAATACAAATTAAATATTTTTAATACTACTAAGTGTATAATATCGTTAGAAATGTTTTTGGAATAAAAAGCAAAATAAAATGAAGCTATATCTCAATTAGAAGAAATATTTTATTATAGTAATCGAACCGTTTTATTATACTACCTTTTTTAAACAAGTATTTTAATAAATATATTTTAGAATCATATGAAACACGTAAGAGAATCAATGTAAA